>QJPP01002140.1:0-314079 GCA_003996215.1 Jaltomata sinuosa | reverse complement strand
TGCATGCATAGTACCCGAAGCTCGGGTGAACCAATACTACCTTACGATCCCGAGCTTGCTAGAACTTTGAGGCGGAATATGGCCACAGAACTAGAGGCAGCAAGGCTCGCTGCCGAACTGCAGGCCCAACAAAATCTGAATGCTGGTGGTCTGCAGGATGAGGATCTCGAATTAGATGGAACTGGCGCTACTGGCGCCATTATTGTTCCACCGCTACCACCCGGAGCCAAGTTCAACATCACTAGCACGATGATTCAGCTGTTGAACTGGAGAGGAGTGTTCCGAGGTGTCGCTAGGGATGATCCAAACCAGCACTTAATGAATTTCGTGGGCATCTGCAAGTCGTTCGAACTGCCAGGAGTGAGGCAGACTGCGATCAGGCTTAGGTTGTTTCCGTTGTCTCTGTCTGATGAGGCAGCGTTGTGGTTGACAGAATTGACCCCCGACTCTATCGCAACGTGGGGAGAGTTGAGAGGAGCTTTCCTAGAAAGGTTCTTTCCTCCCTCTCGGATGATACAGTTGAGGGACGAGATTAGCAACTTCAGGCAACAACCGCACGAAGCACTGCACGAGACTTGGTTGCGATTTAAGAAGAAACTGACACAGTGCCCCAACCATCAGCTGAACAACGAATTCTTGATGCAGACATTCTACCGGGCACTAAATTCGGCTACCAAGCCGACATTGGATAACGCAGCAGGTGGAGCGTTTATGGGTTGCACTTTTGCCGACGCCACAGCTATTCTAGACAGGCTCACCAAGACCAACAGGGCCTGGCACACACGAGATTCAGAGGTTGCAGCTAGCACCTATACAGTTGGCATGTCAGCAGAGCAGAGAAGGAAAGAGGAGGAGCGCGACCAAGACATGGCGCATCTTAAAACACAGTTGGATCTCCTGACAAGGCACTTGACGTCAGGATGTATAGAGAAGGTGCAAGCTGTGGGTTCCCAAGGTATAGAGACTGAGGAGGCCAATTACTTGGGGGGTTTCCAGGCCAATGGCCAGGGAAACCAAGGTCGGAACTATCCAAGAGACAACCACTATGAGAATGGTGGCTACAAAAATCGCGACCAAGGAAGCGGGAGGAACAACTCCGATAGAGGTGGGTTGTATATACCACCTGGCAATCGGGACAAAACTGGCAGCGAAACTGAGACGTCCAAACTTGAGAACATGATGGCGAAGATGCTGCTTAAGGTGGAATCAACGGACTCTGGGGTAAAGGCAATACGGAATGAGTTATCAACATTGAGTCTGGTAGTGGAGTCACACTCAACCGCGATCAAGCAACTAGAGCAGCAAGTGTGTCACATCTCGGCATCTCTAAACCCAAGGAAAATAGGTACTTTGCCGAGCGACACCACTCATCCGCAGAATGATGCAAGCTGTATGGCGATCACCACAAGAAGCGGAAAAGTATTACCAGAATCACATCCGGTAATTCATGCTCAAGATGATAGTGCGGATGATAAAGAGGCGGTAGAGGAGGAAACGCCAAAGCCCGCAGAGAAACGCAAGGAAGCTGAAAAGCTTCCAACTAGGATGTTTCGACACCCACCCCCTTTCCCCCAGAGGTTGAAGAAGAAAGCTGACGATAGTAAGTTCCTGAACTTCATGACCATGTTAAAACAGATTTCAATAAACATACCATTGGTGGAAGCTCTGGAACAAATGCCCGGTTATGCCAAGTTCATGAAGGACTTGATCACAAAGAAGAGGACGGTAAGTTTTGAGCCGGAAGACAACCTCCATCACTGCAGCGCTATTTTCTCTAGATCATTAGTGGAAAAGAAAGGAGATCCAGGTGCGTTCACTGTTCCATGTACTATCGGAAAGCTCAACTTCGGAAGAGCTATGTGTGATCTTGGTGCTAGTATCAATTTGATGCCGCTAGCAGTGTATAACAAATTGGGTTTGAGAGCTCCTAAACCAACGTCCATGAGAGTGAGGATGGCTGACCGTTCGGTAAAGCGACCCGTAGGGATCTTGTCTGATGTGCTAATAAAGATCGGTAAGCTTATCTTCCTAGCTGACTTTGTAATTTTGGATTGCGAAGTGGACTTCGAAGTTCCCATAATCTTGGGACGACCATTGTTAGCTACGGCGAGAGTTTTGGTTGACATGGAGAAAAACAAACTGACCTTCCGATTGAACAATGAAATGGTCAAGTTCGATGTGTCTAAATTGATGAAGCAACCAAGTGACATGAGGGTGGTCGCGGTCATCAATGCTATTGAGGAAGAGCCTGCGGATGTGCACCTTGAGGAGAAGTGTTTGGTTGAGACCCGAGCTGCTATGAAGTTGGGATCGAATGGGGTGGTGAGACAGGCAGAAAAAAGCGGTGTAAATAGCTCAAGGAAACGAAAATACCGCAAGAGAATCTACAAAGAAAGAGCGAAGAAGCGGTTACGACTAGCTGCGGAGCCAATAAAAGAGGAAGTTGGAGCGCAACATGAGGTTGGCGCACACAAGTACTCCATCGAGTTCTCTTGTTTTGGAGACCCAGGCGGTCTCCAACATCATTCCGGAATTTGAGTCATATCGACTTCACAGGTATTCCTTTATTCGCACAGTTTTTAGCTTTCGCATATATGCATTGGGGACAATGCATGAGTCTAAGTTGAGGGTGTTGGGAAACCTGTGAGTCACCACCGAGGGTTTTTGTTGCCGATTTCTTTTCCCTCCGGTGTGCTATCTAGTAGAACCGGCATGTTTAGGTTGTTAGTTTAAATTGTTTTTTAGTGTCTATAGCAAGCATGCGTTGTTCTTATCTAAAAATGAGGCCCTTTTAAAAAATTTCTGGTTTTGAGCTTATGTTGAAACGATTGACTGTCTGGATCTGTAGATGTCATTGTGTGAATATGATAGAATGAGTATGCTTAAGCCGAGCGGTTGTTTGATAGTTGGTAGCGATATAGTTTCTTGGTGCTAAGAGTGTGTGAGATTAATTGTCATAAATTCTTACTCTGTGCATGCATCTAGAACTTGCCCGGTCTATTTTGTTAAGTTTGAAGTTTGGTTACTTAGGAAAGGATCACAGGCCCTTTTTGATGCAGTCCACTACTAAAACCGTCCAAATATAAATAAACCCCTTTATCCCTGTTGATGCCATAATTGACCTTGTTCTTTCAATTAACCTGTCACCATCATGTTTACTTGAATCCCTATTTGCCCTGTCCTTCCTTGGACATCGTGCACCTCACGTAGGAAACAACTAAGTTGAGGGTGGCATACTATAGAGGTAAACCCTGTTTTGGCCCTGGTCCTACCAATGGACATTGTGCACCTTGACGTAGGCAATCAGCCTAAGTTGAGGGTGGCTACTACAGTAGAAAAGGAGAAGAAAAAGAGGATGGAGATGATTGTTTTTGAATAGAATGAAAATACGGGTGTGCGCCTAAGAAAAGAAAAGAAAAAAATAAAGAATGATGAAAAAGATCGAAAAAGAAACAAAAAGAATTGTCAAAAAGGAGGCCGCACCTGTATCTAGAATCAAGGAAATAAAAAGGTGAATGAGGATGGATAAAGTGAAGATATGTGGTGATAAGATGTAAATGGTTCCAAGGAGGGCTTAGTCACTAACCCCTAAATGTATCATACCTGCACCCGAAGCCTCATTACCAGCCTAAACAAGTCCTGTAGTGATCCTGAGTAGCTTTCTGAAGAACTGAAATAGAATAGTAAGGGCAAGCCTATGGTATCGCATGTGCATTGTTTGAAATCGTTTGTGAGGGTGAGCGCTTACCTAGTCCCAAATCTTGTGTGTGGGATTTCTTTGTGGTGAGGGCACCAAGATGTCTATATTGTCTATTGATTGTTAGGATAGCTGCATATGTGTATGCATAATATTCTATCATATCGTAGTGACATGTTTGGATCCTTGCAAGTTAGTGTTTCATACATACGTGTGCTACGAGGGAGCTTGATTTAATTGAAGAAGTTTTGAATGACCATGAAGTGCTATAGACATGAGTTCGTGTTCTTAGTTGAGTCGTATTATTGTTTTATGTTATGTTGCTTGAGGACAACGAACGTTTTAAGTTGAGGGTGTTGATGTGACGCTAATTACGTCACTTTCATCCCTTTTTACTAAGAAACAATCGTACGTTTTCAAGCAACGTGTTGTTTTGATGTTTTGTTGTATTTGTGAAATGGAAACAACACGAAACAGGAAGAAAGTCACGCGAACACAACATTTGCCTAGAGGGTGACGCCTGATGCGCCCGTCACAAGGGCTGACGGTTCCGTCACTGGGACCGTCAACTTAAGGCAGCATCACTGCCTAGCAGTGACGGCCCAGGCGACGGTCCGTCACTGCCTTGACGGTCCGTCAAGCCTGACCGTCACGCTTAGGCAGTGGCGTGAGGCGGTGACCCGCGTTTTGGGGATTCCTAGCCCGTTTTGGATTTTGTTTCTTTGACTCCTATAAATACCCTATGATAGGTTTATGTAATTAGAAGACACCCAATAGTTTTAGAATAGTTTTTAGTCAATTTTTGAGAGCAACAACACGTTTTCGGATTCTTGAATTCGTGTTCGTGAGTTCTTGGTTTTTCTTGTTATTGGATTATTGAAGATTGGTTTTCATTATATTGTAAGACCTTCTTCTCCTTATTATGAATTCAATTCTCTTCTCTTTTCTTTATAGCATGGTTAACTAAAACTCCCGCAACTAGGGTTGTGGGGGGAACGCATGGCAACGTAGCAACTTATAGATTCCGGTAGCGTTTGGGTTCGATATTATGTATTGTCACGTTGTTAATCATATATTATGTCACGTTTCTAGTGGTTGCAAACTATAGACATGCCTAGGTATTAATTTGCTGAGAGAAGAGATTAAAACGGGAAACTGATTAACAACAAGGATGCGAGGACTACCAACTCTGTCTTAAAGATTAATGCGTAACTGGATTATCTACTGATGTCTAGGATTGAGAGCTAAAAAAGCACAGCTTTTGAGATCGAGAGAAGAAAAGAATTTGTTATTTGGTCGAGAGACGTTTAGACGATACAATTGACGCAATCACATCGTGACATTCATATAGAAAGAACCCGGTTAAGCCTAGAATCGACATTGTTACAACGCCATGGTAACCACGTCCCTAGTTCGCATTCTCTCATACTAATTTAACCTCCTACGTTTATTATTGTTTTGTTTACAATTTGATTACAAAACCCCCCTTTTAGTTACTGGAAACGATTGACAACTAGTCACATACTTCACTAAAGTCTTAATCATCACCATATTCTCTGTGGGATTCGACCCCAACCTTGTTGGGTTATATATTTGACAACGATCGCTTACGCTTCTTAAATTGAGGTGTAGTTTGAGCGTTATCACTTGCTATCTGCCGGTAGAGTTGGAACACGAAGCCTATTGGGCTATCAAGAAGCTGAATCTTGATAAAGAACTAGCGGGGCAGAAGAGACAGTTACAGCTTAATGAACTGGATGAGTTTAGGTTGCAGGCGTATGAGAATGCCAAGCTCTACAAGAAGAAGACGAAGAGGTGGCAGACAAGCACATCATTCCTTGCTCATTTGAACCTGGTCAAAGAGTCCTCCTATTCAATTTGAGACTGAAGCTTTTCCTGGGAAAACTTAAGTCCAAGTGGTCTGGACCATTTGAGGTAGTAAGGATGACACCATATGGCACAGTTAAGCTTTGGAGGGCCGACAAAATGGGTATGTTCTTGGTTAACGGTCAAAGAGTGAAGCATTATTGGGCTGAGCAAGTGGACAGGGAGAAAACCTCAATCACCTTGTCGGATGAGTAAATTTTGAGGTGCATCATGCCGCGACATTAAATCAAGCTCTGCGTGGGAAGCAACCCACGAATGTATTGTAATAGTTTAGGACAAAAATAATAAAAATACAAAAATATGAGTCATGCCATGGCCAAAACTAAGGCACTAGGTAGGAGGCAACCCACCGTTTTTCTAATGGTTTGTTGTTTGTGTAGGAAGAAAAGGGAAAATGCGAGCTAAGGACGACATGGGGAGAGGTAAGTAATGAGATTTTTTTGTCCCAAGGGTCTGGTGGAGCCTTGGCGCGCTGCCCCGGGGACCAAACTTCTGAGGAGGCAGTTTGGCGCCTTGCTGGCAAACCACCCCACGCGGAAACCCAGCTGGGTCTTGATTTATGGGAAGCAAAGTAAGTAGTAGAAAGAGATGGGTCACTCTAAAACTTCAAGAAGAAAAAAAAGGTGAATTTGTAGTACATTGAGTGAAGTTGTGGCCTTAAATAGTGTTTAATCTTGAAAAAGGGTAGTGAATACTTGAAAATTATTTGAAATATACTTATGGAAATTGGTTGGTTGATATGGTGTCATAGGATGATGAAAATAAACTTGTGTTAAAGGAGGGAAGACTGAGTGCCTCATGTCATCAACCTGTAGACACCATTGCAAGCAAATTAAGTGTGGGGTTGTTATGACCCTATGAAAACACTGATTTGGCTAGTTCTCATTGTACTGGGCTGATTTACGTAACTTGTGCGTTGTAGGTACAATGCCTCCAAGAGGAAAGAAACCTGTTACAGAAGGCACAGGAAGCAAGAGGTCCCAAAAAGGTGAATCATCTGGGACAGCAGCTTCACCGATCCCACGAGCACCCCCACGGAAGTTCAGAAAATTAGCTATTGCAACATATGGGGAAGATTGGTTTGAGTCCCAAAAAGAAGCGAACTACCTTGGGGACCAACATGTGGATGAAGCGCGGTTACAGGCAGAATTCCCCAGAATTCATGAGATGATCTACCAGTTGGGAATTCAATACATATTCCAGGATCAAGGAGAGTGTAACCTCACCATGGTCCGCGAGTTCTATGCAAATTGGTATATGGATTAGGGTAAGAGTCACAAAGTGATGGTTCATGGAAAGTTACTCCGATTCACCACGCGGGTCCTGAATTAATTCTTAGGGACACCACATGTTGATGCAGCGCCATACTTGGAAATGAAAGAGGAGCCTCCATATCGAGACATACGCCACACACTTTGTGGGGTAAATTCAATGGCTCGTTTGGAAAGAAGTAAAGACACTGGGCGCCATGCCACACTACATTATGCATATATCAACCAAGAGGCAAAAGTGTGGTTAAAAACTGTGTGTAGCACTCTTCTACCGTGCAAGCACATAACTGAGGTGACAAAGGACTGGGTAATGTTGGTATACATGCTCATGAAGGGAATGCCGATCAATGTGGCTTCGGTGCTGAGGCACAATATGATGAAATTCTGCAATAACAAAAGATGGCATTTCTGTTATGGAGGATTGGTGACCCACTTTATAAGGCAAGGTAATATTGAGGAAGAAGTTCCTGATTTGTGCCCGCCTCGAGTCCCGTACTTTGTGAGTCAATTGGTTGATGTGACAAAGACAAAACCCCAAGATACTTCACACGGGCCGGTACTTTCTAATGCTGACCGAAAGGCTCGAAAAGATAGTTGGATGGGCAGAATGTATGGGATGGCGGAGCTGCAGTTGCGGATTGGCAGTCAGCTTGTGACCAAGGAGGAGATAACGGCATTGAGCAATTGATACCTACTGACTGACAGTGCAATGTATATGTGCAAGATGGGGCAAGTAATTAGGAGCCTTTGGATGATGATGAGTCGACCGTATATGACACTAATGACAATGAGGATGACGAGGATGATGCTGGTACTACTTTTATGGCAGTTGATGATACTATAGTTGAGTAGGATCAGGATTTCATTTCTAATGATGATGAGGACGACGCCTAGAGGCCCAGAGAGTTCCTTCTCTTACTCTTTGCTTTTGTACCTATTTGAAGCACTGAGGACAATGCTATGTTTAAGTGTGGGGTGGAGAATAGACTTCCTTTAAGTTTCATTGCTATATCTTGAGTGAGGTGAGCGTCGTGTGACTGGTTTTTAGCTGTTGAGAAGGATGGTTGGTAGTATGCTTAGTTAAGTTTTTTTTTCTTAGGTTGGGTTCCTCGGCTTTTGTTTTCAGTTCTTTTCCTGAGGATAGTCCCTTTGAACCGGGTAGATTTTTTTTAGGTTAGAATTTTTTTAGGTGAGTCGTAGTAGTAATAACTTGTCCCGATGATAGATGGATGACAACCGTCTTAAGGGAAAATTAGTCATAGGATTGTAGGATTAGGAACCTTGCCTTCGGAACCTAGAAATCCCACTTGGAGTTGAGCTAGACGTCATGGGTAGTTCATGCGAAGCCATGCATGGGAGTGAGAACTTTATGAGAGATACATAGGCTCCTTAACTAGACTCAAAAGATGAAGAAAACGAGCTTAATTGTGTAAATTCACTCAATGTGTTTGTGTGTGAGCATGCAAGTGTAACCTTCCTATATATGCATCATGGTGCCGTGTGTGTGAGTTTTGATTGGTTTCTTGCATAGAAGAGCATCTAGAACTTGCCCCGTGTGTGTGAACTTTGACTAGCATGAAATTCGTGAAATATGATTAAGGCATTTTCTTGGAAAGCCATTTTTTTCTTTTTTCTTCTATGATTGTTTGTGCCACCTTGACATTGCCACTAGTGAAGCCCCTTTGAGCCTTGAAGCCAATTTATTTTAAGCTGCATAATGAGCCTATCCACTTTGTTGAAACCCGATGAATTTGATCTAAATGAAAATCCCTAATGCACTATGAACTTGCAAAGTTATGAAAAAAGGGGAAAACATAGGAGAAGGGTAGATGAATGTGAAGGTGAATGTAGTGAAATAAAGATAGGGAGCCTGGGTAACGTTTTTGAAATGCTTGTTGTTAAGAGTCAAAAAGAGAATGAGAAGAAAAGAAAAGAAAAATAAATAAGTTTTTTTTATTTACTAGCGATAAGTACGCATCAACGAAAGGGCAAAAAGTAGATAGAAGAAGTGGTAGTGCAAGATGGTGTGAACATAAGGAGAAAGAAAAGAGTAAAAATGTAGTGTCATGTACAATAGGGAAAAGAGTCACTTTGTACCTAAAAGTATCCTACCCGTCCCGAAGCGGACATTACAACCAAACGAAAGTTCTTTTGATTTCATGAATGTGATTACTTTGTTGAATTCACTATACACTACGGACAAGCCTATGGTATGTTATGATATGTTTGAAACATCTTTTGAGAGAGTGAGTGCTTTATTGATTAAAAATTCCCCATTAAAATTAAATTGGTGTGATTGAATAATAGGGGCGATACTAAATTGTGAGGGCACTCATGGCATACATTTGGTAGTGTTATTACTTGCGGTGTTGACACATGGATATCTTGGCCCGATATTGTGATGAAAAGTCGGTTATAGAGGGTGTGTTGTTTCAAGTGAAAGATCTTAAAGCTAAAAGGGTGTTTGGATGTTGCGTGCTACATAAACTACAAAAGCATGATTAAAATTGTCTAATCGCTTGCAAGTGAGGACGGAAAGTTCCCTAGGTGTTTATGGTGAATCTTAGCATAGATGATAGTGAGTTGTTTGAGGACGAACAAAGGTTTAAGTGTGGAGTGGTGATCTTGGGCATATTTATATGCCCGTTTATCATATTTTACCCATGTTTACCTTATGTTTTAAGAACATTACTTACCATATATTGCGTGTTTTAAGTTGAATTGCTATATGTTGTACTAAGACACATGATTAGATGCTTGCAGGGAAAATGACGTGGTAAATTGATCATGGAACGATGAAACGGACGAATAAAACATGGATGCAATATAGCGGAATGCTCCGGAGCACGTAAAGAGAGAAAATGGGCAGTGGCATATCGCTGGCGCACTGCCCCAGCCCCCAAACTTCTGAGGGGCCAAGCTGGCGCATCACCCCGAGGGGAAAACTTTAGAGTGCTAGACATGGCGCATCAGTGGCGCGGCGCTCCAGCCCTGTCCCGACAGATTTTTCCAACTTTCTCCTATTCTGACTCCAAGAAGGAAAAAGGGTTATTTCCCAAGCCCTATAGATAGAACCTTGTGCATCATTTGTAAGGGTTCCGTCATATTTTCAAAGCACAAGGCAGAGATTAGAATTCATCATTAGGTTTCATTTCTTCTTCCTTTTCTTAGCCTTAACTTTGGATGAAAACATTGTTATTTGTGTTTTTGATTAGCATGAGTGGCTAAGAACCCTTGTTCTGGGGTTACGGCTATAAATGCATGAGTATTTAGTATAAAATTGGATTGATTGTTCGTTTACCACTATTAGTTGTTCTTATATTCCTGTGTTTAGTATTTTGATGCTTAACCTCCATTAAGATAAATATATAATTTTGTTGTGAACTCGAGAGAAGAATCAACAAGATAGACCGAGGAATATAAGGAGCAAGGCTTCTTTTTTGTAACATAAAGGGTAGGTTAGCGACTAGGATAGGAATATACCTAGAACACCTTACTTGGTTTATACGGGAAGATATATAAATGCTTTCGAAATAAGATGTCACATCCCCGCTTAATGATGTAGTTGTGATGCTATTTTTGATTGGCAACTAGAGGCTCGGATGACCATAGTTGTAAAACCAACCCCGAAATCAACAACTAGGTGAACAAACAAGTCAATTCAAGTGACTACTACTTATGATTGCGTAAATGAGCTGTAACCCTGGAATTCTCTCTAAACTTGGAACCAGAAATCATTACTTACTAACATTTAATTCTGTCATTTTGTTTTAGATCTTTAATTATTAAAAAACTCATACTTTAGTTACTTCCTTACTTGTCTAGTTCTGCGGTATACGAATAATTTAGCATATTTGTTAAGTCATAAGTCTCTTGGGTACGATATTCGGACTAACTAGTCTATATTACTTGGATGACCACGTACACTTACGTGTGAGTGGGAAGTTGCCAAACAACTTGATACAAAATGTGTTGTTAGAAGCTCATTGTTCACGGTATTCAATTCATCCAGGCGTAACCAAAATGTACCGGGACTTGATGTGATTTTATTGGTGGCCTGAGATGAAAAGGGACATAGCAAAATATGTTTCCAAGTGTCAGAATTGTCAGCAGGTTAAGTATGAGCATCAATGGCCTGTCAGATTATTTTAGAGGATGCCCATTCTTGAGTAGAAGTAGGAAAGAATAGCCGTGGATTTCGTGGTGGGTCTTCCTAAGACCTTGGGAAAGTATAACTCTATTTGGGTCATCGTGGATAGGCTGACCAAGTCAGCTCATTTCATTCCATTTAGGGTGGATTATAATTCACAGTAGTTGGCCAAGATCTATGTCAAGGAAATTGTGAGATTGCACGGAGTGCCACTCTCCATCATTTTAGACAGCGGTATGCAGTTTACGTCTAAGTTCTGGGGTAAGTTGCACGAAGAGTTGGGCACCCAACTCACTTTCAATACAGTTTTTCATCCTCAGACAGCCAATTGTTGGAGAGGACAATTCAAGTGTTAGAGGACATGCTGAGAGCATGTGTGATTGATTTTGGGGGCTATTAGGACCAGTTCGTACCATTGTGTGAGTTCTCATACAATAACAACTATCACTCTAGTATTGACATGGCACCGTTCAAGGTACTTTATGGGAATGGATGTAGATCGCCCATAGGATGGTTTGAGGCAGGCGATGTGAAACCTTTAGGCATTGACTTGGTGAAGGAAGCACAAGAAAGAGTAAGCGGTATTCAAACCAAGTTACTAGAAACCCATAGTAGGTAGAAATAGTATACAGATCACAAGGTAAGAGACATAACATTTCTGATTGGGGAACAAGTGTTGTTGAAGGTGTCACCAATGAAAGGGGTGATGTAATTCGGCAAGAATGGCAAGCTTAGCCCTCGGTATATTAGTCGATTTGAGGTCCTCGAGATTGTAGGGCTAGTGACTTATAAGTTAGCGCTGCCACCCAGTTTATCCAAAATCCATCCAGTCTTCCATGTTTCCATACTGAAGCAATACTATGGGGATAGGGAGTACATTATTAAGTGGGATTCGATCATGCTAGACAAGGATCTTCAGTACAAAGAGGAACCGATTGTAATTCTTGATCGGGATTTTCGGAAGTTGAGGACTAAGGAGATCAGATCGGTAAAGGTTCAATGGAATCCTCATCCGGTTGAGGAAGCCACTTGAGAAACTAAAAAGGACATGCGAGATAAGTACCCTCACTTGTTTGAGGATTCAGGTACTACCCTTTTCTCTCTTTTAGATCATCTTTTTTGGGTTTGATCATTTGGGGATGAACAATAGGTAAATTGGTATCTATTGTAATGACCTGCTCTGTCGTTATGGGTAAACCATTCGTGCGAAATTTGGGATTGGAAAACTTCCAAGTTTGGGAGTTGAAAATTTTAGGCTAAGCTAGTCTTAGATAATTTCTGAGCAAGGTATGGTCTAGGGCAATCCGAGAAAGGATTGGGTAAAATATCTTTGGTTTATCTAGTTTTAACATTAACTAAGTCATTAAAGAGTTTGGGAGATTTTTCAGAAGTGAATTCGGGTGAGTAGAACTTTCGATATCGAAGTTGACGTGAAAGAGTAGGTTCAAAACGTCAGGATTTAAAGTGTGTTGTAAGATGGGTAATTTTGGGGGATTTCTTGAGATTTAGTGTAGAGAAATTCCCACTATAGCGAAAGTCAAGGCGGTCAACACTGCCATAGGGGTAGTTTCTGCTACGGCGATGCCGCTATAGCGGTGTGGGACTGCTATAGTGGAGTAAGTCAATGTAAATGCAGAAACTTCCACAAAAACATTCAGAAATGGTTCTTCAGACTTGGGTGGACTTGATCATTTTGGACATGTTTTATTTTGACATTATTATAGATATGACTTGGTTGTCTTTATATCATGCTATTTTGAACTGTAATACTAAGATAGTGACTTGGGTAGGGGTAAACTAGAGTGGGAGGGTATGTTTAAGTCTAAGCCAGTGAAAGTCATATAATTTGTTTTGGCTAGAAATCTAGTGGGGAAGGGGTGTTCAGCCTTCCTGGATCATCTTCAGGATGTCCCAAAGTTGAGGAAAAAATAGACTAGATCGATAAAGGTTTAGTGGAAGTATCGTCCAGTTAAAGAATCCACTTGGGAAACCGAGAAGGACATATGGGTTAAGTACCCTCACTTGTTTGAGGATTCAGGTACTCTTTCTTTTCTTGACTTGGATCATTTTTCTTGTTTGATCATTCGGGGATGAACGATGGGTAAATTGGTATCTATTGTAATGATCCTTTCTGTTATTATGGGTGAGCTAATCGTGCAAGAATTAAGGTTAGAATTTTTCTAGAATTGGGAGTTAAAAATTTCAGGCTAGGCTAGTCTTGGATGAAATCCAAGCAAGGTATGGTCTACAGAAATTCAGGAAGGAATTGTGTAAATGTAATAAATTTTAACTTGATTTTATGATAGCTAAAGCAATAAGGAATCTGTAGAACTTTTTGGAAGTGAATTCGAGTAAGTAGAACTCCCAATATTGAACCTGATGTAAATGAGTTAGTTCGAGATGTCATGGTTTGAGGGTGCATTGAAAAAAAGGCAAAACTGGCAGAAATCCCAAGTTTTTGCCTCGCAACACCCGTTATAGCGGGTGGCAGACTGCTACGGGGCTGATGCTATAGCAAAATATTCCCGCTATAGCGGGAGGCAAAGACAGTCAATCTTGCTATAGCTAGAGGTTTCTGTTATAGCGATGCTGCTATAACAACATTGGGTCACTATAGTAGGGTAAATCGCTGTTAATGCAAAAACTTCTCCAAAATATTCATTATTTCTATAAAACAATTTGGAGAAGGCTGAGGCAATTTGGGGTAATTTCTACCTGTTTTCCACTAGATTTTTTCGTAAAGGTAAGTTATTTATCCCTACAAACTAGTATTTCAATTTCCAGTTCTTAAAATCACTAGTTTACAGGTCTTAGGGAGGGTTTAACTTAACTTAGATGTAAATTCTGGTGCAAAGGAGATAATGAAGGTGTAAAACCCTTGGATTTTGATTAAAAGTTGATTATATACGATTCATAATTATAATTCGCTAGTGTAACCATGAAATTGGTAGTTATTAGGTAAATTTATAGTAGGAAAGCCCTAGATGGGTGGAATGATTATGAACTTGGCCTTGGGGGTTAGGAATTAGGCTGTAATCCATGATGTTATAGGTTATTGGGTTAATACATTTATGTTTTTAGATCACAATCAAGCCGAGGTTGCAAGAAAAGGGAAAGCTCAGGTTCGGTAGTACATTCCAATCTTGGATTGAGGTAGGTGATGGTTTATTGTAGTTGAAAATCTAATTTGTGTTATGTGTGCATGATAACTGTTCCTTAATATTTCTTGCACAATACATGTTCAGGGAAAATTTATTGACTGTTTGATATCTTAAGTGTTAATCACATGCAATGGATTTAATTGAAAGCTTATTAATTTTTACAAGTATTGTTCTGTTATCATTGTGGTTGTGATTGTATTAATATCTGTCATTATTATGGAATGTACCGGTATTTGGATATCTCCGCAAAATTGGTTGGTATAAGGTTGGCAAACAGTTGATGTTTGGGATTTTAGTACATGGACAAGAGCTCGTCCCCTACAGGTCATAATTAGTGGGCAACCATAAGACCCTTAGTATGTGTATACATGTAATTAGTGGAGTGTGATGGTACCTTGAGTGGACCAGGGATAAGTGCTTTCATTATTATATTGGTTCCTTGAGTATACCAAGGAGATGTGCTTTCATTATTATATTAGTTCTTAAGTGAATCAGGCTTAACTATTTACCTGATATACATGATGGTTCCTTGAGTGAACCAGGTTGGTGTGCTTAAATTCTAAAGTTGGTTTCTTGATGTAAATGGGGAAGCATGTTATTGCCATAGTTGTTGTCCTAGGGATCCTTGAGTGGTCTGGGTTTCTTGCAAGATGTGACATGACTCTCTGTTGTCTATTACTTGTGTAGTTGATACATAACTAGTATGGTTGTGAGTCATGATTATTGGTTTGGAGTCTTATTGGGTCACAATTTATTGACTTATTGTTGATTCATATTGACTGAATTTCAAATTGTACTTGTTGCATGGTTAAGTGATTATGAACTTGGATTAGAGTTGCATGATAGGGAACCATGGCTGTCTTGTTGTGTACTATGTTATAGTTATAGGTTTATATTTGTAATTTTGGATTGATCGATGATCCTACCAGTATACTGTTATTTCTTGTGTACTGATACTATACATGCTCTTCTTTTATTGAGTACATGACATATTTCGGCGACTGCTTCGAGACCTTAGATATGAGTCAAACGATATCCAAACTCAAGAGTGAGCTGCATCTTTTGGGCTACCATGAGTTCTTCATTTATTCGGGTCTATTATTTTGGACTTAGACATTATTTTATTTTGGGATTGCATACCCTTCTTTCAGATAGTTAATAGAGTTTTGGATATGATGACTTTCAGATTCTAGGGGTACTTCATTCCACAAGTTGTTCTTATTATTGCTAAAGATATGCATTATTGGTTTAATTAATGAAAATTTCTTTAGTTGCCTAGTTTTGGTTAAGTGTTGGATAGTTTATTTGATTGGTTAGTTCTCCCACCGAAGGTTTAGTGTGGGTGCCACTCACTATAAGTTAGGTCATGACAGATCTGGTAGGTATTCTAAAAAAATAATTATATGTATGTGAATATCTTAAAAGAAGAAAATGTGCAACAATTCATTGCAGTAGTTCTACTAGGATTTTTAATTCACATTTAACTTTATTTAGCTAGGCTTTTTTTAGGAAGATGAATAGCCTTTTATATCTCACAAGTTATATTTGGGAATGAATATGAGTTACTATATTACATATTATTCTTTTCTGTCCTTTGTATATTTTCTCGGCCAGTAATATCTTTATTTGTCCTAAATCCTCTGGAAGGAATGATCTTTTATCACATAAACTGAATGTTAGATATGAAACTGGATCTTGAATATGAAGTCGTTAGTTGAACTCTTAGTAGAAATAGATACAGTTATAAAATAAGAACTATTGTGTAATACCAAATTACTTGGAATGGTTATATAAATTCCTACTTAACTCAACACAGATGATTTGAATATTTTCAAGATAATAATTGAATCAATATGTGAGTATCCATGTTTTATGTAACTTTGTCTTTATGCTTTAAGTATCAAATTTAGGGTAACATATGTTTTTACTGATTTTTCTGCTATTTTAAACATGAAATTGCTTTATCTTAGATCAATTGTTGATATTCATAAGTTGACCGTGATTTTTGCTACCAATGATGATACAAGAAAATTAAACAAGAGGTGTTCCTAAATCTATGTTGTTTATGATGCCAGTAGTTTGGGCATAACATGCACTATCTCTCTTACAAATCTCTTGTGGACCAAAATTACAAAACTGGACGTATTTGAACTTCACATTATAAATGTATTAATTTCGGTCCTGAAGAGATACATTTATATATTAAAATGAGATCATACCAGTGACATGATCATTTGTTACTAAAATCTTTACAAAAAGGAGGATCATATCATTACAATGACTAGAAATATTACAATAAGGAGTATTTTTGAGTACTGTTACTTATCTTCTTCCACTAGGTATGAATCAAACACAGGAGAATTGGAAAATGTACACAACATTTTTAGTTATTTTTTTTGTAGGGAAAGAACTTACCTGAGGATGAAAGTGAGCCAAAAGATCATGGAATCGAAAGATTGTCCAGAGGAATGATAATTTGATTTACTGTTTTAGTTATGGAGATTCAACTCATTTTAAAGATGAACATATTTAATATGTTGACAAATTTACTTTTTCATAAATAAACAGGTATTTTTGGTGTCTAATTCGATGACTTGAAAGATCATGACGAAGAATTACATGTCATTGATGGTGCTAAGAGTAGGAAAAGAAGAAAGTTAATCATAGACAATGAAGAATTAAGTGATAAAGACGCAAATATATTCAAGAAGTAGAGGGATTAGTGTTGCTGCTGCTCTTTAACTATTGTTTGATCTTAGACAAAACTGATTGTTCTTTTTACCATTTTATTTTAGTGCTACAAGTAGATGTGTGTTGTTGTAGAAATTTCTTTGTTAATGTCTTTGATTGTACTATGTAGTGATTATATCCATACTTTTATGGTTTTATTTTGACTCAGATGACCTCTATTATTAATCTAAATTGATAGTTTATTTGTTTGCATCAGTCTTATCGGAGATTATCCTAAAGATTATTATGTTGTACCATTTTTTTTGATGAACTCACTTGGAAGTAATAACTCGATATAATGGTTCTGAATGATAATTCAAATGTGCCTTTGTAATTGACTATCCAGACTTTTGTCACATCAACATTAGGACTAATGATCTCTAAGGATTTGATGATACTGTGAACTAAAAGTAGCGATCCAACAGTATTTTACAGCAAGAATATCCCTTCTCTTGCAACTTCATGTGCAAACTCTTATTTTTTTGGTGTATACATCCTTTTTAATTTCATGAACTCACTCGAAAGTTATAATCCGATATAACAATTTTGAATGATGATTCAAATGTACCTTTGTAATTGTCGATCATGGCTTTGGTCACATTTGGATTAGGACTAATGACTCCTAAGGATTTGATGACATTGTGAATTTAAGGTAGTGATCTGACAATATTTTCCAGATAGACTATCCCTTCTCTTGCAACTTCTCATGCAAGCTCTTGGTTTTTGGGGTGCAGACATCTTTAGGGCCAAAGTTTTTATAAACGTATTTTTTAGATTACCGTCAAAGA
Organism: Jaltomata sinuosa; assembly: GCA_003996215.1. Taxonomy (NCBI): domain Eukaryota; kingdom Viridiplantae; phylum Streptophyta; class Magnoliopsida; order Solanales; family Solanaceae; genus Jaltomata; species Jaltomata sinuosa. The sequence continues at coordinate 296,395 of QJPP01002140.1, read as the reverse complement.
ATCAAAGTCCCATCAGTGTTGCAAAATTGTTTATATTAACTGATTCATTCACAAGTTTTTGGTCAACAACACCTTGAGTATATTTACTCTGCTATGATCCATATTTCAGGTCCACCCCTGTCACATAACAAATATTTACCAGATTCATTTCATAGTAATACATAGATAAAATCTTCATGTAGAGGTCAAAATTACAAAAAATATGCATCTTCATTGTCTAAGCTCTAAATAGTACTCACTCTGTCCCAATTTACTTTATATTTTTAAATGAAGATTTATCAAAAAAAGTTTTTGAGCATCTTTTGAGATCTTGCTGACATAGAGAAGAATAATATTATTTTGGGTTTGGACAGTATGAGAAAGTGCCCATTGCAGAGCACAATTGGCATCAAGATTAGGATCAACCACAACCATGACTTTGTTTTTATTATTGTCACTACTCTCACAATTCGACCTCGACTCAATGTTGTTGAATCTCATTTCCATGCTGCTACATTTACTGTCAGAGTCATTGAACTTGATTGAGCCTGTCTTCTTATATGGTTGATAAGGTGAATGGGCTCGAACACAGACCCCTTCTCGGGTCTTGCAGAATCCGAGCAACTTTCACTATATTGTTAACTAGACTTAGAGTTAAAAATGTTAATTTGAATTCATATTCACTTACAGTTACTATTTTTACCACCAAATCTACTTTTCTTACCACCAAATCACTAACGGATCTTTCCTATTAACAACTAGACAAATTTCAAATCTTCCTCCCAAACTGATTCAGTTACACTTTTTTCACAAATCAATAACAATTTATTCCTATTAAATACCTAGGTAAATCCTATATCTTCCTCCAATTTATATTCAAACACTAATACCAAAATTATACAACTATTCAACCATCCATTCATTTTCATCCTCAAATTCAACAGAGAGCACACTCAAGAAAGGGGAGAAGTTTATTTGCTAATTAGTAATTCAGAAAACTTAACGCAACCACAAATTCACGCACTACACTTCATTTTATTTCTTTGACATCATTCAGGTTGATTATTTTGATTCAAAGTGGTTTGTATACTCATTCCTACTGTACTTTAACTTTAACCTTATATTTGAATGTAGGCAAATATCTAATTTAGATATATTATAATCTTTCAAAAAAAATTTAACAGGTTCAATGGAATTACTATCTGCTGTTATTAAAGAATACAATGGCTCAGTGAATATTTTTTTAGAAATTAATGTCCTATAGTAGCTTATACAAGAATTATCTCGACAAGAACGAATACTAAAAATAAAAGGGAACAAAAGTGCATCAATAGGTTCTCTCAAAAATAGTAGATGCAAGTATTTCAGATTGAAGTGAAAGGTTGTACTAACTGAAAAACAATACAAGCATCATCCCAAAAATAAATTAATTCAGGTTATCCACTTCGTGAACAGATTCACAAAGTTATTGAAGTTAAAAAACTTATTAGGACGACATAGTTCAATTCATCAAAATGGTATGTTAATCTACATCGCAATTTATCTCTTAACAAAATGGCAATTTTTGACTTTTTATTGATGTGTTAAACTAAATAAATTTTTAACTACCTATAATATGCTTATGTTTATATTTAAATCTTTGAATTTGACAGGCCATTACACAACAACTTGAAATTTTGGCCGCTCAAAGTACACACACCAATATTATGGTGTTCTTTTATGGTATGAAGAACAGAAAAGAAAAACAGTAAAGTCAACAAAATTGATATTCTTATTTTGTTGTATAGAAGGAGGCCGTGTACAACTGTCATTATTGAGTGAACCACCACCTTATCTCAAGTATCTTTTGGGAACAGAATCTGCAGAACTAGGTATCAACTTTCATAAAAATATCATGGCTTATAACTTGATATTTATATTAACATCTATGGGAGACCGTGTTGATGGATCTATCAATCGCTCAAAGGGATCATATGTTTTCAGGATGAACGATCAAAATTACCATCGCATAGGATCTTTATTGCTTGAAATTGGTAAGAAAACCCCTAGTTTGCTCAGCTATATATATATATATGATACTGAAAGTGAGGTTAACAACAAAATGAATTATCTGTTGAAAGGAGACATTGATGTAATGACCCTCCTGGTCATTTTCCATTTTTCATGTTTTTTCTGCATTTCAAGCTTTCCCTCAGCGGCTACAGGTCATTTATGACTTGTTAGGACTGACGGTTCGGTTCCTGGGCCGTTCTTTAGGTCGTTATGACCATTTTCCCATTTTAAAACTTAAACTTAGTAAATCTTTGACTTCGGTCAACTTTCTTAGTTAACGTACTAAGAATCGAATTCCGACAGTTCTATTGACTCCAAAACAGGGATTTTGGTCTAGTGGGACAATTGGTATGGGTCTGAGTGCTTTCAGTTAGATTTTGTGTGGCTTTCTTTGTTTTCAAGCTAGTTTGGCTGGTAGGGTTGACTTTGGTCAATATTCTGAGAAGACAGCCTCTGATAGAAAATTCATCAGCGTTGTTAGCTATGGAATATCGACTTTAGGCTAGGGGACCTTTGATTCAGGTCTCGGGACTTCCAAACTTGTTTTTGGGTTTTAAGTTCTGAGTTGGTTTTGGGCGTGGGTCCGACTTTTCATTAAAACAATCTCCATTGGGAGTTTTATTATTCCGTTGAGTTCGAAATGCCATTTCTGGTAGGGTAGCATGGTTGGTTTGTGTTCATGGGGTTCCGGATGAATTCCAAGGGTTCATTGAAAGTTTTTTTGACCTTGGTGTTATTAGTGGGTGCTGCATTAAGTTGTAGACCTTTTTGGTCTTCGCGATCGCGAGGCTCCCATCACGTTCGTGATGGTCTAGTTCCTTAACCATTGCATTCGTGAAGGTTGCTCCTTTTAATCACAATGAAGCTGGCTAGGACCTGACTCAACTTTCCTATTCACGAACATAGGCTTGACCATCGCGATCGCGATGGTCTGGCCAGCGTTTGCTTGCGAACGTGTAAGGTCCTTCGCGATTGTGAAAAAGGACCCTTGAAAGCTATTTAAAACTCCAACTTCATTTTCCCCTCCACATTTTTGAGAAACTCCATAGATAAGCTCCCAAGCTCAAATTTCCAGCTCCTTTGCTTCAATATTTTTCACCCGGTAAGTTCCCTCGTCACCGCTCTCCTCCTTTCGTGTTAATTCTTGTAATTCTCCCGCTAAAACTCCATTATTGTTAATTCTTAAAGTTTGGTCATCCCTTGTAGAAATCTGATTCTTTGGGCTGCAAGTTCTTGAGTTCGTGCCACTCACCTCCGCGGCGTATTTCTCTTGGTTGGGGTAAGCTTCCACCCTTAAATTCCGAGCTTTTCCCGTGTTGATCCCGTAAATTAATAGAACTTTGGGGCTGTTTTGGGTCCCAAAATGAGCCCCGTTCATGCCCAAACTATGGGCATGGGTTCCTTGACTCACCACGAGCATAATGGTAAATTTGTTTTTTGTTTCATTGCGTGGGCCCTGAGGGTTATTTTTTTGACCCAATTTCTGGCCCAATTTTCCATATAGCAATATAGGTGTTGTTGTTCTTGTCTTGATACCTAGATTATGTTTTTGATAGTGTGGCAGCTTTCTGAGGCCGTTCGAAAGGGAAAGGCACACGAGTGATGGTTCGTGCTTGTAGTTCGGCCCCGAGTTAGGTTATGGTTTACTATCTAGATTAAGTGTAGTTAGATTTTATACATTTAATTGATACTGGAACGTTAAGTTGGATTTTAGATAGATTTAGGCTTAAATCCTATTTATCACTTTAATTGGCCATTTCAGATTTTAGTTTAGAATTTTTATCCTTAGGCTAGGAGCTTGTAATATCTTTATGGCTAGTATAGGATCCTTAGTATACTTTTAGGAGGTTTTAGAGGTAGAGTAGAGATTCTCGGTGCTTTTCATTTTATTTTTGACACCCCTTTTTTGCTTTATTCTACCATTATGTATAACTATGAGCCCGAGGCCATAGCTTGGATTTGGACGGAGTTTCAGGTCAGTTCTCTTAATCGGAAAGGATTCCTTGCCCTATTCTGCCTTGTTGTGCATGTTTTCTCTTAATATGGAAATTTATATGCTCATACTGCATTGTCATACTTATCAGTATGGAAAAAAAGGATTTTAAGGCTTTTTGGTCTTACACTTGACAATTATTGGGTTTTCATGATCTTTGGGCTTTTAAAAGGATTGTTTTGGAATTGTTTCTGATTTTGGGAGGAAAAGAGAAAAATACTACTTTTTATGCATACGTTGATGAGTTCGATGTTAAATTCTGGGAGCCCAATGTGTTATCTCAGGTTTTACTTTTATGCATACGTTGATGAGTCCGAGGTCATTTTCGGGCTGCCCGATGCTCTATTTTGGGTTTTTTTCTCCTACACTTATTTGATAAGCTTGATGTTCCATACCGGGTGCCCGAGTACTAGATACCAGGTTTGACTTGTATACATTCATACATTACATCATTGTTGCATCGCATTGCATTGGCTTTGGGTGTATTTTGATTGTTGGCTGATTTGAGTTGATCTTGTTATTACTTCACCTTTTATAGCTTTGGTTGTTTTGATTTTTGGCTTTATAACTAGATTTAGGTGGATCCCTGTATTTTAACTGCTTTACTGTATCTTATTATTTATATATTATCTTTCTGTGCTAGGTCAGCCTATGATACCTACTGAGTACCCGTTGTCTTGGTACTCATACAACACTCTACATCTTTTTCTGATGTAGCACCTAGTACGAGCCACCCTCACTGATCTTCTTTTCATTCAAGGTCTGTTGCAGTTTGGATCGCGGTGAGCTCCCAATGCTTTTGGAGACTTTACATGCTTTCCATCTTGTATATTCTGTCTATATTTTGTATTTTGGATAGATAGAGTCTGTTGTATAGCTATTCCTTACTTTAGTCGCTCTTGTACTAGTGACACCAGGTCCGGGTCGGTTCTCATGTTGTTTTGTATATTCGGTCACTTTAGGGCCATCTTTTGTATATTTTGTACATTGGTATGTATATATGCTATTGGCCCTGTCTTTTCTTTATATCTTCTACTTTTTCTTAGTTTTATTGTAATTATTGTCTTCCGCATCATTGGGTTTGGCTTGCCTACCGGGGGGTTAGGTAGGCGCCATCATGGCCCGGTTTCGGGTCGTGACAGAGTGGTATAAGAGCACTAGGTTCACCGATCTCGCCATTACAAGAGCAAAGTGTCTAGTAGAGTCTCGTGGATTGGTATGATGATGTCCGTATCCAATTTACGAGAGGCTATAGGACATTCCTAGGAAATATGTTATCTTGTTTGATTCCTTGTCGTGCGTTCTTGACTTGATCAACTTCTAAGTACCTTTGTTTCACTCTTTCTCAGATGGTTCGGATGAGATCTACAGTGGTTGAGGATGAGGCCCCTGCGCCTGCAGTTAGAGCCCCAGCTAGGGGATGGGGTAGAGGTCGATCCAGAGGTCAGGGTAGGGCATGGGCTGCGGCACCAGCTCAGGCCCGGGGTAAGATAACGTCACCAAAGTTTGAGGTTAGAGTGGATGAGGTTTAGTATGGGCTGGAGCATATGGGGCCAGCCCAGCATCCAGCAGGTTTTATAGCTACTCTAGTGTTAGAGGATACCTTGGTTTGATTATTGGGGTTCCTTGAGGGTATGACTCCACCAGTAGCTTCGACGAGCACTCCGATTGGTTCTATGGTTCGAGGTGAGGGTCAGACTTCAGCTCAGGCAGTAACACAGGGTTCAAGAGCACAACCTGCTATTGCGGCTCCCAGATTAGAGGTATTACCAGTCCCTGCAATTTCTCCCTCTCTTCCCGCTGTGCTGATTATATCTTCTGAGGAACAAAATATGCTTGGTAGGTTCATGAGATTGGGTCCTCCAAGGTTTTCAGGTGCTTCTAGGGAGGATGCGCATGAGTTTCTAACTAGCTGCCAAGAGAGGTTACATAATTTGGGGTTGGTTGAGTCTCATGGAGCATATTAGACTGTGTTTCAACTAGATTTCCAGCAAAACAGTGGTGGAGGTCATATGTTTCTTGCAGACCAGCTGGGTCACCTCCGCTTACTTAGGATCAGTTCTCCGCAGCCTTTCTGGAGTAGTTTGTACCGTATTGCATGAGGGAGTGTCTGATGGATCAGTTTGCAGGGTTGGAGTAGGGCTCCATGGCTGCGTTTGAGTATGAGGTTTAGTTCCGTCAGTTATCCAGACACGCCACTATGATTCTACCCACCGAGCACGAAAGAGTACGCCAGTTTGTTCAAGGTTTGATCTTGCATCTCCGCTTGGCCACAGAGGGTATGGTAGCATCGGGTCAGTCTTTTCTAGAGGTAATTGATCATGCCTATACTAATGAGGGTGTACTTTATGAGGCCCAAGGGGGCAGCAATAAGAGGCCCTGCCATCAGGGCAGTTTTAGTGGTTCACAGGGCCGTGGTAGAGGCTACTATGGTAGAGGTCAGTATCAGCTGTATTTCTAGCTGAGCCGGCCTAGTAAGGCGGCATTACAGATTACTGAGGGTCAAAGTAGCCAGAGTATCATTCCTACTCCACGAAGTGGTCATTCAGGGTCCATAGGTTATGGTGGTCATTCTGATTCAGCAGGGTCTTCACAACAGGGTACATATGGTTGGGTTTGTTACGAGTGTGGAGAGATAGGCCACTTTGCTAGAGATTGTCCGTTAGTATTGCATCAGAGGCGACAGGATCAGTTGGTTCAGGCCCCAGGGATCCATCACTACCAACTAGATGTGATTCACAGGGTAGTAGAGGTGGTCCCCAGGGTACTAGAGGTGGTTCTCAGTCCGGTAGGTCAGGTGGTCGGATCCACATGTATGCAGTTCTGGGCCGGACAGAGGTCGAGGCTTCAGATGCTGTGATCACAGGTACGATTTCTTTTTGCCATCAGTATGCTTCTGCTTTGTTTGATCTGCGGTCTACATTCTCATAAGTATCTGCTTATTATGCTACTCGTTTGGAGTCTGCTTATGAGTCTTTACCTCCACCCTTGCGTGTATCTACCCTAGTAGGTGATTCTTTAGTAGTGGATCAGGTTTATTTTGCTTGTGTGGTAAATATCTTGGGGTATGACACGTGGGTAGACTTAGTTGTTCTTGATATGGTGGATTTTGATGTGATCCTGGGCATGGATTGGCTGTCTCCTTATCATGCGGTCTTGGATTGCTTCGCCAAGACTTTTACTCTTTGGATGCCTAGTATCCCTCCTATCATATGGAAGGGAGCCGATAGCCACATGCCGAGGGGAGTTATATCTTTTCTAAGCACCCATCGGTTGGTTGGGAAGGGGTACTTAGCTTATCTTGCCTACGTCCATGATACTAGTGCCACCACACCTCCTCTTGAGTCTATTCCTGTGGTTTGTGAGTATTCAGATGTGTTTCCTTCTAATCTTCTGGGCGTTTGTCCCAATCGTGACATTGATTTTGGTATCGATGTTGAGTCGAGCACCAAACCCATTTCCATTCTGCCATATCGGATGGCTCCTGCTGAGTTGAGGGAGCTTAAGGATCAGCTCCAGGTTTTAATTGAGTAGAGGGTTCATCAGGCCTAGTGTGTCTCCGTGGGGTGCTCCAGTTCTGTTTGTGAAAAAGAAAGATGGGTCTATGCATATGTGTATTGATTACATGCAGTTGAATAAGGTGACAGTTAAGAAAAAATATCCGATTCCGCATATTGATGATTTGTTTGACCAGCTACAGGGTGCAACAGTGTTCTCTAAGATAGATTTGAGGTCCGGTTATCACCGGTTGAGGATTAGGGCTAAGGACCTCCCAAAGTATCCATTTAGGATTTGATACGACCATTATGAGTTCCTAGTCATGTCTTTTGGGTTGACTAATGCCCCAGCAACACTTATGGAATTGATGAACCATGTATTCAGTGCCTACCTGGACTCATTTGTGATTGTGTTCATCGATGACATTCTAATTTATTCGAGGAGTAGAGAAGAGCATGAGCAGCATCTTAGAGTTGTACTTCAGACCTTGCGAGATCACTAGTTGTATGCCAAATTCACTAAGTGTGACTTTTGGCTTGAGTTTGTGGCATTCTTGGGGTACGTGGTGTCCAAGGATGGGATTATGGTAGATCTGGCAAAGATTACAGTAGTTCATGATTAGGCTCAGCCTATTTCTCCTACCGAGGTTCGCAGTTTCATCGGGTTGGCAGGTTATTATAGACGGTTTGTGGAGGGATTTTCTTTGATAGCAGTTGATTGACCAGATTAACTAAGAAGAATGTTCCCTTCCAATGGTCAGATGAGTGTGAGGCGAGCTTCCTGAAGCTCAAGGCCTTGTTGACTTCAGCTTTGATTCTTACTCTTTCGATCGAGGGTCAGGGTTTCACCGTGTATTATGATGCGTCAGGTATTAATTTGGGTTGTGTGTTGATACAACAGGGCTGGGTTATTGCATATGCTTCCAGATAGTTGAAGGTTCACGATAGGAACTATCCCACACATGACTTGGAGTTAGCATCGGTAGTCTTCGTGTTGAAGATGTGGAGGCATTATATTTATGGTGTGCATTGTGAGATCTTTACTGACCATCATAATCTTTAGTACATTTTCATCCAGAAGGATCTAAATTTGAGGCATCATAGGTGGTTGGAGCTATTGAAGGACTATGAAATTTCTATTCTCTATCATCCAGGCAAGGCAAACGTGGTGGCAGATGCCTTGAGTCGGAAGGCGGTGAGTATGGGTAGCTTGGCTTTCTTAGTGACTGAGGAGCGACCTCTATCTTGGGACATCTAGTCCTTGGCCAACAGGTTGGTTAGACTTGACATTTCTGAGCTGGGCCATATTCTTGCTTTTATTGAGGCTAGATCTTCCTTGGTTAAGCAGATTCGGGCACAATAGTTTGATGACGCGAGATTGAGGATCATTCGTAACAAGGTGTTGAGTGGTGAGGCTAGGAAGGCGACTTTAGATTCAGAGGGCATTCTGAGGATCGAGGGTCATATTTGTGTTCCTAGATTTGGTGACTTGGTCAGATTGATATTGGAGAAGGCTCACTATTCTAGATATTCAATTCATCCCGCGGCAGCTAAGATGTATCGTGACTTAAGGCAGCACTAGTGGTGGTGGGGGATAAAGAGGGATATTTCAGCTTTCATATCTAGGTGCTTGAACTATCAGTAGGTGAAGTTTGAGCACTAGAGGACCGGTGGTTTGTCTCAGAGGCTACCCATTCCAGAGTGGAAATGGGAGCGGATTACTATGGACTTTGTAGTCAGTTTGCCACGCATTTTGTGGAGATTTGATGCTATTTAGGTTATTGTGGATAGGTTGATGAATTTTTCTCACTTTTTGCCGGTTCATACTTCCTATAGTTCTGAGAGGTTGGCTCAGATCTATATTCGGGAGATTGTCTGTTTGCATGGTGTGCCAATTTCTATCATCTCTGACCGAGGTAATCAATTCACTTTGCACTTCTGGCGGTCTATTCAGAGAGAGTTGGGTACTAGAGTTGAGCTTAACACTGCTTTTCATCCACAGATAGACGGTTAGCAAGAGCGTACTATTAAGGTTCTGGAGGATTGTTGCGAGCCTGCGTTATTGATTTCGAGGGTCAGTGGGAGTGTGGGACCAGTGTTTAGCCTTGGCAGAGTTTGCATATAATAATAATTACTATTCCAGCATTCATATGGCTCCGTTCGAAGCTTTGTATGGTAGGCGGTGCAGATCTCCTGTGGGTTGGTTTGATGCCTTCGAGGTTACGTCGTGGGGTACTGACTTGCTTCGTGATTCTATGGATAGAGTTCAGTTTATTCAGGAGAGACTTCGCACTGCCCAGAGTAAGTAGAAGAGTTATGCTGACTGGAGAGTTCAAGATCTAGAGTTCATGGGGGGTGACAATGTGTTTCTTCGGGTATTGCCCATGAAGGGCGTGATGAGGTTTGGGAGGAAGGGTAAGCTCAGTCCGAGGTTTATTGGGCCATTCGAGATCCTTCGTCATATTAGAGAGGTTGATTATGAGTTAGACGTACCTCCTGCTCTTTCTAGTGTGCATCCTGTGTTTCATGTCTCTATGCTACAGCAGTATATTCCGGATGAGTCTCATGTACTTCAGTTAGAGTCGGTTTAGTTGGATGAGTCCTTAGCCTTTGAGGAGGAGCCTGTTGCTATTTTGGATAGGCAGGTCCAAAAGTTGAGGTCTAAGGAGAATTCGTTAGTTTAGGTTCAGTGGCGGCATCGTCTTGTAGAGGAGGCTACTTGGGAGATCGAGACCGACATGCGGACCCATTATCCTCATCTTTTTGAGTCTTCAGGTACTATCCTTTTTCTAACTTTCACAGACGAAAGTTCTTTTAGTAGTAGATGTTGTAATGACCCTCCAGGTCATTTTCCATTTTCGATGCTTTTTTTGCATTTCGAGCTTTCCCTCAGAGGCTACAAGTCATTTATGACTTGTTGGGACTGACGGTTCAGTGCCCGAGCCATTCGTTAGGTCGTTATGACCATTTCCCTATTTTAGAACTTGAACTTAGAAAATCTTTGACTTCAGTCAACTTTCTTGGTTAACGTGCTCGGAATCGAATTCTAACAGTTTCGTTGGCTTCGGAATGGGGATTTTGGTCTAGTGGGACCATTGGTCTGAGTCTAAGTGCTTTCGGTTGGATTTTGTGTTGCTTTCTGTGTTTTAAAGCTAGTTTAGCTGGTAGGGTTGACTTTGGTCAACATTCAGAGAAGACGACCTCGGATGGAAAATCCGTCAGTGCTGTTAGCTATGGAATGTCGACTTTGGGCTTGGGGGACCTTTGGTTTGGGTCTCGAGACTTCTGGACTTGTTTTTGGGTTTAGAGTTCCGAGTTGGTTTTGGGTGTGGGGCCCACTTTTCATTAAAACAATCTCCGTTAGAAGTTTCATTGATTCCATTGAGTCCGGAATGTTGTTTCTAGTAGGTTAGCATGGTTGGTTTAAGTTCATGGGGTTCCGGCTGAATCCCGAGGGTCCATCAGAAGTTTTTCTTTGCCTTGGTGTTATTGCTGGTTGCTGCATTAAGTTGCAAACCTTTTTGGTCCTCGCGATCGCGAGGCTCCCATTGCGTTTGCGATGATCTAGTTCCTTGACCATCGCATTCGCGAAGGTTGCAATTCACGATCATGATGAAGCCAGCTGGGACCCAGCTCAGCTTTCCTCTTCGTGAATGTGGGCTGGACCATCGCGATCGCGATGATCTGACCAGCATTTGCTCGCGAACGCGTGGGGTCCTTCGCAATTGCGAAGAAGGACCCCTGGCAGCTATTTAAAACTCCAACTTTGTTTTCTCCTCCACATTTTCGAGAAACTCCGTAGATAAGCTCCCAAGTTCAAATTTCCGGTTCTCTTGCTTCAATATTCTTCACCTGGTAAGTTCCCTCATCACCCCTCTTCTCCTTTCGTGTTAATTCTCGTAATTCTCCCGCTAAAACTCCATTGTTGTTAATTCTTAAAGTTTGGCCATCCCTTGTAGAAATCTGATTCTTGGTGTTGCAAGTTCTTGAGTTTATGCAACTCACCTCCGCGGCGTATTTCTCTTGGTTGGGGTAAGCTTCCACCCTTAAATTCTGAGCTTTTCCCGTGTTGATCCTGTGAATTAGTAGCACTTCAGGGATGTTTTGTGCCCCGAAATGAGCTCCGTTTGCACCCAAACTCTGGGCATGGTTCCTTGATCCACCGCGAGCATAATTGTGAATTTTGTTTTCTATTTCATTGCGCGGGCCCCGAGGGTCATTTTTCCGAACTGATTACTGGCCTGATTTTCTGTATAGCAATATGGGTGTTGTTCTTCTTGTCTTGACACCTAGATTATATTCTTGATAGATTATATTCTTGATAGCGTGGCAGCTTTCTATGGCCATTCGGAAGGGGGGCACACGAGTGACGGTTCGTGCTTGCAGTTCGGCCTCGAGGTAGGTTACGATTTACTTTCTAGACTGAGTGTAGTTTGATTTTATATATTTATTTGATACTGGAATGTTAGGTTAGATTTTAGATAGATTTAGGCTTAAATCCTGTTTATCACTTTAATTAGCCATTTCGAATTGTAGTTTAGAATTGTTATGTTATCCTTAGCCTAGGAGCTTATAGTATCTTTATGGCTTCTATAGGATCCTTAGTATACTTTTAGGAGGTTTTAGAGGTAGAGTAGAGATTCTCGGTGCTTTTCGATTTATTTTTGGTACCCTATTTTTGCTTTATTCTACCGTTATGTGTAACTGTGGGCCTGAGACCATAATTTAGATTTGGATGGATTTCCAGGTCAGTTCTCTTGATTGGGAAGGGTACCTTGCCCTATTTTTCCTTGTTGTGCGTGTTTTCTCTGAATATGGAAATTTATATGATCATACTGCATTGTCATGCTTATCGGTACGGAAAAGAAGGATTATAAGGCTTTTTGGTCCTACACTTGACAATTATTGGGTTTTCATGATCTTTGGGCTTTTAAAAGGATTGTTTTGGAATTGTTACTGATTTTGGGAGGAAAACAGAAAGATACTACTTTTTATGCATACGTTGATGAGTAGAAGGTTAAATTCTGGGCGCCCAATATGTTATCTCGGGTTTTACTTTTGTATACGTTGATGAGTCCGAGGTCATTTCTGGGTGCCCCGATGCTCTATTTTAGGTTTTTTTCTTCCTATACTCATTTGATAAGCTCGATGTTCCATCTCGGGTGCCTGAGTAGTTGATACCGGTTTTGACTTGTATACATTCATATATTACATCATTGTTGCATCACATTGCATTAGCTTTGGGTGCGTTTGGATTGTTGGCCGATTTGAGTTGATCTTGTTATTACTTTACCTTTTATAGCTTTTGTTGTTTTGATTTTTGGCTTTATAACTAGATTTAGGTGGATCCCTAAATTTTAACTGCTTTCCTGTATCTTATTATTTTTATATTATCTTTCTGCACTCGGTCGGCCTATGATGCCTACTGAATACCTGTTGTCTTGGTACTCATACTACATTCTGCATCTTTTTATGATGCAGCACCTAGTACGAGCCACCCTCACTGATCTTTCTGTCGTTCGAAGCCTGTTGCAGTTTGGATCGCAGTGAGCTCCCGACGCTTCTGGAGACTCTACATGCTTTCTATCTTGTATATTCTGTCTATATTTTATATTTTGGATAGACAGAATCTGTTGTATAGCTACTCCTTTCTTTAGTCGCTCTTGTACTAGTGACACCAGGTCCGGGTCGGTTCTCGTGTAATTTTGTCTATTCGGTCACTTTAGGGCCATCTTTTGTATAATTTGTACGTTGGTATGTATATATGCTATTGACCCTGTATTTTCTTTATATCTTATACTTTTTCTTTGTTTTATTGTAATTATTGTCTTCCGCATCATTGGGTTTGGCTTGCCTACCGGGGGGTTAGGTAGGCGCCATCAAGGCCCTGTTTCAGGTCGTGACAATTGATCCCAAAATTATTCATGCCTTATCTTAAATGCTAGACGAGCATAATATTTTGGTAAAATCATTTTGAATGGATAAGAATGGATATAAAGAGCATCTTAAATCTATATTTTGCCTACGACTCCTATCTAACAGGAAAAAAGATGGCCGACAATACAATACACCCACAACTTCTGAAGTAGCTGGATTAATCATTGGTGATCTTACAGAAGAAAAGTTTCAGCGAGATATTATTGTAGAGCTTCAGAAAAATGGACTTCAAAGAATTACATATTTACATCCAAGTTTCATGTATATGACATACCCATTAATATACCCATTTGGTGAAGACAAATATAGACTTGGAATTAATTTGGCAGATGTGAATAGCAAATATTACAGGCGCAACAATTTATCAATGAGAGAGTTCTATTGCTTCTGGATACAATAAAGGCTTAACAAGGGGCACACTCTTTTACTAGGTGGTAGATTATTACATTAATACATCATTGACAGTTACATGGAAATAGAGGAAAAAAGATTTTGTTATATTCAAAATAATCAAAAAAAACTCAGAGTTGATCTTTACTCTGATTTAATGGATGCCATTCTCCGTGGTGATTCAAATTATGCAATGATAGGTGAAAGTATTATCTTACATTCATCGCACACTAGGGGACCTTAATATATGATACAAATTATCAAGATGCAATGACAATTTATCAGTTGGTTGGATATCTCTAACCAAGCAAGGTGTTCTAGGTATATCTCTATCCTAGTCGCTAACCTACCCTTTACGTTACAAAAGAGAGGTCTTGCTCCCTATATTCTTCGTTCTATCTCAATGATTCTTCTCTCGAGTTCACAAAGAGATTATAGATTTATTTTAATGGTCACGAAGCATTAAAATAGTAAGCACAAGAATATAAGAACAACTAATATGATAAACAAATAATCGAATCAATTGTCTACTAAACAATCATGTAGTTAGCTACCATAATCCTAGAACGAGAAGTTTAACTCCACATAGACATGGAGTAATTACAACAAATCATCCAAAGAAAAATGTAAAATAAATAATAAAGGAGAAGAAAAGATGAAACCAATATTCTCCGGCCTCCACGGTGGCTCCTAGCTCTTCGTAGGTCAAACGTTGTGTAAAAATCGTGATTTGAGATGTATTTATAGAGTAGGAGGAAAATAACCCATTTTCCTACTTGGATTTGGAGTAGAAAAAAGCTGGAAAATTTCCAGGTATGCCTCTGGCGCGGCGCGCCACCATAGCACCAGCCAAGGCTGGGGCGATGCGCCACCAATGCGCCAGCCCTATCCCTCAGTAGTTTGGGGGCTGGGGCGATGCGCCACCGATGCGCCACAACCCAGATTTTCTTCTTTTGCTCTTTTTTTTTCTCGGAACGTTGCTAACTCCTTTCCAATGTTTTTATGCTTCCGTTTTAGCTCTCTTGGGTTGTTTTTCTCCATATTTTTTCCTACAAAGCATCTAATCAGATATATTAGCTCACCACCATGAAAATGCAAGTAATCATAAGGATATGCATCACTTTTGCCCCGAAACAAGGCTAAAATATGGGTAAATGAGGCAATTAGGCGTATAAATACGCCCAAGATCACCACCCCCCACTTAAACCTTTGTTCATCCTCGAACAAATCATTACACACCCTACAAAATTTCACATATTAAGACATCAATTGAATAGGTCTACTCACACCCAAGTTAACTAGACAGATTAATCATGACCCATAATCCACTCAACATGCATACATCAATCATATTTTTTTTACAGACCCTTCATTGAAACCACACAACCTCTAAAACTGACTCTTCATGAATAATATGGCCAACATGATCATGTATGAATATAGATATCATTAGTGCACCAAGTTTTCACCATTTTGTGCCCTCACATTTAAGAGAGATGCCCATTGCTCACATCATACATACATATTCAAATTGGGCATATAGATAAGAAATTCGCTCACTCTCTCAAAGAAAGTTTCATGCACACAAGATATACCATAGGCTTGCCCTTAGTGTAATACTCTATTAACAAAGCATCAACATTGTAGGATCAAAAGGACTTTTATAGGTTGTAATGTCGGCTAAGGGACGGGTAGGAACACTTTGTCCAATAGTGACTACTTTCCCTATGCACTTTAAGACACTTACTTTAAACTTTTTCACTCTTTTCCTTATATCACCTCAACTTCAACTTATGTTCATGTTTCCCTTCAAACTCCCCCTTTTTCTTTTGATTTATTGCCCTTAAACTTCATTCACTTATTGGTATCAAGAAGATTTTTCTAAACTATTTTTTTTGTTTGTTTTTCCTCTTCTTACTACCAACATACAAATTATTTTTCACAAGGGCACCACATTTAATTTTTATTCTTACCAAACCAACCTCCCTCTATCTTTTTACCTTTTCTCTTTTGTTCCCTTCTTCCTTTAAGTCTTTCAACTACAAAGTGCATTAGGGACTCCTTAGATCAAATTAATATAGGGTAATCAAATAAAGAGGATAGGCTAAACATGCGGCTAGTCAAAGAAATAGGCTTAAGGCTCAATGAGGTTTAACTAAGAATAATACAAAGGGTGGCACAAACAATAGTCAAAAAGAAGTGGCTTAAAAATAAATGCCTTGATCATATCCCACAAGTTAATACTATGTTTCATTTCATACACACACGGGGCAAGTTCTAGATATCAAGATATACAAAAAACACAACAAACACTCACCACACATGGCACAATGGTTCAAAAATGGCTTCCTAAGACTTCATATTCACCACACAATCAAATTGAATGAGTTAACATTATTAAGCCCATCTTTAGATTTTATGAGTCAAGTTAAAGAGCTTATGCATCTCTAAATGAAGTTTCCTACTTTTTATGCTTCTTTTGAGTGAATTACCCATGACGTCTAGTGTATACTTAGGTGAAGCACATAGCATTCAAAAGGCTATGATTTCTAATCTTTCTCCTTCCTATGACTAATTTTCTCTCAAGACGGTCGTCATCCATCCATCGTTGAGAAAATTTCTCTATCTATGACAAAAAAATAAAAACTACTACTAAAAAATAAAAACTACTCGGTTCAAAGGGCATCCCCTTGGAAAAGAACCGAAAATAAAAACCAAGGGGTGAATGAGATATGCCTATAAAAAAACTAGAAAATCTTTTTGTACTTTTTTTTTCAAATGAAATAAACTCCTATGGCATACTCACCCAAAAATTCATAATTATCGGAAGATTCTCCACCCCACATTTAAAATTATGCTTTGTCTCCAAAGCAATTTATAGAAAAAGATGAAGAAGAAGGGTGAGAAATACTCCCTGAGGCCCTCTAGGGCCTAGCTAACAATATGTTTCTTCAATTTTGATGAAAAGGGGCGAACGACCCCACACTTAAGCTTAAATTATGCTCCTTAGCTTTCAAATTCGGGTACTCAGACTTCTCCAAACCTGCAAAATCAAAACAAAAACAAAAACGTGACACTAAAAAATAAATAAGAAGTTACACTACTAGTTGGGTTGCCTCCCAACAAGTTCCTGATTTAACATCGCGGCACGACGCCATCACTACACCACTTTTATTTCCACTTAGAACTTATGAATTGCACCCCTAACTTTGCATCAAACTTTCTGCTCCTCTCATGGGGCGGTGGTATAAAGATGAAGGAACCAAGTAAATAATGTCGTATCTTACACTTCTTGGCCCTTAAGTGAGGAATGTCATTTTGTCTTTTTGGTGTGGAAAATTTTAGAATGTAAGGACCTTGTTCCTCATCTACACACTTCTCAACTAGCTCAGATGACTCAATTTTTATGTCATCATCCAAACATAATGTAGAAAAGTGATTAGAATGATGTCCAACAGTAGCTAATCCCAAACTTGAATTGTTTATGACATGCTCACTTTCATACATCTCCTCAACATCAGCACCAATGAATAAAGCATAGTTGAATGGATGGAATTCTTCTTTATGCTCCACTAGTTGGCCAGTATCCACAATAATTGATGATTGGGCATTATACGCCTCAACCTTTTTCTTCAAGTCATACTTCAAATAATAGATATCTGAGCCAAATTGGTCTATCTCTTGTCTGAGATCAACTCTACCTTCTATCAGCTGTGTCGTTATCTTTGTGAGGTTATCTAGTATTTGCTTTAGCATATCAATAAGGTGAGCATTATTCACATCCTCCACTTCATTACCCCTGTAAATATCATAAACAACATAAGAATCATAATAGGGGCTTGGGAAAGGGGAATAAGAGTTAGGACAACCATTTGAATGACCATCCTGACCACCATATATATGACATACATTAAATTCCAAGGATTGGGTAGGTGCACACCACCCGCCCTTTTGAATATAATGGCAATTGAAACCCAGGTGGGGTCCTCCACAATACTGACAAGGATTACCAACATATGAATAGTACTGATCCTTCAACCAATTTTTATCCCTGGATGTCATGTTAAGAAGATTATCGAATAAAAAAAAAATAAAAAAAATAAAGCTATCTATAAAAGAAAATAAAATATATACAAAAACTCAATTAAATAAAAAGAAAAAGTCTAATATAGATAAATAATTAATTTCTAAGTCCCCGGCAACGGCGCCAAAAACTTGTTGCGTCCTAACGCACACGCAAGTATACGCGGCCGTACAAGTAATATAGGATTGTAAGTCCAGATATCATACCCACAGGGACTTGTCGATTAACTATTTTACTAAATTAAACTAGTTCTAATTATTTATTCAAGCGTAAAATTCCAAAGATGAATTTAAGATTAACTAATCTAGAAATAAAAAGAAGAAGTTAGCTAATAAACAATTAACCAAACAAAGAGCAGATTTTCATGTAATCAATGTGATGAAATCGATCTAGGACTATGGATCTTCTAACAATCATGTTTAATAAGCAATTTCATCGACTTGCCTGTTTATCTAGTTGTTGATTCCGGGGTTGATATTACAACTATGGTCTCTCGAGCCTCTAGTTTCCTATTCAAAATAGCATCACAACTACATCATTGAGTGGGGATGTGATATCTTATTTTAAAAACATTTATATTTCTTCCCGTATGAACCAAGAAAGGCGTTCTAGGTATATCTCTATCCTAGTCGCTAACCTACCCTTTACGTTATAAAAGAGAGGTCTTGCTTCCTATATTCTTCGTTCTATCTCAATGATTCTTCTCTCGAGTTCACAAAGAGATTATAGATTTATCTTAATGGTCGCGAAGCATTAAAATAGTAAGCACAAGAATATAAGAACAACTAATATAATAAACAAATAATCGAATCAATTGTCTACTAAATAATCATGTAGTTAGCTACCATAATCCTAGAACGAGAAGTTTAACTCCACATAGACATGGAGTAATTACAACAAATCATCCAAAGAAAAACGTATAATAAATAATAAAGGATAAGAAAAGATGAAACCAATATTCTCCGGCCTCCACAGCGGCTCCTAGCTCTTCGTAGGTCAAAAGTTGTGTAAAAATCGTGATTTGAGATGTATTTATAAAGTAGGAGGAAAATAACCCCTTTTCCTACTTGAATTTGGAGTAGAAAAAAAGTTGGAAAATTTCCGGGTATGCCTCTGGTGCGCGCGCCATCATAGCACCAGCCAAGTCTGGGGAGACGTGCCACCAATGCGCCAGACCCATCCCTCAATATTTTGGGGGCTGGGGCGACGCGCCACCGATGCGCCACAGCCCAGATTTTCTTCTTTTGCTCTCTTTTTCTCCCGGATCGTTGCTAACTCCTTTCCAATGTTTTTATGTTTCTATTTTAGCTCTCTTGGGTTGTTTTTCTCCATCTTTTTCCCTGCAAAGCATCTAATCACATATATTAGCTCACCACCATGAAAATGCAAGTAATCATAAGGATATGCATCACTTTTGCCCTCGAAACAAGGCTAAAATATGGGTAAATGAGGCAATTAAGCGTATAAATACTTCCAAGATCAATAGGTAAAAGTATTATCTTACCTTCATCGCACACTAGAGGACCTTAATATATGATACAAAGTATCAATATGCAATGAAAATTTATCAGTTGGTTGGATATCCAGATTTGTTCCTCACTTTCATATGCAATCCAAAATGGCCAGATATGTAACACCCCAAAAATTCAAAGCTAAGCTCTAAACCATTTTTCATATGTTGTTAGACCTGAACCAGATGATTTTTTCTACGTATTTAGGTATTAAGATCAATTCTTAAGTTTCAGAGGTTTATTAGATATGAATCAAAGTCATAAAGAACCTCTATCTCAAAGTTAAGTTGAAAGCCTTTCTATCAATTTAGTTTTCATGTAAGTTCTTACTAGGGTCAACTTCAAATAATCATTGCTCCTAGAATATTAAGAGTTAGATGGCCTAGTACTCACCAAATTAAGGTTTTTGAGCCTTTCTAATTCCATTGACCGTTTGTTTGTCTGAGTCTGGAGTAAACAATTATGGGTATTTTACTGCAGCACTATCAGTTTCCATGAACGGGATGATGACCCATGAAACATAACCATAGACAGTGGTTTCACCCATGAAAACAGACCTGAGATTGAAGTTTTTCACCCAAAAATGACTGGTTGGTCCACGACCAGTCAATCAAAACTACGGTCAGTGGAATGACTCGTGGTTTGACAATTTTTAGCCTGTCTTCCCAGGTTTTAACAAGTGACTGGTCATCATTTTGAACAATGGTCCATCCTATCTGTCATAGAATCACCTTCAGGGAGGTACCAAATCCTCTAAATTCCACGAGTGAGTTGACGATCAGTCAACCCATTCCACAATTAGTGAACCCATCAGTGGAACTTCCGATTTTAGGTTTTCTAATTCGTTCCATTGAGGGCAAATCATTCTTTTCCTTATTTCCTAAGCTTATACTACGTCATTTAACTCATTTAGAAAGAGTTTTTAAAAGGTCACTTAGTCACCAAATCTCTCATTCAGTCAACTAAACATCTAAGGACATAAAATAGTATGCTCTCAAGCCTCATCCAAGCAAAAACCTAGGGTTCATCTTCAAGATCAAATCCTCAAGCTTCAGTTCAAGATTATCCATTAGACAGGTACGTGGGTATTCAATAAGGGTTTTCTTTCACCCTTATATCCAAAATCTCAAGTTTTCCATTGATTTTATGAAATTATAAAACTAGGATTTCTACCTGTTTTATCCCTTTTCGGAAATTTATTATTGGTTTAAAAGGAAATAGGGAAATAAAAGGGTTTTAACACTTAGAAATTATTTCAAAACTTTAAAGAAAATTTCAAAATAATTCTAAAACGAATAGAGTCGCCACTTAATTTTTATAAAGAAATTAAGAAAACTTTAAAACAATTTCAAAGACTTAAAAATAGAAATAAATCTTTAAAATTAGAGAAAATGGGTAAGGGTTCAATTAATGTCTTAAGAAAGGTTTTAAGGCACTTAAGAACGTCCATTTAAAATGATTTACCAAAGAGCGATTTTGACCAACTAAAAATGAACTAAATTTTGCAAGAGTTGAAATATTTGAGATTTAAGAGGAAAGAAAAGATTTGAGCAAAAGTGCTATCAATTAATTCAAAGCAAAATGATTTACTTCCACTAAGAAAATTCATTCTTTAAACATATTCAATTTTTGAGAAATTCTATTTAAAAGCAACTATAAGCAAAGGTTATTCAAAAAGTCTTTTCTGAGCCAAGGATTTTCTAAAAGGCTTACTTTAAAAAACTCATACGTGTGAAATAAATTTAATTTAAAAGATATGGTGAGAATTTGAAAGCTTTTATTTTAATTAATTTGAAAAGATAACAATCAAAGAACTAGGGAATCTTTCATTTAGAAAATAGTTTTAAGGATCCTAATGTAAGAAGATAAACAGTTTTTGAAAGAGGGTAACTTTATTTCATCAAAAGTAAAGGTGGTTTTAAAAATAATATATAAAAAAAGAACCTAAATAAACAAGGAAAAATAGAATATTGTTTTAACTAATTAATAGAAAAAATTAAAGTTCAAAAAGAGAGTATTTTTTCATGTTAACGACAACCCATTTTTTATCGGAGAAAACTTGATTAAACACATGAATGAAGAAAAAGAAGCATTTTATTTGAAAAATCCATTTTAGGCAAGTTAACACAAAATCCAACTTTTTCTCATTTTTTAACCGAACTAAATTAAGTTGCGATATTTTGTACAAAATGAATTACGAGAAAAATAAAACAAAGATAAAATTAAAAATAACAACACTTTTAGGGATCCATTTAGATTAATTAAATTAAATCTAGTTAATACAAATAATCAAGATAAATTACAAAGTAATTAAATAAGAGAAGGGATAAAGAGGAAATGGGTTCCTTATCCCATTTCAAATCTGTCCAGATTTGTACTTTAATTTTAATGTACTTTAGTCCATTTTCTAGCTTGTATACCAACTGGGTATATCATTGTATGTCCCTGTGTTTTGTCCTCCTTCCTCCTGTATCGACTGTATATCAGTCCTTATTTGGACTTCCACAATCGCATACTTGGGCTTTGGCCCATTTTCGTTTCTCTTGCAACCTGTATATCATCTTCCTTGTCTTGTATATATACCATATATATCAGTCCCTTTGGGATTTTGACGAGGCTTGACAGAAGGCGGGATTGGGCTTGACCTAATGAGGATGCACAGAAAAGAATCTAACGGGACTTAATCAGAGGTTCATGTGTACAAAAGTAAAAGAAAGGATTAGAGGAAACGGAAGAAATCAATTGCAATGCTACAATGAAATAGACAGACAAATTATATATAACTGGACTTGACCTTTTTCTAATCAGCTTGACTATGAAAGCATTAAACTAAATTTCCATATTTTTTGATACAAAAAAGATGGTCACTTTCTTTGGCAGAGGGTTGCTAATGCTTATGAGCAAGGAAACCATCCCACATTTCAGACTAAAACGAGTACATAAGTTCTCACAAGATTACTCTTTAAACATTAAGAGAGTTTCAAAAGAAGTGAGTAATGCTTAGAGTAATGTAAGTCTATGCAGATTCCGAATTACTAAGACTAGTAATAACTTAATGAGTTAAAAAAAAAGCTTGTTGGGATGCAAAGTTCTACCTATATGAATAAGCATAACACTCAATTAATAAGAATCCATATCTGGAGACATGACATTCTTTCCCTTAGTGAACATTACTACACTTAACTTCATATAGACTCGATATGCCAAATAAAACCTCAAAGAGTTCAGACTTAAGATCAGATTTTTATCTTACAGTGACAAATCAAAAAAAAAGATGGGAATCTCATTGAAACATGGTGAAGGGAAAGATATATATTTAACCAAATAGCAGGATCATTAGTTAGCGATACTTGAAAGGATTGCCCTTTTTACATTATACTTGGAGATCAACTGTTTGTAGAGGCTTTTGATATCTTAAACACTACAAAATATCAAAATGGACCCACTCAACGTACATGAAACATAATTAAATCCTATTTTTTGTCCTAAAGCGACTAATTTGCCATGCTTAAACAAAAGGTAATAGTAACTACAGAGTATTTCCAGGAACAAGACTTGGCGCTTCATTGAACTTCCATTGGTATCATGAACAAATGTAGGCATTAAAAGGGCTTAGGAAAACCAATCTGATATTGAACTAAACAATAAAGAAAAACTATGCTTATGGAGAATATTGGACATAGAACTTTGAGTGATAAAGATAAGCTATTGTAGAACTTTCTTCATCTCTTAACTCTTGTTTTCCCGAGAAAGACTAAAGAGTAATCCTCGAAGGAAGTCTATAATCTTCCTTAAAATAGGTCTCAAATAGAATGAAAGACCAAATAAAAACTTTAAAGGACCTGTTGGAACACTTAGATTAAGAGGAGAATATAGTCAAAACAAAGACAGTGGTGACTATGCTTAGCATTTCCATCACAGTGGTGACACTTAGATTAAAGGTTATGCTCTTTTCACAGAATTTCCATCACAATATGGGCATACATTTTCATTAGAGACTTCACTGATTAAAACAAAATGTACCAGACACATATCTTTCAACATATATTAAGAGAGAAAACGAAAGCTCAACCATTCTCCAGAAACTCAACTCGTCACTCTTATTAATCAACCAATCTTCAGAATAGTGTTTACAAACAAATCGACAACAAGTCAAATCACAAAACAAGTTCACACAGTAAACCAATCTACAAAAAAACATAAAGTAAAAAGAGAGATTTTACCCTTTTCCGGGCAGCAAAACTGGAACAACCAATTGAGAATTTTAGCGACTTCCGACGAACTGATATTTGTTAGCCTCTAAACGACCACGAAGAGAAGCAAGAAATCCCCGAGAAAATTAGCAAAACCAATACATTTTTGCTTTGTTTCAACTTGAATTCTTAGGTTTCCCAAAAAATTAGAGAAAAGGACTCTTCAAGGTTTTTGCTACCCAAAAACTCACTCCTCAACAGTGGAAAATAGAGGGTTTATATAGGAGAGAATTAGGGTTGTAACAGGTGGAAAAATGGGGGGGGGGGAATGAGTGGGAATTCAGATATGAGGGATTTTGAAAATCAAAACCCAAAAACACCTGATGCTTACACGTTTGTACCAGGGGTACAATTTTGATCATACACCAATGATTTTGAGGATCATCCATTGTGTTTTCAGGGATTGAAAATGTTGGGACGCCACCTGGAGCTTCTGGGTTCTTCTAGAAGGTGAACAACTCACCAATTCGTACAATAGACGGGGAGAGGGAAAATTGACGGAGGGGTAATGATTTTTGGGGTTTAGGGGGTGATTTGGGCGTCGTTTTGGTGTTGATTTGCATGTCATTTTGTACTGGGTTTGATGGAGGAGTGTTTCTGGGTTGTTGTTGTCGTTGTTTTCTTTTTCTGATAGAAGAAGAGAGAGAGAGAGGGAGTATAAAGAGGCGTTTGGTTAAGTCTGTGTTTGTGAGGAGAGAAAGAAAGAGTATAGCGGTGTGGTGTTGGGCCGAGTCACAGGAAAAGGGGCGGTGGGCTGAGCAAATTGTTTGGGTCAAGCGCTTTTGGCTGCAAACATAGATGAGGAGGGGGACTAGGAAAAGGGGAAATTAGCTTAGGAAATGGCCACATTTTGCAGAAAATGTGTCCAGATTTAGCCAAATTGAATTGGGATTGTAGCCAATTTAGACCTAATTGAATAAATTTAAAAGAAATTAGGCCATAATTGAAATTGGGATGATCTAAATATGATTAACTTAACTGAGATTTATTATTTTAAAACAACTAAAATAATTAATTTGCTATCATATCCAATGTCACGACCCAATTTCTCAGGTCATGATGGCACCTACAACCCCCCAGTAGGGGAACCAATTCCCGTAGCCCAGAATGGTTAGTAATGGGCTACTACCTAACCAATACGCACAATAGGTAGAAATAAGCGGAAGTTGAATATAAAGATAAGACACGCGAAAGCAACAACCCAATATATATGTATACAAAGATACTACACCAACCTCAAGAACTAGTATCGACAGTACATAAGCTTCTAATAAAATACAAGTGCTAGAAGTAACAAAATACAATATCAATCTGTCTCTGAAAGTACAGAGAGTATCAGTTCACAAGATGAGTGTAGACAAGCCCCGACCAACAGGCAATCACCCTAGTCTCAAATGTCCAAGAGCTGCACGAGTCTCCAATGCGATCAACGGTGAAAACTCAACTAATATCTACACCAAAAAGTGCAGAAGAGTAGTATGAGAACCAAGACAACGGGTATTCAGTAGGTATCATCGGCCGATTGAGCGCATATAAGATATAAAAATAGTAGTAAGACGAACACAAGAAAGCAGTCACAGAAGCAAGGAAGAAGCACAAGGAACTAGCACAAGGAGAAATCAACCGCGAGTTACAAGTATACATGCTAGCACAAACATATACATAACATAGAAACACATGTGTAAGGAAGAAAAATGCACCTGGAATCCTTGCAAAAATAGCGTATACAAAAGGAGAGAGTGTAGAAAACATGGCGGTATACCGGTAACCTCAAGTAAAAGGAAGGAAGGAAGCAACTTCACATACTCAAGAAGGAATCAATATGCTAAAGGAAAACATACAACAAATCCAACTTCAAAGATAATATAAACAGAGATCAACCTCGCAAGTATCAACCTAGGATGGAACCACTAAACCACAATAACCGAGAGATAGTACTCAAATACTGATGAGGATGGAACCAGAAGCTCACACTCTGCTCAGAAGGCCACAGAAAAGTGCCTCAATAAGATAGGACTCCCTAGCCCTCTCAATAATCAAAATCACACAACCGGAAAGTCACCAAGAAACAAGGACCATAACCAGATCTATAAAGTGAAATCTGAACCTACAGTCCCAATGGCCGCCCATATAACCGAGGAACGCAATCAAGTGAAAACAAATCGTCCGGCCGCCCATACAACTGGAGCGCACACTGAACATACAACAAATAAGGGTGGAATCTGAGCGAAATATGCATGATGATGATAATGATAATGATGGAACTAGTAATAGTAACTCTGTATTCACCTCGCCCAACACGCCTGACGTGCCGGCAGGAGGACCCATGGTGGGACCAAAATTTGATAACGCCCAAACTACACCTCCAATTAAGAATCATAAGCGGTCGTCTGTCAAATATAGAACCCAACAGAGGTTGGGGTCGATCCCACAGGGAATAAGGTGAGAATTAAGTCGTTAGTGAAATAGATGACTAGAAATCAATTATTTCCGGTAAACAAGGGGGGGGTGTATGTGATCAAATTGTAAACAAAGACAAACAATAACAATAATGTATGCGAGATAGTCAATAGGAGAATGAACTAGGGAAGTGTTCACCATGGCGTTGTCACAATGTCGATCCTAAGCTTAACCGGGTTCTTTTTATATGTATGTCACGATGTGATTGAATTAATGGTATCATCTAAACGTTTCTCAGCCAAATAGATGAATTTACTTTTCAATTCTCTCGAACTTGAAAAGGTGATCTTTTAGATTTCAATCCTAAACATCAAGTAGATTAATCTAGTTACAGCATTAATCATAAGATGAGAGTTGGTAGTCTCGAATCCTCGTAGTTAATCAAATTTCCCGGTTTTAATTTCTTTACTCAAGCAAATTAAACCTAGGCATGTTCTAATGTTTGCAACCACTAGAAAACGTGAAGAATGAATGATTAACAACGTGACAATCATAAATATTGAACCCGACGCTACCCGGAATCTATATAGCTACTTTAGCCATGGCTCCCACAACCCTAGTTGTGGGAAGTTAGTTAATCATGCTTTTATGGAAAGAGAAGAAGATCATATTCATAATAAGGAAAAGAGATTCTTACAATATAATGAAAAAAAGCTTCAATTATCCAAGAACAAGAAAACCAAGATCCCAAGAACAATCAAGAACACGATTCAAGAAGAAGAAAACGTGTTCTTGCGTGTTTCCTTCTCTCAAAAGTAGACTAAAAATCTCCTAAAACTATTTGGTAATGTATTGGTAATCAATTATATAAAATAAACCTAACATAGGGTATTTATAGGAGTCCAGGAAATAAACCCAAAAACAGATTTTTCGGAATCCGCGTGTCGCCTGACGGGTCGCCTGATGGACCGTCACAAGCTTGACGGACCGTCACGGCTAAACAGTGAGCTCCCAGGCGAATTTTTCTGGTAAGTCGTCGGGCCCGTGACGACTTGCTGGAAAATTCTAGTAAGTCGTCGGGCCCGTGACGACTTGATGTAAAATTCTGGTAAGTCGTCGGGCCTGTGACGACTTACAGTGTTTTTCTTTGTTTTATCTTGGTGGCATGGGTGACGGTCCGTCAGGTCAGTGACGGGCCGTCAGACGGGCCGTCACTCTTATCCAGAGAGCTCTTTTGATCGTATTTCCTTCCTTTTCTATGTTTGTCTCTATTTCCTACAAATATAACATAAAAACATCAAAAACGACGACGGTTGCTTGAGACCTCACGATTATTCTTAGTTTAAAGGAGTCAAATGTGCCGTAGAATGGCGGCACATCAGACGTGCCCACTATACCTAATCCTACGCCGTATACCCCTCCTTTGGTATTCTTGGCTCTTAGCCAGGTCCTAGAACAGAGGGCCCATAGAGGTCCCTGACCACATACAATAATGAATGCGAAATCTCGGAGAATCAGAGCCTCGAAGTACGTGCCTAGAATTGAACTAGGTCTAAAATAGTAGTAGTAATCTCAAAAGACCCTCTAAAAGGGTACTCGAAGTATACTCGGGTCTAAATTAGTGATAAAAGTCTCAATAACCCTCTTAGAGGGTGCGTAGAGCGTATCCGGGTCTAAATCCGTTAGAAAATCAGGTTTAGTACTCGGCCTAGCAGAGCCTAGTATCAGTAGGAAATCAAGTGTAGTACTCCATCCAGAAGAGCCCAGTATCAGTAGAAAATCAGGTGTAGTACTCCGCCCAGCAGAGCCTAGTATCAGTAGAAAATCAGGTGTAGTACTCCGCCCAACAACACCTAGTATCAGTAGAAAATCAAGTGTAAAATCATCCAAACTCGCATGTCATCATTAGATTTTACCAAAAACGGCCCCCCAGGGCCATGCAAGTTTAGGAAAAACCCTCTATAGTGGCTCGCAACCAAAACCAAGGTAATACATGCAGGGAAAACCTTTTTCGTGGATGATATCCTCGGCTTTCAAACATTTCCTATCAGCCCTGCACATGCCTAACAGCTACTCAACAGACATAACCAGCCTAAAAGGATATCTCTATGTCTGGGACTCGCGTACATTCCCAAATAACCCACCATCTATGGTCCAGAGTCAATACAAGACCACACAGGACCACAAGGGTATTATACAATCCTACGCGAATACTACAATCAACGTACGAAATAAATAGATAGAAAAAGGTAGACAAGGTCTGTGGTACCAACCTATAACAACCCACCCAAGGATGTAAATAATGCAGTTATAGCCTATATATG
The DNA here is from genome assembly GCA_003996215.1 of Jaltomata sinuosa. Lineage (NCBI taxonomy): Eukaryota > Viridiplantae > Streptophyta > Magnoliopsida > Solanales > Solanaceae > Jaltomata > Jaltomata sinuosa. The sequence goes on along the minus strand of QJPP01002140.1, from coordinate 267,975 downwards.
CAGAGTCTAGGTAGGAAATCCATAACCTACCTGTCGTCTGACGAATAGATGCGGGGACGGCGTCGTCCAGGTTCGAACTGATCTGAGAAGCTCCAAATTGTGAAACCGCTATCAATACAATAATCTAGGCGTTAAAAAATGACTAACGATACCCATAATGCCATAAATATACCCGGGTCAAAATCTGGGTCACAAATGGGCCCATGGGCCCCGTAACCCAAAACCGGAAACAAAACATACCAAAGTGTTCCTTAACATCCCGAGAGCACATGCTCAAAAATTAAGTGGAAACGGACAGAGATTGGGGCTCAAAACAGCCCGCTCAAGCCAAGAAATAAAGGAGGAATTTTCAAGAAATAAATCCGGAAATTGGGCAAGGAAGCCTACCACAATGCGAGAAATGACGCCAAGGAGGTGAACTGAGTGAGCTCACGATCATGCAAATCACAATAGGGAAGATTCTACAATAATCTCAAGCTTTTGGGCATAAGCAACAATGGAGGATTTTAAAGAAAACAAGAGAAGAAAAGGGTCGGGGAAGAAGACTTACCAAGTGACGAGGAACCACAGATTATCGAAGAACAACGATTTCCCGAAGCTAGGAAATGATTTGGATCAGTTTAGGGAGTGTTTTTGGTGTTTTAGAGTTGAGGGAATGAAGAACCATGGCTGGAAAATCGTTGGGGCTCAGCTTAAATAGCTGCTGAAAATTACTCTTCGCGAACGCAGCCAAGGCGTCGCCTTTGCGAAGAGAAAAAAGGGTGGCTGGTCAAATGGCCTTCGGGAATGCGGTCAAGGTCCACGAACGTGAAGAACAAAGTTGGGTCAGCTGAAAATACCCTTCGCGAATGCGGCCAAGGCCCGTAAACGCGAATAACAAAAGTGCTATGACAGCAACCAGCTGTTCAAGGGCAGAATTTCACACTTTGGGTCCCCGGGAATGCATCCGAGGTCCCGCAAACACAAATGAACAGAGCTATTTGACTAGAAACAACATTATGGATCCAATGGAATCGACAAAAATCATATCGAAGGTTGATTTAATGAAAAGTGGGCCCCATTCCCATAATCAACCTTTAGCCAACTATTTCCAAAACGGAACCCAATGGCTGAAAACAAGTACGGCAGCCTAGGGACCCAAACCAATTGTCCCCCTAGCCTAAACTCGACATTCCAGAGCTAACGGCGCTGATGGAATTTCCATATGAGGCCGTCTTCTTCGAATGTTGACCAAAATCAACCAAACAAGCCCAATTGGCCTGAAAACACAGAATGAGAGAGAATTCCAAGCTGAAAAGCTCTCGAATCCCGACCAAAGGTCCCACTAGACCAAAGTCTATGCTCCGTAGCTAAGGGAACTGTCGGAATTCAATTTCGAGCATGTTCACCCAGAATGTTGACTGAAGTCAACGACTTCCAAAGTTAAAAGCTCTAAAACCAGGATTAACCAAAAAGAACAAACAAACTGCCCGGGCACTGATCTACCGGTCCCAGCAAGCCATAAATGACTTGGGACCACTAAAGGCAAGCTCTAATGGTACAAGAAAGGCAAACACGTGTAAATGACTGGATGGGTCATTACATCCAATCATATGTTATAAAACACCAATTTTACAATTTAATTTTACGGTTAAATCATTTTGATCAAAATAGACAGTTTTAAATATTTTGAAATAATTTTGGTAAAATTCTTTGAATATATACTAAAATTTCCAAAATAATATATATCTATATATATTATGAATATATATAATATAAAATTCTCCGAAATTAATTTTGAATTTTTTTTTAATTACAAAATTAATCATTTAAAGTTGTTTAAAATCTGAAAGCTCGATAATTAATCAAATAGTGGAGGATAAAAATTGGGTGTCAACAACTGTCCCTCCCTTCGGGTAGGGTGAGTGCAATGAACCCTGTTTAAAGGAAATTGACGATCCCAATTTTATACGACCACTAGTTCATCTCTTGGAAACGATTGGTTTTAGCACGAATTTTAAGGAATTATGGCCAAACTCCGTTATCAAGTTTCCTACATATCTCAGGTTACATGAGAATTCAGGCCACTTGTAGTTCAAGATGTTTGCTTTTATGCACAATTTTCAAGGAATTCCAAATTATCCCAATTTCAGAGTACAGAGAGACCGGGAAGCTGCGGAGTAAGAGGATTGGAGGGAGTTTGGAATGCAGCCAAGTTTTCAACATAGAGCCTGCCTACATATCCCATGACTTAGGAATCAGGCTGCTTGTAGTTTGACTCAATCGGTGCAAAAGGTAATCTTTATGTTAAGACAACCTTTGGCTCGGGATGAGTGACAAGTAATTGAGTTATGGAAAAGAGGCTTGTGACCTCTCAACCATGAATGTGGTGCACGTCACACCCATAGGTAAGATTTTACTTGGACATAATTTCCAAAGCTCGAGGTGTATTGTCACCCGAATTTGAATAAAGGGAATATTGCTTCCAGTGTGAATTCAGAAAATACCCTGGATGCAAAACTAGGACCCCAACGATAGGAAATACCCATATGCCTTCTGATAGGCGGTGTGGTTTAATTGAAGCAGAAGTCGATTCTCAATTCATGCCCAAAGAGTTTGATATTCCTCTTTGGACTATATCCCAGTTTACTGCTAAGAAAAAGTTCCACGTTGTGATGCATCCTTTTTGGTGTAGTCCACACCTGTGTTTTTTTTTGAGAATTTCATCCTTCTCGGAAGGTCTCGAAAATATCTCAAAACAAAATTGTTAGTGGTAAAGTAATTCCATTTGGAGAGATAGTTTCTTTGCCATACCTCATCCTTGAGTTACGTTCGAATCCTGTGTGGTGATGTCTTTCGACGTATCTCATACCTGTTATTCTGATTCAATATTTTCATCCTCTCAGATGTTCTCGGTAATATTTCAAAGCAAAATTGTTAGTAGTAAAGTAGCTCGATAAGGAGAGATAGCTTTGTACCTTATTTTTCCGCATTTGTTGTTTCTTGAAGAAAATGCCATCCTTTCCTGTCTCTGTCTTAGGAAATAGAGACTTCCATAACAATCAAACATGATAGCCCTCATAGCTATTGAATAGGGTTGCCTTTGTGGCAATCTTTGAATATGATGAATTTTATGGCTGTTTGAAATGATGGTCCTCGTAACCGTTCACGACATTCTCTTGAATGTGATAGCCTTCACGGCTATTGGTAGCAGTCTTTGCATATGCCTTGGCGGTAAGTCTCGCGCATCATCCGTATCTAATAGATATTCCCTGAATTATTAGGCTTTGAGGTAATCTAGCATATCATCTGACTTTTGATAGAGGCGGCTTACATATGTCCTTCAATTTGTCAGCGTTCGTGTAATCTTGCACATCATCTGACTTTGGATAGAGGCAGCTTATAAATTTTCTTTGAATTGCCAGTTTTAGGTAATCCTACACTTTTGTCCGATCTTGGATGCAACGCGACTTATAGATTTCCATTGAATTATTTATCCCTTGGGTAGTCATGCACAATATCAACGTGGATATGTCGCGGCTTATAAATAAACCTTAGACTATTAATTGTTTGGTAGTCTTGCACTTTATTCGATTATGGACATTATCACGACTTACGTATTACCCTTGAACTGTCAATCTTCAGGTGATCTTGCACACTATCCGGTTTCAGATATCGCTGCATCTTACAGATAACTCTTAGTTTGTCATGTTTTGGGCAATCTAGCATACTATGTGATTTCAAATATCACTGTGACTTACAGACGACCTTTGACCTTCCAATTTTGCGAGATCAAGTTTATTATCAAATTTGGATGGCGTCTTGCAGACATTTTTCAGACTATATGCTTTTGACCTCGACAACAAGCGACATTTGATCATTGGGAGTGGCAAGGCCTTTGCCACACGATCAAATATAGCTGCATCTTCTAGTGATCGATGCTCCAGAATGTATAAACATTCTTTGATATGAGACTTTGTTGTCTCTATGCGATATTCATAAGGGTGCATAAATATCCTCGATGTCAGACTCCACCGTCTCGCGCGATGTTGGATGTAAATATGCTAAATGCCAGGCTGGGCATAGTAAGAAAGCAAATATATCCTCAACGTCAGACTCCACCATCTCACGCGATGTTGGATATAAATATGCTGAATGCCAGACTTGGCATAATAAAGAAGAAAATATATCCTCAACGTCAGACTCCACCGTCTCACGTGATGTTGGATATAAATATGCTAAATGCCATACTTGGCATAGTAAGGAAGCAAATATATCCTTAATGTCAGACTCCACCGTCTCACGCGATGTTGGATATAAATATGCTGAATGCCAGACTTGGCATAATAAAGAAGCAAATATATCCTCAACGTCAGACTCCACCGTCTCACGTGATGTTGGATATAAATATGCTGAATGCCAAACTTGGCATAATAAGGAATCAAATATATCCTCAACATCAGACTCTACCGTCTCACGCGATGTTGGATATAAATATGATGAATGCCAGGCTTGACATGACAATAAGGATGCATAAACATCTACGATAGTAATATGCATGTGAAAATATCCTCAATGACAGACTCTGTCATCTTACGCGATATCAGATATAAATATGCTCTTGGGTCGATCCTGTGCATCAAGTGCGACTTAGGGACGCCTATAAATGTCGTCCTCTTTAAAACTGGCCGGTAGAGGGAAATAATCTTCGCAGCAGATATGTGTCTGTGGTATTTTAATGATGATGGTCCTTGCGACATAGTCCTTGTGACATGGTCCTCTTGACATGGTCCTTGTGCCATGGTCCTCTCGACATGGTCCTCTAGACATGCAAATATGATAATGATGTGGATGATCATGCAATGGCATGCTTAGCAGTTGCAGAAAAAATCACTTTTGGTCTTTATTTTGTCATGTCGACTCCTTTGTGGGTACCTGTGCTCAAGGCAAATGATTAGTAAATACAGTGTCTCTCTTACTAGCGACCACAGTCAAAATTTTAAAAAAAAACTTAAAAGAAGACGTTTATGAAGCTAATAAAAACAACTTTCATTTCAAATATGAATGAAATGGTTGTACCTATTTCTGGGGACAACCACAAATATCATTTTTGAACATCGTCTATTCGCGGTAATTTCTTATTTGCTGGAGACTGGCAGAGGATGTCATTGATCTCTCATTTTGAGACTGACCACAACGTTCTGATCTTCTTGAGAGATTCAAGGGTGCTGTCAATCTCTCTTTTCATGGTAGTTCTTGCGAACTACAAGAAAATTTGTCCATTTCGAAGCTTTTTCCTCTTTCGGCTTCTTCCCCATGTTCTAGCTTTTCTCGCCAAATTTTAAGGCATTTGGTCTCATTGCATTCCTTTGAACACATTGGATAACGAGGAATTTTTGCCGATCTCTATCATACTTTTAGGACAACCTGCACCCACAGAAAAATTATTAGTTTTTGGCAAAACTGATCTGTGTTGACCTCCTTCGATCTTCTGCTCCTCGCTTTGCCTTTCAGGATGCTTCCCATTCTCGGGCACTCATCGTCCTCGACTTCCCAGGTCAAGTAGACATAAAGACAAAATCAAATTATGAAGGAGTAAAAAATAATCTTTTTGTAAAGGTTTTACAAACAAATTTTTTTGAAAACAAAGATTTGAAAAAAGGATAATTTTGGAAAGGTCTCTGCCCATCATGTCATGCACTAGATCAACAAACATCCTTTACTCAAGGCTTCGACATCTCTGACACACTGATAGAAGACTCTGGAGATCCTTAATTATCCTAGATGGAGAATTTGAGAATGATCTCTCAAAAAATCTATTACAGCTGGGGATTATTCCATCTTAGACTTGTTACAACTGGGAATTATTGAAGTAGACTCTGATCTCATGGTGCTGGGGGAATTCTTCAGAGTTTGTTTCCGAACTCTTGAATGAAGTTTAGTGGAAATTTTGAGGTTTTCCTCAAAATATCTACCCAGTTAAAGGTTTTATGATGAATCTTATTCCATTGGTAAGAGATTTGACACTCCATGGGGATTATGAGATTTTCTCAAAGTTCATCTCAGTTGCTTCTTTGAATTCTGATTTGTTGGAGAATGATCTTCACCTTCTGAATTTTCGAGATTCCTTTCTAAAAAATTCTGCCCCAGTTTCCATTTCCTGGGTAATATGACTGAGTTGTTGTGGCGCCTACATATCCCATTGAGGTAGGAATCATGCCAAACGTAGTTCCCACATTTACAGTGGGGAGAATATTAGAAATAAATGAAGGGGTGACCAAAGCCGACAAAGGCCGCCTACATATCTCGTTCTTTGAGAATTCAGGTCAAACGTAGTTCAAGATAGGAAGGGGAAAAATAGATTTTCCTAAAGGGTTGACCGAAGCCGACACAGGCCACCTACATATCTCATTCTTGAGAATTCAGGTTAGACGTAGTTCATACAAAGAGGATAGGGAATTTTTAAGCTTTTACTAAGTGCAAAATAATTACAATCGGAAAATGCATGTACAGGGAAAGAAATAGAAGGAACATAAACTGTTTTCAGGCGTAGTATCTCTTTGCGGCATCCGAGTTGATATAGGCTTGGGCCATACTTGATCATCCATATCGAACAAAATCAAAGCTCCTCTAGATAACCCTTTTTGGACGATGTACAGTCCTTGCCAATGTGGCATAAATTTTCCTTTGTCTCGTGGGAGGGAAGGATTAACTGTCCATTCCCTAGATTGAATTCTGTATTGAACAATAAATTTTGGGAGATGATGTTTGTGCTTATTCACATCCTATTATTGTAGGACCAGTCAAAGATGTCGATGTACGGCTTGAGCAAACTGATAAGTTTTTTCTTTTACACTTTTGACATGAATACCGACATTGATTTTTTCAATTTGACCATTGTCTCCCAGATTGATCACCTAAAGAACTTTTAGGTGGGGCCTTCTCTGGTCTTCAAAGTTTTAGACTTCTTGGTTGTTCATTCCAGGACCATGATTTCTTCAACATACCCTTCGGCCCCAATATCGTATCCTCTGAATTATTCATTCAGTTCTTGGCATGACATGACATTAGCAGGTTTTATGTTATTATTATTGAAACCATAACAAAACAAGTTAGACGGTACCAAGTTAAATAAAATAAACAACAAAGGTTTTCAGAATATGGGAGGCTTTCATTGAAATCTAGAAATATTTACAAACTATGGCTCTAACCCATATGAATGCGAGTCCGTGCCTTTTGGAAAGCGGTAAAACAGTACGAGGAAATTGAAAACATAAAGGGTGATTCACGAAGCATCATTTGGACTATCATCAATTTTTCATAAAACAGAGTCTTTGTCTACCCAGACTAGTGGAGAGTCATGAGGGGAGTTGCGACCCAATTCTGCAACTGTTCACCAGGCCTGGCATCCCTAATCATAGATACTTCGGGGATTTATTCTGTTATAGCATCGCCTTCCTTGAACAAATCTCTTATTCCATCCTCTAACCCATCGCTTGGCAGACTAATACGCACCGGGAATGACCGATATAAGTAAGGGAGCGGTTTTAGCACTGACTGCTTCTCCTTTTTGACTTTTGCCTTATCTTCTTGGGCTACATACCCTAAGCCATGCCTGTTCAGTTGTCCGAGAATTCTTATGAGTTCAGTCATACCATCAGAATTCTTTCCCAGCTCGAAGCTTGGTTCATATCCGCTCCTCAGCATCACAGTCGCGAGCATTTTATAGATATGTGGCATGTGGATTTGAGGAGCAAGATCCTTTTCCATGGCATTGACGATCTCTATGATGTAGAAATTGCTTCCTCTCGGGACTTCTTCAATCACAGGGACACAACCATTAGGGAGGCTTAGGTGACTCCCTTCACCGTGGGTCACCACCTAATGTTCCTCCCAGATGAAATTTACCATTTAATGCAAAGTTGAGGGCACGACTCCAGCTCTGTGGATCCATGGTCTTCCCAAAAGCAAGTTGTAGCTGGTGGTAATATCCATGACTTGAAATTCTGTATGAAACTCAGCAGGTCCCATCCGTATGTGCAAACTGACCTCTCCAATAATGTCCCTTTGGCCCCTATCAAAGGCTCTCACGTTGATCCTGCTCTGGCGAACCTTTCCCGGGTCATAATCTAGCTGAGTGAGTATGGATAACGGGAAAATATTCAGACCTAAATCATCATCAATCAAAACTCCATTTATAATCTTCTCTTGACATTTGACAGTGACGTGCAAAGCCTTGTTGCGCATTAACCCTTCAAAGGGTAGTTCAGTAATACTCAAAGTAACTATAGTTTTTTCCAACATTTCCTGCTTTTTAGGGCTAACCGACACTATTGACTTGCTCACAACCCATTCTTCATCGACCTTTATCATGTAAACAGTGGCTCTTCCATGATTCAGGAGCAGGTTGTTAGTAACATTAGCCGGTGCTGTTTGTAGTGTGACCACTCTTTGATCAATCAAATCCTGAATTTTGTGCCTCAGGTTAATGCAATCTTCAGTGTCATGTCTGACTCCTCTGGAATGATAAGCACAATATCGGTCAGCCCTAAAGAAATGAGAGTCAGGATTGCCTGGTTTAGGTTGTATGGGCTGAATAAATCCAGTATCCTTCAATCTCTCATATAACTGAGTTCTGGTTTCAGCTAACTGGGTGAAAGTTTGAGGAGCTTTATTTTCAAAATTTGCACGAGGGAGATTTGCATTGACGGGAGGGGGAACCTGGAGATTACTCTGGTTCTTGGGAGCGTTTTGATACACTTGAAAGTTTTGGGGAGGAGCTTGGTAAATGGGCTGCAAATTTGGTTGTGGAGCTTGGTAAATGGGATGAGTATAGAAAATAGGTTGAGGATTTTGCGGGGGAGGGGTTGTTGGAACAAGTGATTTTTTATAGTTGGCTCCAAAGGGTTTCTTTAGTTTTGCGCTAGAACTGGAGGATACTGAAGATACCTCTTCCCTCTTTTTCTTGGGAAATCTTGTCGATCCTTAGGATGCCGAGGCCTTGGCAATCTTGCCACTACGAAGACCTTCTTCAACAATTTCACCAATCTTAACTAGATCGGTAATTTTTGCTTTAACTGTTGATATAATTCTGTCGTAGAACTCCGACTCTTGAGAGCTCATAAATACTGCACTTATCTCTTCTTCGGTCATAGGAGGCCAAACTCTTGCCGCTTTATTTCTCCACCGATAGGCATAATCTCGGAAGTCCTTATTTGATTTCTGCCTGATGCGACCTAGAGAGTATCGATCTGGGACAACTTCCATATTATATGCAAACCTTTGAGCAAAGTCTCGGGCTAGATTACTCCATCTAGACCATTTTTTCAGTTCTTGTGCGGTGAACCACTCCAGGGCTTCCCCGCTTAGACTCTGACTGAACATTCTCATCAATAAAGCGTCGTTCTTCCTTGCACCGACCATTTGGTCGCAATATCTTCTCAAGTGAGCCTCAGGATTCCCAACACCATTGAAGGTCTCGAACTTGGGAATCTTGAATCTGTCTGGCAGGTCCATTTCCAGATGAATACATAGATTATTATAGTCATAGCTCTTTTCATAGGACGAGCCTCGAAACTCCTTGATCCTGGCTATCTCCTTTTTCATTTGTGCCATGTCATATTTATGTTTCTTCTCTGTGGCCCTCAACTCTTTCTCTTTCTCCTTATAGTGGTCAAGCTCGGGGTTTTCTGGGAGGGCGGTGTATGGTTCTACCATAGCAGGGAAAGTGGTAGGTGGCATGTTTTAGACAGGTGGAGGCTGGACATATGGAATGGCATTTGGGTATGTGGGGGTATAGTTTTGTGGGTTAGTGACATTGGGATGGTTATTCTGGGAGTTATAAGTATTTGGTGGTGTATTTTGATAGTTTGGAGGGAGGTTTGGTGGATTGTAGGCACTTGGGTTGTTGCTTTAGTTAGTGTACTGGATAGGAGGAGTATGGATTTGATATGAGGAACTGATATGGGGAGGGTTATTGGAGAGAGGTTCGTTGGAAGGTCTAGGTGCAGAGGAAGGAGGGATACCCTTAGATCGGTTTTTGGTTAGCGGGTAAATGAGCGGAGGGATTTGGAGAGGGATTCGGGAGTTGCCCAGAGTTGGGGTATTAGCGGTGATAGCCAAGCTCACCATATCTTTAGTTTTCTGCACCTTTTATTGCATCTTCTCTAGCTTCCTTGACAGTTCGGCAATCATTTCACTCTGTTCAGCGATAACATTTACTCTCACTTCCAAAGCGTTCTCTTCTTCACTATCCATCATTTTGCCTTTAGAAAAGCGAGGGTTAGAGGGGGAATCTATGTGTGCCTTTGAGCGGGTGAAGTAGGGATGTTCGGCCAGTTTTGTCAACACAGATCAGTTTTTATTACCTGTTGAAATGAAAAATAACTCAAAGGCCGATATGTTAGATTCCATTAGTGATAAACAATACAAGATATACGACAGGAAATAAACACATAAGAAAAATACATAAACTTGCTTTTCATCAAGGTAAATTGCTCCACGGGTAATTTTGACTCAAAACCTCGACGGAAAGAATTTTTCCCATCGATTTTGGATAAGTAGATTTTATCAGGAAGGTTGACTTGTTGATCTCGTAGCATCTTCATTTGTTGTATCTTCTGAAATTTTTGACATCCTTGTCAAAGTAGGGGAAATAAGATCTTCTTAAGGATAGGGGCCGGACTCTGAAAGGATGCAGTTCAGATAGGGTTATTTCATTTTCTAAAGAGGTAGAAACAAGACTTAAAAGGGATTTTAAGAAGTCTTTGGATTTTCTGGGAAATTTGAAGAACTTCAAGAGTGGTTTTGGTCGGACTTCGCGTAGTAGGCTTATATTTTTTCCTACGGTGTTTTAAATTTTTTGGAAATAGAAGTGGATCAGTTCATCCTTGATTAGAGCAATACACGTAGCATATAAGACAACTCATATCACATTACACTTTATAGCATGCCCTATATAGATATGTGACCTTTTTATACCAAAGGTAGGCCTAACGAATTGAAGGATGTGTATGTTGTTTGCAAGACGTTCCATTTCCCTAAAATATAATATATAAAAATTGATTGAATTAAACAGGGATACAAAATAAGGGAAAGGGAAGTACAAATGAATATCAGTCCCATGCAGGGGTACATTCCTAAACTAGGCCTCCATGGATTCTTCATTCTCAAACTTCCTGAAATTTCCGAATGCCTTTCGAATGGAGATCTTCTTTTGATTACAATGAGAGAAACTACCTAAATATTCCCCACCTCGAGGGACTATGGTTCGTACAATCCAACATCACATCCTTCAATTAAACACATAAGGGATGATCGTCTGTAATTGACTCGTGGTCAATAGACGCAAGGTGGTCTTTATAATGGGCCCAATACCCCTCAGGTATTGGGTCGTCCTAGGCCAATGCCTAAAAATAGGATTTTGGTTTAGATCTACGCTAGGTGTCTAGAGTGGGCTTTCTTTGAAATAGACCGAGTCCCAAGCGGACAACTTGAGTTGGAAATACGATAGCCATTGAACGCATGACGTACCCGTAAACTATCGTATCTCTGAGAAAGTGTTATTTATGGTGAAAGACCACGAGATCGTGAGCCTTTCTAATATATAAATAAAATCGCATGCCATGTGGCGGAAGATGTCATGAAATGCAATGACAATATATTTGCGATAAATAAACACATAAGCAAATAATAATTGAAATTTACTAGCTATTACAACATTTCGAATAGTTGGTCACACAAAGTTAGTCAAAATAATTCATATTTTGGGTTAGAACCTAAATAAATCTCCAGCAGAGTCGCCATTTCTGTTTTATCCCTTTTCGGAAATTTGTTATTAGTTTAAAAGGAAATAGGGAAATAAAAGGGTTTTGACACTTAGAAATTATTTCAAAACTTTAAAGAAAATTTCAAAATAATTTTAAAACAAATAGAGTCGCCACTTAATTTTTATAAAGAAATTAAGAAAACTTTAAAACAATTTCAAAGACTTAAAAATAGAAATAAATCTTTAAAATTGGAGAAAATTGGTAAGGGTTCAATTAACGTCTTAAGAAGGGTTTTAAGGCACTTAAGAACGTCCGTTTAAAATGGTTTACCAAAGAACGATTTTGACTAACTAAAAATGAACCAAATTTTGCAAGAGTTGAAATATTTGAGATTTAAGAGAAAAGCAATGATTTGAGCAAAAATGCTATCAATTAATTCAAAGAAAAATGATTTACTTCCACTAAGAAAATTCATTCTTTAAACATATTCAAATTTTGAGAAATTCTTTTTAAAAGCAACTATAAGCAAAGGTTATTCCAAAAGTCTTTTCTGAGCCAAGGATTTTCTAAAAGGCTTACTTTAAAAAACCCATACGTGTGAAATAAATTTAACTTAAAAGATATGGTGAGAATTTGAAAGCTTTTATTTTAATTATTTTGAAAATATACCAATCAAAGAACTAGGGAATCTTTCATTTAGAAAATAGTTTTAAGGATCCTAACGTAAGAAGATAAACAGTTTTTGAAAGAGGGTAACTTTATTTCACCAAAATTGAAGGTGGTTTTAAAAATAATATCAAAAAAATAAACCTAAACAAACAAGGAAAAATAAAATATTATTTTAACTAATTAATAGAAAAAATTGAAGTTCAAAAAGAGAGTATTTTTTCATGTTAACGACAACCCATTTTTATCGGAGAAAACTTGATTAAACACATGAATGAAGAAAAAAAAGCATTTTATTTGAAAAATCCATTTTAGGCAAGTTAACACAAAATCCAACTTTTACTCATTTTTTAACCGAACTAAATTAAGTTGTGATATTTTGTACAAAACGAATTACGAGAAAAATAAAATAAAAATAAAATTAAAAATAACAATACTTTTGGGGATCTATTTAGATTAATTAAATTAAAGCTAGTTAATACAAATAATCAAGATAAATTACAAAGTAATTAAATAAGAGAAGGGAGAAAGAAGAAATGGTTTCCTTAGCCCATTTCAAATCTGTCCAGATTTGGACTTTAATTTTAATGGACTTTAGTCCATTTTCTAGCTTGTATACCAGCTGGGTATATCATTGTATGTCCCTGTGTTTTTTCCTCCTTCCTCCTGTATCGACTGTATATCAATCCTTATTTGGACTTCATCACATACTTGGGCTTTGGCCCATTTTTGTTTCTCTTGCAACCTGTATATCATATTCCTTGTCTTGTATATCTCCCATATATATCAGTCCCTTTGGGATTTTGACGAGGCTTGACACAAGGCGGTATTGGGCTTGACCCAATGAGGATGCACGGAAAAGAGTCCAACGGGACTCAATGAGAGGTTCATGCATACAAAAGTAAAAGAAAGGATTAGAGGAAAAGGAAGAAATCAATTGCTATGCTACAATGAAATAGAAAGACAAATTATATATAACTGGACTTGACCTTTTTCTAATCAGCTTGACTATGAAAGCATTAAACCAAATTTCCACATTTTTTGATACAAAATAGATAGTCACATTCTTTGGCAGAGGGTTGCTAATGCTTATGAGCAAGGAAACCATCCCACATTTCAGACTAAAACGAGTACAAAAGTTCTCACAAGATTACTCTTTAAACATTGAGAAAGTTTCAAAATAAGTGAGTAATGCTTAGAGTAATGTAAGTCTATGCAGATTTCGAATTACTAAGACTAGTAATAACTTAATGAGTTCAAAAACAAAGCTTGTAGGGATGCAAAGTTCTACCTATATGAATAAGCATAACACTCAATTAATAAGAATCCATATCTGGAGAAATGACATTCTTTCCCTTAGTGAACATTACAACACTTAACTTCATACAAACTCGATATGCCGAATACAACCTCAAAGAGTTCAGACTTAAGATCAGATTTTTATCATACAGTGACAAATCAAAAAAAAGAAAATACTTGGGAATCTCATTGAAACATGGTGAAGGGAAAGATATCTATTTAACCAAATAGCATGATTATTAGTTAGCGATACTTGAAAGGATTGCCCTTTTTACATTATACTCGAAGATCAACTGTTTGTAGAGGCTTTGGATATCTTAAACACTACAAAATATCAAAATGGACCCACTCAACGTACATGAAACATAATTAAATCATATTTTTTATCCTAAAGTGACTAATTTTCCATGCTTAAACAAAAGGTAACAGTAACTACAGAGTATTTCCAGGAACAAGACTTGGCTCTTCATTGAACTTCCATTGGTATCATGAACAAATGTAGGCATTAAAAAGGCTTAGGAAAACCAATCTGATATCGAACTAAACAATACAGAAAAACTATGCTTATGGAGAATATTGAACATAGAATTTTGAGTGATAAAGATAAGCTATTGTAGAACTTTCTTCATCTCTTAACTCTTATTTTCCCGAGAAAGACTAAAGAGTAATCCTCGAAGGAAGTCTATAATCTTCCTTAAAATAGGTCTCAAATAGTATGAAAGACCAAATAAAAACTTTAAAGGACCTGTTGGAACACTCAGATTAAGAGGAGAATATAGTGAAAACAAAGACAGTGGTGACTATGCTTAGCATTTGTTACTGAGAAAAGTTACATGGTTTGACAAGTTCTCACCCTCAAGTCAATTCTACTCAAAGCATAGAAGAGAAGAGAAGAGGAACAACATAGCAGGTTATTCTCTTTTCACAGAATTTTGTCACGACCTGATTTCTCAGGTCATGATGGCACCTACAAACCCCCAATAGGTGAACCAATCCCCGTAGCTCGGAAATCCTAGTAATGGTCTACTACCTAACTAAAACGCATAATAAGCAGAAATAAGCGGAAGCAAAATGTAAAAGTAGACAAAACGGAAGCAAAACTCGAATATATACATAAAGAAAACTACACCAACCCCAAGATTTGGTATCGATAGTACATAAGCTTCTAATAGAGTACAAGTGCTAGAAGTAACAAAATACAATACAAGTTTCTCTTCGGAAGTACAAGGAGTAACAAATACAAAAGATGAGATGTGGTTAAGCCCCGACCGTTAGGTGCTCACTCTAGTCTCGAATATCCACAAAATCTGCATGAGTCTCTAGCGCGATCAACGACGAAAGCTCAACTAATATCTGCACCAAAGAGATCAGAAGTGTAGTATGAGCACCAAAATAATGGGTACTCAATATAAGGAAATCATAACACCAATCCAATCACAAGGTAGCATAATCAGGAAATCACCTCACAAGTACATCCCTAGGATGGAATAACTAACCCACAATAACCGAGAGATACCACTCAACTCCCGACAAGGATAGAACCAGAGTCTCACACTCTGCTCAGAAGGCCACACAAAAGTGCCTCAATAAGATAGGACTCCTTAGCCCTCTCAATCATCAGAAATTCCCCAACCAAAGCCTCAACAGGTTAACCATCACTAGTCCTTCAATAACCAAAAGCATGGACAACTCTAAATAAAGACAGGAGTAGATATAATCTACCTACAGTTCTAAAGGCTGCCCATACAACCGATGAACGCAATCAGGTGAAAACAAACCCTCCGGCCGCCCATATAACTGGAGCGTACACTGAACACACATCAAACAAGGGTGGAATCAATGCATGATATGATACGATGTGATAGTAACCAGTACATTCCCTCTCAGTTACCCCGCGGGTCTGTATAGAGGCGGGACCCATGGAAGGCTCTTTCCTATGTACCTCTCCTCCATCGTACACCCCCCTCCTGGCACACTGCGTCGGCCCATAGCCTGTGGCCTAGGAATGACAGGGGTCCAAGGAGGTCTACCTCTCGACCACATATAAAAACTCAATCTTAAAATGTGTCCTCCGGAATCGAGTCCGGGTTCAAGCCAGTGGCTAAGTCTCAAATGTAGCTCAAAACTCGAAATCTCATAGTACATGCCCAGCTTTGACTCGGGTCTAAAACAGTAGTAGTAATTTCAAAAGACCCTCTCAAAGGGTGCCCAAAGTATACTCGGGTCTAAGTCAGTGATAAAAGTTTTAGTAACCCTCTCAAAGGGTGCCCAGAGTGTGGCCGGGTCTAAAACGGTAGTAAATCAAGTCTAGTGCTCTGCCCGGCAGAGACTAGTACTAGTAATAAGATCAGTGTGAAATCATCCAAAATCCCCTTTTCTATCATCAACC
Source organism: Jaltomata sinuosa (assembly GCA_003996215.1). NCBI lineage: Eukaryota > Viridiplantae > Streptophyta > Magnoliopsida > Solanales > Solanaceae > Jaltomata > Jaltomata sinuosa. Next base: position 251,874 of record QJPP01002140.1, on the reverse strand, counting down.
GTACTAAAAAGGGGCCTCCGGGGCCATGCAAGTTTAGGAAAACCGTCTGTAGTGGCTCGCAGCCAAAACTGTAGTAAAGCATGCAGGGGAAAACCTTTTTCATGGATGATATGCTTGCACACAAATATAAATTATCCCAATGGCTCACAATTCCTATCAGCCATGCACAGGCCCAACAACTACTCAGCAGACATAACCAGCCTAAAAGGATATCTCTATGTCCGGGACTCACGGACATTCCCAAATAACCCCACCATCTATGTTCCAGAAGCAATACAAGGCCACACAGGACCGCAAGGGTAATATACCATACTACGCGAATATACTTCAAATAGAGCATGAAATAAATGGACGAACAAGGCGGACAAGGACTGGGTTACCAACCTATAACAACCCACCCAAGGATGTTAATTATTGCAGGTATCGCCTATATACGCAGAGTCTAGATAGGGGAAGCCATAACCTACTTATCGTCCGACGAATAGCTGCGGGGACGGCGTCGTCCAGGCTCAAACTGCTTCGGGAAACTCAAATTTGTGAAACCACTAGCAACACAATAATCTACATGTCAAAACAAGACTAACGATACCCATATTGCTAATATTTTAGCCGAGTTGAAATCCGGGTCACAAACAGGCCCGTGGGCCCCGCAACCCAAAACTCTAAATAAAAAACACACATGTGTTCCTTACCATCCCGGGAGCACATGCTCAAAAATTGAGCGGAAACGGACAATAATTGGGGCTCAAAATAGCCCGCTCAAGTCAAGAATTAAAGAAGAAATTTCAAGAAATAATTCCAGAATTTAAATAAAAGAAACGTACCACCACGAGAAGACGAGCTACGAGATTGAGAACTTAGAATCCATGATCATGCAAAGCTCAATAGGGCAGATTCTACAAGGGAGTTCCAAGCTTCAAGAATTACAAAAATGGTGGTAGCAACAATGGAGAAGAACAAATTTTGGGGAAGAAGACCTTACCCAACAACGAGGAAACGAGATTTCCCAATAATTTGATGGATTCTCCAAGATTTGGGACTGATGGGAGCAATTTGGTGGGAGAACTTGGAGTTTAGATTTGGAAAAAGTGTGAGAAATAAGCTGGAAAGACGAAGGCAAAAGAATTATATAACTGCTGGTCGCTGGTCAGTGCTATCGCGCTAAAGGAGCGCGATCGCGCTGAAGGAAAAGTTCCAGATCACCGCTATCGCGCTACAGAAGCACGATTGCGCTGAGGAGAAATCACTGGCCAGCGCAATCACGCTAAGGGAGAATGATCGCGCTGAAGGCCACCAGAACTTGAAAAACCAACAACAACCAAAACTTCTACGTGGCATTCCGGGCACTATCGGAACCCGATACTCGAAAACCAATAGTGCTACTAGAGTAGAAACAATGTTCCATACTCAATGGAATCGACGAAACTTCCATACGAGGTCGTTTCGGAGAAATGTTGACCTAAGTCAACATTTATCACAACCAATCGAACTCCCAAAATGAGCTCGACTCACCCGCGGCCCGAACTAACCACCTACCTAACCCAAACTCGGCATTCTGGAGCTAATGACGCTGACAGAATTCCCATCCGAGGCCGTCTTCTCCGAATGTTAACTAAAGTCTACCAAACCATCCCAACTGGCCTGAAAACACAAAACGAGAGAGAATTCCAAGCTGAAAAGCTCCCGGATGCTGACCAAAGGTCCCTCTAGTCTAAAGTCCACGCTCCGGAGCTAACGAAACTATCAGAATTTGATTCCGAGCATGTTCACCAAGAATGTTGACTGAAGTCAATAATTTCTAAAGTTAAAAGTTCTAAAACCAGGAATGGGCAAAAAGACCAAACAAACGGCTCGGGCACTGAACTACCGGTCCCAACAAGCTATAAATGACTTGGGGCCGCTACTGGCAAGCTCTAACGGTACAAGAAAGGCAAAAATGGATAAATGACCGGAAGGGTCATTACATCATCCACTACTAAAAAGACGTTCGTGCCCGAAATTCAGGAAAGAAGGAAAGACTAGAGATTTAAGAAAAGCAGATACGAAGCCTGCACTACTCTCTCGAACAACCCGGGTAGCCTTCTCGACTGGACGACACCTAATAGAGAAGAACCAAAGAAGGCAACCAAGCCTAAACCCCTTACTATCCAAGCTAGATTCCAGACTCAAACTCCAAAACTCAAAGGGTCTGCCAACCCAAACTGAACTTCGAGAACCTCAACCGAAAAGCACCGACACAACACCAAAACCAGAGAAGCAAGGCTATATACACACAGAACTTGAGTCTTTGAAACCACAACCAAATTCACTAGAAGAGCCCTCAACCCAAAACTCCAACTTATGAACCCGCTGATCAATAAATCTCTTTTATCCTGAGCAGAACCCTTTCACACCATAACCAGAAGTTGAATACGAGTCGAACACTCAACCAATATCGAAGCATCAACTGAAACCCCAGAAATACACTGCCTTTGCTTATACTCTACCATGAATGAAGTCACCCTCTATACTCAAGTTCTACCAAAGTCAAGCTAAAGTCTACTACTTTTCCCATTCAAGATAACAACCCGTAGCAGGTCCTCGAAAACTGGAGTTACCTGACCTAACTGACCATCAAGCAACGGAAGAACACTTTTTCCAACACCAAACTCGCTAACTGAACCCAACTGATCAACCCATCTGAATTTGACTGAAGTCCGCACACCAAAGTTAGGAAAGGCATATATGAATACCTTGTGTTGACGAAGAAGCTTCCAAACTATAGAACGAACCCAACCGCTACATCATGCCGAGTCTGAGTCAACTGGAAGTGAATGAACCAGGGCAACCTGCCCAACAGACAAAAGCCAAACCAATCTCTGCAAGGAGTGTGGTAAGCCTACCACGAAGCTCGAAATCATCGGCTAAGCTCCAAACTCTGAGAATACTGCTGCAACTCCGAATACTCGAACACCATTTTGAGCTGAAGTCGTCTTACCAAGATCACCTCGGGAAGAAGTCCACCATGCCATGAATACCAAGTCCAAACACCCCAAAGGCTAAGGAAAAGGTGCCTGGGGTTCAAAGTTACCATCTAGCCATAGAAATTTTTGCATATACCTCCAACTCATTCCTTTGGCTCGAATCAACCGCTCTACCGGATCTGCACACAACCAACCATTTCTAAGCATATATCATACCGAACTGCTAGCCCATACTACTCGTGTCTAACCAACACTCGAACCCCACATAAATAACAACTCCGAAAGAATCAACTAAACAAGCTTCAAAACTCTTTGCAAATGAAGACGACCATAAACCTCAAAGTATCGTTAGAACCCAAGAATAGACTCGATAGCCTCAACCTATACAACCTGACCACGTACAATACATCACCGCTGGTTCAGGAACTTACACCACTGCATCTGTCCAACTAAGATGGAAGAAACTTCGTACCATGAAAAACACTGCTGAAATCAGGAATATCCTGCCCAATACAGAGGTTAGCCAAGGACTAGGTATCCAAGGCCAATAGCCACATCCAAAACTGAAGTAAAGAAGCTAAGTTTCCTGCACCCAGTGCCTCCCGGCACTAGGATGCTGCACCCAAATAGAAACTGCCACGAACCATCTAATGAAACCTATCAAGCCATGACTCTAAACCCAAACTTTCAAAACTGCCAACCAAAGCCTTGGTCGAACCCGTATGCTGCCAATGAACCTTTAAGAACCAAAGCCAACTAAGCTTGAATACGCAAGTTTCTAAAACTGCAGTTGCTACTGAAACACAAACCACTCGATGGAAAAACCCACTGCAATGTGTAGGCGGCTGACTCAAATCATCAACACACCATGCCAAAGAAAACCTTCATCGCCACCTCAGTCAACTACTAAGACACATAAACACAAACAATGAGTCATCTCCCTCCTTTTTCAACTAAACAAAATCCTTCCGTAGCATATACTGAACCTTACAAATTCTTTCTGAAATAAGAATACGGAGACATTCCCTTAGCTCCAAAACATACATGTCACAACTCAATAAGGCAGGAGAGAAAGGGGTCGGATGCCTGACTCACCCAATATGCTATGAATACAACCCAACCACGAGGTTACGGTCAACACTTAGTCGGAAGTGCCAAAGTCAAAACCCAATCACAATGCTAACAACAAGTGCTCATCCATAGAACTACGATCAGGATTCGTTCCAACTGAAACTGGAGATACAACAAAACACCCAACGAATAAGGAACCGGAGGAGAATATGGGAACAATCCACATACCTACCAACCTCCTAAACTAATCAATAAAGAGGGTTAACTCTAAACACTCGAGAGGCCAAACCTATCTATGCACACTAGCATAACCAATATCTCCAAACTAAGGCAAAATATCATCTCCGGCACAACTACTGGTAATACACCAAACCAATACACGGGTCTCTAGCCATGCTAGATAACGGCCTAGGCAACAACCATCTAGGACCGCTAGAAAGAAAGACTCAGAGCAAGCCTAGAACCACAACAAATAGGAAGCGAGCTCTACAAAGCCTACTCACAAGCTACAACTCTGGGTAAAACACCTCACAAGGCTAACTCACCCTCATCCACTACTAAAGAATAAACTACCAATTAAACAACACACAGATACTATAATTCGGGTAGTCAAGCAACTTAACAAGTAGCAGGTAGGCATATAAGCAAATAAATGATAGAAAGGAAAGAATCGCAATGCAAGAAGGACTAACACAAGTCAAAGGTAGCAAAGGTCTGACCTGGAGAAAGGATGTCAGGAAACTCTACCTCTAGCCCACCAAGAGGAGCATAAAGTTGACGGGATCTAACTCTAGACTGAGTGGTCAAAAATGAAGGCCCAACTAGCCCTCGCCGGGGACAAGCTCTATAAAGGTGACCAATCTCTCCACAATCATAACAACCAGTCTGACTGGGATACACAATCGTGGGGAAATTCCTAGCAAAGTGCCCATGCTCATCACACCAAAACAGCCTCTACCAGACGAAGTACGACGAAAAGATCTTACTGAACCCAGCTGGACACCACAACCTACACACTCTGAAGGCAAACCCCGAAGGATATGATCCACACCCTACCTGCTCTGCTCAACATGCTCCACACAACCACTCTCTGGAACCCGTGGAGAATCTGAAACTGACCTAGTAGATAAGAAGTAGTGGAACCTATCTCTGGTGAAGAATCCCCTACCTCGAGTCCGAGAACCTCGAGAACTGTCTTGGTGTTGATGCCTCTTAGCACTACCTCCGTAAGCCTCACGACATAAACCCTCAACAACCCAAATATGGTCCACTACCTGAAGGAAAGTTGTCCCAACTGTAACCAAGTGCTCGGTCACCAAACGGAGCGGTGAAATCAAACCTCCCACAAAGATCTAAACCCTATCAAACTCTGAAGGTACAACCCTAGAAGTACGCCTAACCATGTCATGAAATCTCGCTAGGGGTGCGCATCAGTCGGTTCAGTTTGGTTTTGCATATTGTCGGTTCGGTTTATCGGTTTTCGATTTGTCAACAGGCAAAATCGATAACCAAACCAATAAGATATTCGTTATCGGTTTTTGGTTTATCGGTTTTGGTCCTTAATGGTTTGGTTTTTGGTTTAACCAATAAGAAAATGCTTCTATAATTTTTTTTGCTTTCTTTTATTTTCATCTACATATATACACTACCTTCATACATAAAAGTCTATATAAATTACAAGCATAAGCAAATTCAAATACGTTATTAGTAAAACAAACTTATTTTCTTTCTTGTTAACTAGCAAACTTGAATGTAGTAGCAATGCTAGCAATCTCTCAAAAAAAAATAACACTGATAGGTGGAACCCCATCAAACCAACGTCTTTAGAAAGAAAACAATTACACTAAGACAACAACTATAAAATGCAAAAAAATAATAGAGTATATATTTAAAATCTAAAGCCACTATTATAATTATAGATAAAAATATAGTTTTAGTATAATCTTATTGGATTATCGGTTTAACCATTAACAAAAATCTTAAAATCAAAATCGAACCGATAGCCCAATAAAACAATTTACAAAACTGTAAAAAAACCATTAACCCAATAACCCGATATCAATAAACCAATAATATTTTTATCGGTTTGGTTTATTGGTTAAATCGGTTTTTGCACACCCCTAAATCTCGCCTCGTACTCCAATATCGACAGATAACCCTACTGAAGAACTGGAAGCTCAACCCTAACTGAACCACCACTCGCAGAACCAGGTACTGAAATACTCATCGGAGGACTCAGAGTCCTAGTCACGCTGTCCTGAAGAACTGAGGTAGCTACAAATCCAATCGGAGGTTGGGATGACCCCACACATCCTACTTGAGGTGGTAAACTCTCACTCTGAAGTCCTGGCACTGATGGAAGCACTAAAGTAATAGGCACAGAAGCCTCGACACCAACCGTTATCAAACTCATCTTAGGCATCTGAGATTGAATGAACAACCAAAGTTTTAGAAGTCAATAAAGCCAGGAACGCACGATAAGTAGCTAAGAAGATGAAAGTTTTCCTAACAATGCCCTGTAGCCTCCCGCAGATAGGATACGGACGTCATTGTACCAATCCACGAGACTCTACTCAGATATTTTCCTCTGTACCACGACACCGGTGACGCTAGAGCTCTGATACCAAGCTATCACGATCCAATTTCTCAGGTCATGATGTCACCTACAAACCCCCAGTAGGCGAACCAATCCCCATAGCCCAGCATGGTTAGTAATGGGCTACTACCTAACCAAAATGCACAATAAGCAGAAATAAGCAGAAGCAGAATGTAAAAGTAGACAAAGCGGAAGTAAAACTCGAATATATACATAAAGAAAACTACACCAACCCTAAGACTTGGTATCGATAGTACAAAAGCTTCTAATAGAGTACAAGTGCTAGAAGTAACAAAACACAATACAAGTTTGTCTCCAGAAGTACAAGGAGTAACAAATACAAAAGATGAGATGTGGTTAAGCCCCGGTCGTCAGGCACTCACCCTAGTCTCGAATATCCATAAAATTTGCATAAGTCTCCAGCTCGATCAACGGCGAAAGCTCAACTAATATCTGCACCAAAGAGTGCAGCAGTGTAGTATTAGCACCAAAACAATGGGTACTTAGTAGGCATCATCGGCTGACTGAGCGCATGATATAAAAGCAGTAAGTAACAAATAGCAAGTAAGTAGTCACTAAAGCAATAAAGGAGGCACAAGGAGCTAGCACAGAGAATAGACAACCAAAAGCTACAAGTAAAACATGCTAGCACAGAGGATACAATTACACAGAATCACAGGTGAAGGAAAGGAGAACACACTTAGAGTCCTTGCACAACAATATAAGTAAGTAAAGAGAGAGAGTTGAGAAAATGGCAGTTTACCAGTAACCTCAAGTAAAAGGAAAAGGAGGAAAGCAGTCCAACATACTCAAAATGGAATCAACAAGTATAAGGAAATCATAACACCAATCCAATCATAAGGTTGCATAATCAGGAAATCACCTCACAAGTACAACCCTAGGATGGAATAACTAACCTACAATAATCGAGAGATACCACTCAACTCCTGAAAAGTATAGAACCAGAGTCTCACACTCTACTCAGAAGGGCACACAAAAGTGCCTCAATAAGATAGGACTCCCTAGACCTCTCAATCATCAAAAATTCCCCAACCGAAGCCTCAACACGTTAACCATCACTAGTCCTTCAATAACCAAAAGCAAAGACAACTCTAAATAAAGACAGGAGTAAATATAACCTACCTAAAGTCCCAACGGCCTCCCATACAATTAAGGAACGCAATCAAGTGAAAACAAACCCTCCGACCGCCCATACAACCGGAGCGTACACTGAACACACAACAAACAAGGGTGGAATCAATGCATGATATGATATGATGTGACAGTAACTGGTATGTTCCCCCTCAGGTACCCCGCGGATTAGTATAAAGGTGGGACCCATGGAAGGCTCTTTCCTATGTACCTTTTCTCCACTGTACACCCCCCTTCTGGCATGCTGCATCAGCTCATAGCCTGTGGCCCAGGAATGACAGGGGTCCATGGAGGTCTACCTCTCGACCACATACAAAAACTCAATCTCAAAACGTGTCCTCCAAAATCGAGTCCGGATTCAAGCCAGTGGCTAAGTCTCAAATGTAGCTCAAAACTTGAAATCTTGTAGTACATGCCCGGCTTCAACCCGGGTCTAAAATAGTAGTAATAACCTTAAAAGACCCTCTCAAAGGGTTCCCAAAGTATACTCAGGTCTAAGTCAGTGATAAAAGTCTCAGTAACCCTCTCAAAGGGTGCCCAAAGTGTGGCCGGGTCTAAAACGGTAGTAAATCAAGTCTAGTGCTCTGCCCGGCAGAGACTAGTATCAATAATATAATCAAGTCTGGTGCTCTGCCCGGAAAAGACTAGTACCAGTAATAACATCAATGTGAAATCATCCAAAATCCCCTTTTCTATCATCAACCGTACCAAAAAGGGGCCCTCAGGGCCATGCAAGTTTAGGAAAACCATCTGCAGTGGCTCACAGCCAAAACTGTAGTAAAACATGCAGGGAAAACCTTTTTCATGGATGATATGCTCGCACACAAATATAAATTAGCCCAATGGCTCACAACAATTCCTATCAACCCTGCACAGGTCCATCAGCTACTCAGCAGACATAACCAACCTAAAAGTATATCTCTATGTCCGGGACTCGCGGACATTCCCAAATAACCCCACCATCTATGTTCCAGAGTCAATACAAGTCCACACAGAACCGCAAGGGTAATATACCATACTATGAGAATACTACAAACAACACATAAAATAAATGGACGAACAAGGCAGACAAGGCCTGGGGTACCAACCTATAACAACCCACCCAAGGATGTTAATTAATGCAGTTATAGCCTATATACAGAGAGTCTAGATAGGGGAAGCCATAACCTACCTGTCGTCTGATAAATAACTGCAGGGACGGTGTCATCCAGGCTTGAACTACTCTGGGAAACTCCAATTCGTGAAACCACTATAAACACAATAATCTACACGTCAAAACAAGACTAACAATACACATATTGCTAATATTTTAGCTAGGTCAAAATCCGGGTCACAAATGGGCCCGTGGGCCCCGCAACCCAAAACTGGAAACGAAAAACACACATGTGTTCCTTACCCTCTCGAAAGCACATGCTCAAAAATTGAGCGGAAACGAACAACAATTGGGGCTCAAAACATCCCGCTCAAGTCAAGAATTAAAGAAGGAATTTCAAGAAATAATTCTGGAATTTAAGCAAAAGAAACTTACCACTATGAGAAGACGAGCTATGGGAGTGAGAACTCAAAATCCATGATCATGCAAAGCTCAGTAGGGCAGATTCTACAAGGGAGTTCCAAGCTTCAAGAATTACAAAAATGGTGGTAGCAACAATGGAGAAGAACAAATTTTGGGGAAGAAGACCTTACCCAACAACGAGGAAACAAGATTTCCCAACAATTTGATGGATTCTCTAAGCTTTGGGACTGATGGAAGCAATTTGGTGGGAGAACTTGGAGTTTAGAGTTGGAAAAAGTATGAGAAATAAGCTGGAAAGACGAAGGCCAAAGATTTATATAGCTGCTGGTCGCTGGTCAGCACTATCGCGCTAAAGGAGCGCGATCGTGGTGAAGAAAAAGTCCCAGACCAGCGCTATCACACTACAGGAGCGCGATCATGCTAAAGGAGAAATCACAGGCCAGCATAATCACGCTAAGGGAGCGTGATCACCCTAAAGGCCACCAGAACCTGAAAAATTAGCAACAACTAAAACTTCTACGGGGTATTCCGGGCATGATTGGAACCCGATACTCAAAAACCAATAGTTCTATTAGAGTGGAAATGATGGTCCAGACTCAATGTAATCAACGAAACTTCTATACGAGGTCTTTTTGGAGAAATGTTGACCCATGTTAACACTTATCACAACTAACCGAACACCCAAAATGAGCCTGACTCACCCTGGGCCCAAACCAACCACCTACCTAACCCAAACTCGGCATTCCAGAGGTAACGAAGCTGATGGAATTCCTATCCGAGGCCGTCTTCTCCGAATGTTGATCAAAGTTCACCAAACCAGCCCAACTGGCCTAAAAATACAAAAAGAGAGAGAATTCCATGAAAAGCTCCCGAATCCCGACCAAAGGTCCCTTTAGACAAAAGTCCACGCTCCAGAGCTAATAAAACTATTGAAATTCGATTCCGAGCACGTTTACCAAGAATGTTGACTGAAGTCAACAATTTCCAAAGTTAAAAGCTCTAAAACCAGGAATGGGCAAAAAGACCAAACAAATGGACCGAGCACCGAACTATCAGTCCCAACAAGACATAAATGACTTGGGGCCACTACAGGCAAGCTCTAACATTACAAAAAAGGCAAAAACACATAAATGACCGAAAGGGTCATTATAAATTTCAAGCATAATACGGGCATAGATTTTCATTAGAGACTTCACTGATTAGAACAATATGTACAAGACACATATCTTTCAATATATATTAAGAGAGAAAATGAAAGCTCAACCATTCTCTAGAAACTCAACTCATCACTCTTCTTAATCAACCAATCTTCAGAATAGTGTTTATCAAACAAATTGACAACGAGCCTCATCACAAAACAAGCTCACATAGTAAACTAATCTACAAAAAACATAAAGTAAAAAAAGAGATTTTTATCTTTTTCCGAGTAACAAAACTGGAACAATGAATTGAGATTTTTAGCGACGAACTGATATTTGTTAGCCTCTAAACGACCACGAAGAGAAGCGAGAAATCCCTGAGAAAATTAGCAAAACCAATACATTTTTGTTGTGTTTCAGCTTGAATTCTTAGGTTTTCCCAAAAATCAGAGAAAAAGACTCTCCAAGATTTCTGCTACCCAAAAACTCAACTCCTCAATAATGTAAAATAGAGGGTTTATATAGGAGAGAATTAGGGTTGTATTGGGTGGAAAAATAGGGGGGGGGGAACGAGTGGAAATTTGGATAGAACTTTGAGGGATTTTGAAAATCAAAACCCAGAAACACCTGATGCTTACATGTTTATACCTGGGGGTACGGTTTTGATCATACACCAATGATTATGAGGATCACCCACCGCATTTTCAGGGATTGAAAACATTGGGACGCCACCTAGAGCTTCTGGGTTCTTCTAGAAGGTGAACAACTCACCAATTCGTACAATAGACGGGGAGAGGGAAAATTTACGGAGGGGTAACAATTTTTAGGGTTTAGGGGGTGATTTGGGCGTCATTTTGGTGTTGATTTGCTGGTCGTTTTGTACTGGGTTTGACGGAGAAGTGTTTCTGGGTTGTTGTTGTTGTTGTTTTCTTTTTCTAATAGAATAAGAGAGAGAGAGAGAGAGAGAGTATAAGGAGGTGTTTGGTTAAGTCTGTGTTTGTGAGGAGAGAAAAGAGGAATATAGCTGTGTGGTGTTGGGCCGGGTCATAGGAATATTGGGGGTAGGCTGAGAGAATTGTTTGGGTCAAGCCTTTTTGGCTGCAAACATAGATGAGGAGGGGGTTTAGGAAAAGGGGAAACTAGTTTAGGAAATGACCACATTTTGTAGAAAATGTGGCCAGATTTTAGCCAAATTGAATTGATATTGTAGCCAATTTAGACCTAATTGAATAAATTTAAAAGAAATTAGGCCGTAATTGAAATTGGGACGAACTAAATACGATTAACTTCAAGTTTTATTATTTTAAAACAACTAAAATAATTAATTTTCTATCATATCCAATCATATGTTATAAAACACCAATTTTATAGTTTAATTTCTGGTTAAATCATTTTTGATCAAAATAGACAGTTTTAAACATTTTGAAATAATTTTGGAAAAATTCTTTGAATATCTACTAAAATTCCCAAAATAATATACATCTATATATATTATGAATATACGTAGACATATGTTTATTCATGAAGATTATAGAAAATTCTCCGAAATTAATTTTGAAAAATTCTTTTAATTATAAAATTAATTATTTAAAGTTGTTTAAAATCTAAAAGCTTGATAATTAATCAAATAGTGGAGGGTAAAAATTGGGTGTCAACACTATCCAAATATAAAGTTCTCTTGTAGATTCATCTTACTTATGCCTCTACATGATTTTTAATCCCGAATACATGATTTAGCATGAGTTTCTACAAGTATTTCTTAAACCCATAATTTGAGATGGAATTTAGCATGATTTGACATCCTTACATGTTTTCCTTAAAATTTAGCATCTTTGTATACTTATACTCCACGAACCCTTAGTATATTGAATACTCATGGTTTTAAACTTGTGCTAAGAGATTTCACGTATACCTTTCTTGTGCTGTATCATTTCATGATGTAGGTTTCAGTGCTAGCTCTCAGAATCATGGTTAGACAAACCACAACTTCCAGTCAGTAGAGAAATGAGTTCTCCTTATCCGGGAACTCCAGTCAGTTAGTAGTCATAGTAGTTTATTTCAATTCTTATACATTGATTAAAGATAGTATGGAGTCATGTTCTGGCTAACTATAGTCAGTGTTAGTAGAGGCTTCATAGACAGTCAGTCAGTTAGTTGTATCAGTATTCAAATGATTTTGTATTTGATTTTATGAAAGTTCATTTTGTTATAGAGCTCAGCACACATTTTAGCTTCCGCATTATCTTTCACTCTGTATCTCAGTAGTATGATATGCCATGGGTTAGCTTAGAGTCACTTGTGACTCTAAGAACCATATCGCGTCTAGGGTGTAGGCTCGAGGCATGACAAATTTGGTATCAGAGCATAGAGTTCAAGTGCCATAGGGTATCTGTGAAGCTGTCTCTAGTAAAGTCTTGCTTATGGGTGTATTGTACACCATACTTATAATCAGGAGGCTACATGGCAATTAGGAAATGTTTCCCTTCTTTCATCCTCTAAATTGTGTGGTAAAATTATTCCTTAAGAAACTTATGCAGATTCTTGCATTAATCTAATTCCTCCAGTTATGCTGTATCTTCGAGGTGGTGGAAACAGTAAAGTTTAGATTCTTGTTAATGAGATGCTCTCAGATAGAGTCATCATAAAGTTAAGAGACTTCACAAGGGCTTGAGAGGATCCCACTAGTGCATTAAGTCTATTGATTCAAAGCATTTGACCATGTTCATATCAATCATGTAGTTGAGCTTGTAGTAGAATGTGCTCTAAGACCCCTTCAAAAAACTTTACTATGAATGGCACCCTTAGCCAAAAGGTATGGTTCTTTGAGCATTTGTATAGTATAGTCACTCAAGATTTAGTGTGAATTGAGATATTATGGCCCATAAGTAGCAGAATTAACCTAGAACTAGGTGTATGGATTCAGAAGTATTATAGCTATAAGATTGGGATAGTGACGGACTAAAGTATGTAGCCATAGTCATGTATCAATATGGTGAGTATTAGGGTGATAAGTCCCTTGGCTTTAAGGGAAGAGTAATAAGTTATGTGTAGGTTCCATGGTAGTATGTAGAGGAAGAATGGTTGGTTAAGATGACTTAGAGCATATTTGGACCAAGTGAAGAAGATCCTTGAATGTTAGAAGGGTAGATGTGTATCTAGAGTAGTATGTGGTTGCATGATATTCAAAGATTATATGGTGCTATGTGTGACTAGTTTAGAATTCCAGGGTTGTTAATTATGAAGAGGGCTAGGTGTATATTGTATGGTGTTCTTAGAGATGAACTCAAGAGATTATAGATAGACGATGTTGAGTCCCTTAGTATTGTTTTAATACAATTTATCGAGGTGGATGTGAACTTAGAGGTGCGATGTTAGTAGACTAATAAGAGGAGGTTAGCTTGTTAATTATTAGAAGAAGTGGTTATATGCACCAGTAAGAGTATGAGTCCTATAGTAATAGCCTTAAGGGTAAAGATGAAGCTAAGAGATGCCTCAGAAGAAGGCCTAGAAAGGGTTTATCATTTACAAGAGCTAGTTGATTATAACCTAGTTTGGTAGGGAGATTCACAGACTTACATGGGTGACTTTTAAGCTAAGGTGTAATGACCCTTCCGGTCATTTATGCATTTTCGCATTTTTGTACTATTAGAGCTTACCTGTAGTGGCCCCAAGTCATTTATGGCTTGCTAGGACCGGTAGTCCGGTGCCCGGGCCATCTGTTTGGTCTTTTTGGCCGTTCCTTGATTTAGAGCTTTAAACCTTGGAAATCATAGACTTTGGTCAACATTCTTGGTGAACATGCTCAGAATCAAATTCCGACAGTTCCGTTAGCTCCGGAGCATGGACTTTGGTATAGTGGGACTTTGGTCAGGATTCAGGAGCTTTTCAGCTTGGAATTTTCTCTCATTCTATGTTTCCAAAACAGTTGGGCTTGCTTGGTTGACTTTGGTCAACATTTGGAGAAGATGACCTCGGATGGAAATTTCGTCAGTGCTGTTAGATCTGGAATTCCATGTTTGTGTTAGTTAGTTGGTTGGTTTTGGTCTCGGGTTAGCCAGGCTTATTTTGGATATTTGGTTGGCGTTAGCTAGTGTTGACTTGGGTTAACATTCCTCTGTGATGACCTCGTACAAATGTTTTGTTGATTTCATTGAGTCTGAAATGTCATTTCCACTCTGTTAGCATTATTGGTTTTTGAATATCGGGTTCTGATTGTGTCCAAAATGCCCTATGGAGTTTTAGAAAAACTGCTGGTTTTTGTTGCACAGCGCCAATGGCGCCTAGGCAGCGCGATCGCGCTAGCCTGCGCATGCCATCAGTGCCGATGGCGCCGTGCCAATGCGATGGTGCTCCAGCTCCATCCCGCGTGCCTTCGCGATAGTGCCTTGCTAGTGCGATGGCGCCTCAGCTCCAATGGTGCTAGCCTGCGCCCAGGCTTTTATATTGCCCCCTCCTTGATTTTTTAGCCTTAAAACTCATTTCTCTCACTCCAAACTCTTTCCTCTCAACTTTTATTGCTCCCAACAGTTCCTAATCTTGGGGAAATCATTTAATTTACGAATTTTATCGCTCCCTCGTCGTGTGGTAAGTCCTCTTCTTCCCCAAGATGTTCTTCTCCATCTTTTTCAAATCTCCATTGATGAGTGTTCTAAAAGCTTGAGTTTCTTAATTAAAGCTGCCCAATTGGGTTCTATTGTTCTTGAATTGCGGGGATTTCAGTCTGTTAACTTGTTTCTCTCATCGTGGTAAGTAATTCTCGCCCAATTTTCTGATTTTTCATTCTTCAAATTCCTTCTTTAATTCCTTACTTGGTGGGCTGTTTTGATGCCCCATTTGCTGTCCATTTCTGCTCAAATTTTGAGCATGTGCTCCCGAGATTGTAAGGAACACGATGAGTTTTTCATTTCTGGTTTTGAGTCACAGGTCCCATGGGCCCATTTGTGACTCGAATTTTGACCCGGTTATGTGTATAGCATTATGGGTGTCGTTAATTTTGTTTTGATGCATAGATTTTTATTTTGATAGTGATTCGTTGATTCCCGGAGCAGTTCGAGCTTGGACGACACCGTTCCCGTAGCTAGTCATCGAACGACAGGTAGGTTATGGCTTTCCCTACCTAGACTCTGCGTATATAGGCTATAACTGCAATTAGTATCCTTGGGTGGGTTGTATTAGGTTGGTACCCCAGGCCTTTCCCGTCTTTTCTGCCCGTTTATTTTATACGTTGATTGTAGTATTTGTGTAGTATTTTATATTACCCTTGTGGTCCTGTGTGGCCTTGTATTGACTCTAGAACATAGACGGTGGGTTATTTGGGAATATCCGTGAGTCTCGGACATAGAGATATTATTGTAGGCTGGTATTGACTCTACTATTAATGATTTTCTAAACTTTGCATGTCCTCGAGGGCCTATTTTTGATAATATGACTTCGAAAGGATTTTGAAACTGACTTTTATGAAACCTCTCAGAGTAGAGGGGATATTACAATGATTTGATTACTAGATTTCATTCTGATACTAGGCTCGACTGGTCCGTAGCGCTAGATATTATTTTCTATGGATTTAGACCCGGATATGAGCTGGGCACCCTATTTAGGGATTCTGCCACTTGATTTCTAATTTAGACCCAAAAATACTCCGGGCGCCCTTTATACGGGTTACTGAGATTTGACTACTGATTTAGACTCGGATCGAATCCAGGCAGATACTATGAGATCTCGATTGTTGAGATATATTGAGTTTTTGTTGGTATGTGGTCTATGAGTAGACCTCCATGGATCCTACTATTCCGGATCAAGTGCTACGGGTCGATGGTGACTAGATAGAGGGGTGTACGACATAGGAAAGGTACTCAACAAAGGTCCTTCTATGGATCCTTCCTCTATTAGGCCTTTGGGGCATCGAAGGGAGTAACATACGGCATTGCGATCACACTTGGTTTTGGATTTATCATATCATATCATCATGCATATTTCACTCAGATTCCACCCTTGTTTGCTATGTTTTAACTATACGCTCCAGTTGTATGGGCGGCCGTTGGGACTGTAGGTAGATTAAATCATTCGTATCAGTTAATAGAGACTGTTATGGCTTTCGGTTCTTGGTGGATTAGTGAGTTTTAGCCTGTTGAGGCTTCGAGTTTTTGGACTTTGAGTATTGAGGGGCTAGTGAGTCCTATATTATTGAGGCTCTGATTGTGTAGCCTTCTGAGTAGTTGTGGAGTATTGAGTTCTATTCCTTGTCGTGGTTTTTCATTAGCGGATCTGGGTGCTTGTGGTTTAGTTATTCCTTCCTAGGGTTATACTTGAGGGACTATTGTTCATCTATTCTTGTCTTGATATCAATGTCTCAAGCATGTTTCTATTAGTTTTATGGCTTCTATTTCGATTGTTGAATTGCTCTCCTGTTTCTCCTTTATTTTAAGGTTACCGGTATACCTCCCATCTCCTTAAAATATCTTTTATATGTACTATTAATGCAAGGATCCCAGGTGCATCCTTATTTCTTATTTCACCTATGTTTCTGTGTATGTATACCTTTTGTGCTAGCATGTATACTTGTAACCCTTGGTTGACTACTCTTTGTGCTAGTTCCTTGTGCTTCTTCCGTGTTTTCCATGACTATTTCCTTGTTATGTGCTTATTACTATTTTTATATCTTATATGCGCTCAGTCAGTTGATGATGCCTACTGGGTACCTGTTGCTTAAAAATTAGTGCTCATACTATATTTCTGCATCTTTCTAGTGCATATATTAGTTGAGCTTTCACCATTGATCGCGTTGGAGACTCGTGCAGCTTTTGGATATTTGAGACTAGGGTGAGCACCTGACGGTTGGGGCTTGATCGTATCTCATCTTTTGTACTGTTACTTTTTGTATATTCGGAGACAGTTGTACTTATCATTTTGTTACTTCTAGCACTTGTACTGTCGATACAAAGTCTTGGGGTTGGTGTAGTTTCATTTTGTATATATTCAGAGTATTGCTTCCGCTTTGTCTACCTTTTATATTCTGCTTTTGCTTATTTCTGCTTATGGTACATATTGGTTAGGTAGTAGCCCATTACTAATTATTCCAGGCTACGGGGATTGGTTTGCCTACTGGGGGTTGTAGATGCCATCATGACCTGAGAAATCGGGTCGTGACGTAAGGGGGAGATGATAGAATTAGGAACCAACTGAGTCTTGCGACTCAACTAGTATAGAATTCCAGAAAGAGAGCTATGATGGGATTTTGATCCATTCTTATTCTAATGGATTACCTAGCACTTCAGTCAAGATGACACTATACTCAGACGTATTTTTGTCATATTCATGACTAAGTTCATGCACTTCATACAAATTCATGTCTATGCTCAGCTCCTTGAACAAATTTTTTTTTGCTCTATACAGTGATTCCGGTCTTAATCTATGATTCCATAAATCCTATCTTTATGCCACGAGACTCATTATATATGTAAACTCATGTCTCACAGTATGCTCAACTATATGTACTCAGTTCAGCGCTCAAGAAATGCCTTAATGGCTAATGAAATCATGCTATGTCATGTATATGCTTAGACCAGATTTCTTGAACAGTTCGTGCTTATGATTTCCTTACTCTAACCATGCTTCATATGTCCAGAATGTGAGACACTCAAGACCTTGCACTTGACATCCTAGACCTCACCTTGTGTGGCTACAACACAAAGTGTAAGTCAAGACCGATCAATATTCCTTCATTCATGATGCTCGTGCTCCCACTTTATTCCTTTAATGATCTTGGCTTATGTTGCCATAGCTGTTAGTGGAGGGAGCTAAGTAGTAGCTTAGATGGGAAGTAGTAGATTTTCTGTTTGGTGAACTAGTTCCACCTTAGCTTGTAGGTGTAGATGAAGTGTGAGGTAAGGATTATTTAAGTGTAATAGTTAGGTGAGAAATTTTAGTGCGTCTCTTTGTAGAAGTTCTTAAAGTTGCAGCTTCTATATATGCTAGGGGAAAGGAGAAAAGTCTTGGATAGTGTCATCTACAAAGAATCCATAAGATGATCATAGTAATAGGCTCGAATGTCGTGATGAAATACATGTGGGACTTTGCTTTGTGCGACTAGTGATCCCTTGATTAGAGCTCAAGGTTCATTGACTTTCGTGACAAAAAGGATTATTATTCTTAGGAGATAACTCTAGATGCAAGAGATTTAGTCGATATGGGCATGAACATGGTTAATGTAGGTAGTTAGGCTCAGACCTCAGCATCTACATGTGCACTGGTGAGAATTTTAGTTGCAAGTGGAAAATGTGGTATTCAAAGAAGTTAGTGTAGTTAAAAAGGTATTCCTAAGCTTAAGGGTGGTCAACTATATTGTTTAAGGCGGGAATAGTCTTGTTATTACTCCCTACCCAGGGTTCTCATACCTTATGTCCAATAACTTCAGCATGTAACATACTAGACTCCTCATATCATATCAGTTCAGACCTGCCGGTAGTCTTTCCTTATGCCAGAAGGCCTTACGTTCAGTTTAGTCCATGGTAGTAAGTTCAGTCAAGATGAGAATAGTTCTCTCGTATAATTACTCCTCTTAGTTTTATGTTACTTTCAGTTAATTATGATTTTGAAGAATGCATTGGTTCTTTATGAGTTTCAACTGAGTCCCTACTCTTAATCCAGACCAGTTATCATGTTGGATATTCAGTTTTATGTCCCATCAATGTTCTTATACTCTCAGTATGCATACAAGTCCCACAAATCCAACTCAATTCATATTTCAGTTAGAAATCAGTTACCATGTCAGTATTCCAGCTTTTAGAACCCAGTTGGTAGGATTGCAGCTCTTTCCCTACCATCTCAGCTTAGTTAGTCTTCAATCGAGGATGAATGATCCCAAGGGGGAGATATTGTAACACCCCAAAAATTCTAAGCTAAGATCTGAACCATTCTTCATATGTTGTTAGAACTAAACCAGATGAATTTTTCTATGTATTTAGGTATTAAGATCAATTCTTAAGTTTTGGAGGTTTATTAGATATGAATCAAAGTCATAAAGAGCCTCTAACTCAAAGTTAAGTTGAAAACCTTTTTACCGATTTAGTTTTCATGTAAGTTCTTACTAAGGTAAACTTCAAATGACCATTGCTCCTAGATTATGAAATGTTAGGTGCCCTAGTACCCACCAAACTAAAGGTTTTTGAGTCTTGTTTCCAATGCTACCGACCGTTTAATAATCTGAGTTCGGAGTAAAAGGTTATGGATATTTTACTGTAGCATTGTCAATTTCCGCGGATGGGATGATGACCCATGGAATAGAACCATGGCTAGTAGTGTCACCCATGAAAACATTTTTTTTAAAAATTTTGTGGCCTATGGGGCCATTTTATTAAATCAAAAAACAAACACCGATCCAATGTTGAGATCCGGGCCACCCAACTGGCCCGGGTCTAAAAAGGAAAATAAAAAAGCAGAATAAAAACTATCTAAAAACAAAAACAAAGAAGCTACTGCTAAAAATTAGAAAACCTAGCTTACACATTTCATTTTTGCACTCTCTCTTGTTCCTCTATATTAATCTATGGAGCTGAGGTTATACTATTGCAGCTTCAAGGTGAGTGTTCTTGATCTTGTTCCTTTCAATTTCCTTTGATTCTTTGCTTATCTTTCCTTGTTGACTAGAAGTGTCTATCGGATCTAGTGGATGGAGCTGTTGGATAATGACCCTAGTTCTCTTAAGTCTTCTACTTCTCGCCCTGTTTGTTTTGTATTTTCCTTGCATTGTGTATCCCTTACTGGTATTTCCTCTGAAGTGGATTTTTGTTAAGACTTATGAGCTTCTATTTTCTTACCTTGATTGAATCCCAATATAAGGACTTTGCAATTTATCATTGTTGGTAAGCTTTTTTCCTATTGTCTCCATTTCCCCGAATCCTTGGTATGCTAAGGCCCCTTTATCCAAAGCTATGTTAGCTAAGTAGTCTGCAACTTTATTCCCCTCCCTTAGTATATGTGTTACTTGATGCTCTCTGTTATCTAGAATGTGCTTGATTTCTATAACCACATTTACTATAGCCCATGGGGGTTTCCACTCATTTGTTAGAACCTTAGACATTAACAAAGAATCTGTTTGTATGATTACACTGTTGAAATGTCTCTGTTGGATGTACCTGCTTGCTTCTAATATAGCCCTTGCCTCTGACTCTGTATTTGTAGTTTGATCTATCTCCTATGCCTCAGCATACAGTAGATCACCCCTAGAATTCCTTACACAGTAGGCATAGGAGCATCTTCCAGGATTTCCTCTTGCAGTGCCATCTGTATTGCACTTGATCCAACCCTTAGGTGGGAATTCCCATAAAACTTTGGTAATTTTTACCTGAGGGGTATAATCTTCTAGTGTCTTCAGTATGTCAGGCCACTTTGTTGGGAATAGAGTAGATGGTCTTCTTACTCTAAGTAGTCTGCGAATGTTTTGTGTCACCTGATGTATAACTCTATGAGTTGAGGTCAGCTTTCCTTCATGCTTTCTAGAATTCCTTCTCCTCCATAGCTCCCACACTATCATACTAGGTATGTCCCTAAAATAGGGTTTCATCCCTTTCTTTGTAGGAGTATTCAACCAGGCTAGGATTATTTCTCTTAGGTACAATCCTTGTATGCTAATACCTGCAAAAGAAGAGAAATAGTTCCAAGTGGAGTTAGCAGTAGGTGAGTGGTTGAACAGGTGTGAGACTATTTCCTGCCCTGATATAGTACAACTTCAGCATTTAGAAGGGAGGGCATAGCCCCACCTTTTGATTCTATCATCCACAGGAACTTTAAACTTCCATAGTCTCCACATAAATAAAGCTGTCTTGAAAGTTAACCCCTGTATCCATATCCTCTTGAGTACTCTGTTAGGTTCCTCCCTGTGTCTAATATAGTCCCATGCTGATTTGACTGTGAATTCTCCATTAGCTTCCAACATCCACCATGGTTTATCAGCCTCTCCACCAATTGGTGGTTTAATGTGGTTAACTATGTGATCCACAAATTCCTGTGGTAATAGTTGGTGAAGTTTCTGTACATTCCACTCACCACCTTCAGTTGCTTCTCCAATCCTTTGGATAGTTTCATCACACTAGTGGTCCTCTGGTGTTATATTGTACAAAGCCCCCATTCCTGTCCAGTTGTCATGCCAAGTTGTGAGTTACCCCCCAGTGGTTGCCACCAGCAGCATCTTCTTCCACACCTGTGATCCATTGTTCCATGTTCTCCAGACCACTAGATTTTGATTTATCTTATGACAATACTTGTTACTCATGTATGTACTCCAAACTATTGTATTAGTCCTGAAGTTCCACTACAACTTGCAAAAAAGTGCTACAGATACATCTGTGAGTGATATAAAACCAAGTCCCCCTTCTGCCTCTGGTAAACATAGATTATTCTAGCTTGACCAATGTCTGTTCTTTCCTCATATACAACTGTACCAGAAAAATTAGGCTAGGATCTTGTGAATTTGTGTTATCACATTCTTGGGTGGGTTCATAACAGACAGAGAATGGATAGGTATACTTCGCAGGACATGTTTTATTAGGATTTTTCTACCCCCATAAGATAGTAACCTTCTTTTCCAAGCTTGTAGTTTGGAGCTAATCCTTTGTAACGAGGTTAGTAGTATTCCTTCTGCTTCCTCATGTAGAATATAGGGCATCCAAGGTAAGCAAATGGAAAGTTCTGCCTTAATATTCGTGTAACTACCTCTGTTGTGATGACCACTCCCATTGACACACTTGAGTGAAGGTAAATAACACTCTTGTCCTTGTTAATCTTCTGTCCTGAAACTCTTTCATAGTTGGTAAGCTTTTCCATCACAAGTTGCATTGTTATGACTTCTTCTTTACAAAAGATGATCATATCATCTGCAAAGGCAGGGTGATTGATCTTAGGGCTTCCTCTAGGCATTCCAAACTTCTTAAAATCCCTATTCAAGTGTAGGGAATTTAAGGATATAGATAGTACTTCTGCTACCAATATAAATAGGGTGGGTGATAGAACATCACCCTGTTTTAGTCCTCTGGAGGAGCTAAAAAATCCCTTAGGTTAACCATTGATCATTACTGAATACCAGTTATTGCATAGTAGTCTGAATACCATATCTATCAGTCTTTCATCAAAGCCCATCTTTCTTAGTACCTTGGTCAAAAAAATCCAGGATACCCTATCATATGCTTTCATCATATCCAGCTTTATGATCAAGTTTGGTGGTTTACCTCTCTTTCTAATTTCTATAACAATCTCCTACACCAACAATATATTTTTAGCAATGCTCCTCCCATGTACAAGTCTTGCTTGCTCAGGTGAGATAAGGCTAGGTAGTAATCCTTTCAGTCTTTCATGTATGATTCTGCTGAAAATCTTGTTAAGGAAATTGCTTAATGATATAGGTCTTAGATCTTAAAAAGTTTGAACCTTCATCTTCTTTGGTAGCAGTACTAAGTTTGTATGGGTTACAAACTTAGGTAATTATGCCCCACAAAAGAAAGCTTTTACCATATTCACTAAGTCATCCTTTAAGATATGCCAAGTGTGCTGGTAGAATGCCCCAGTTAAGCCATCAGGACCACCTGCACTTCCCTTATTTACACTCATCACCACCTGTTTTACCTCATCCTCAGTAGGCAGTCTGCATATATCCTCATTTTTTTCCTGAGTAATTACAGTATTCAAGTTCTCCAGAATTTCAAAGTTACTGAATTCTTCTTCCTTTGAAAATTGGTTCTGGTAGAATTGAATTGCCTCTGCTGCAATGTCTTCCCTTTCTTCTAGCCATTCCCCATCTGAGTTTTGAATTTTGTTGATTCTCAGTCTGGATCTTCTCCCCTTGACATATGTGTGAAAGAATTTAGTATTTCTTTCACCATCTTTGAACCAATCCATGCCAACTTTTTGTTTCCAAAATTATTCTTCTAAATGCAACTTTATGTAAGCTCATCCTGCAACTTATGTAGTTTTTCTCTGTTTGCTATATCTGGAAGAAGTTCAAATTGTATCTCCTAAACTTTGATAACTTCTTCCAGAGTTGCAATATCTTGGAAAATGTCTTGAAAGGTCTGCTTACTCCACTGGATCAATGCCTTCTTGGTCTTTTTTATCTTGTGGTGGTATAGGGTGAATTGTGATGCAACAAAGTCTGCCTTCCAGTTTTCTTCTACCACTTTTAAGAAAGAGTCTTTTGAGAACCAGAAGTTCATCAGTTTAAAAGGTTTCTTTATCTCCTCTGTTGTTGTGTTAAACTGTAGTAATAGTGGGGTATGATCTGATCTACTCCTGATAAAGTGTTCCAGTTCCATAATTGGGAAAAGATCTTGCATCTCAGTGTTTGTCATTACTTTGTCCAGTCTTTTGAAGATGCATTCTTCATTTGTTCTACTATTCCACCAGGTGTATTTACTCCTCTTAAATCCTATATCATTTAGATTGCAAGTGTTGAGGGTGTGGATGAAGTCTTCAGTCTCTATAACAGTTACAGATAAACCTCCCAATTTCTCATTATCATCAACAATAACATTGAAATCTCCTCCCACAAGCCAAGGTGCTTGTATTCTACTTTCTAGATGGTACAGTGATTCCCAGAGATACAATCTTCCTTCTCTAGTGCACTTAACATACACTAGAGTTACTACCATTTCTTTTCCCAGCTCCTGGTTGTACAACTTAAGGGAGAGCTATTGGTCTTCATCCACCAGTACTGTATACTCTATAGATGCATCTAAGAAGCCCAGATTTTCCCTGAAACATTGTAGATAGCTTCCTGCATCCCTAATATCCTTTTGTAGTTTTTTATGTTCTATCCCTCCTGAAAAGATTCCATTAATCCTATGAAACAGAATTGGTAACCTTTTTTACAGTGTAATCAATCTTGTGAATGCCTTCTGAGTGTCCACAGATCTGATATTCCATCTAAGAGCATTCATAATGGTTGATTATGTTTACTAACAATACCTGTTGTTTGTCTCCCACTTGCATGAGGAACAACTTTGTCTTTTGTTCCTTTCTTCTTCACTTTCCCATTGTTATTCTTGACTTGCTCTATCTGTTTTGGAGATAAATCTCCAGCTCTAGCAATATTCTCTATGGACATTGCCATCTCTGCTTTGTCCAGGTCTAAACATTTTCTATTCCTCTATTGCTCCTTCTCAAATTCTTCTTCCCTTAGTTTGTTCCCTGAGTCTGTAGCATTAGCAATTGGGCTGTTTCCTGGGGCATCAACAATGGCTAGTGGCATGTCTTCAAGCTCATCCTCTTCTAGGACCTGATCTGGGTATTCTTCATCCTCTTCTTTACTGTGGCTTGACTTTTCCTCTATTGTGCTATCATAGGTGATAATAGCACTGTCAGATACTTCTTTTTTTTTTTTCTGGCCTTTTTCTATTGTCATCCTTTTTGTCATATAATTTGATGGCAGTATTATTTGTAACACTTTTATCTCCGTTGTTATCAGTGTTGTCCTCTTCAGTGCTTCTTTTGTTATCTCTAGTGACTCCTTTAGCCTCCTTGCTATTAGTCAGGTCTGCAACTTCCTTTCCATCTATTTTCCTAAGGATTTTTGTCACCAAATCCTTAACATATTCCTTGATTTATGTTGGTGATTGTCCTGTCTTTTCTTTCCCTGATTCTCCCCCCAGTTCCTCAGTATTGTCTAGTGCTGCAAAAGGGTTATCTGTTTTTATATCTTCTTTGGATTCATCCCCCTCTATCATTCTACCAGTTTTATCCTTTTTATACTTACTTCTCCTTGTCATCCATTCAAGTCTTCTTTGTTGGTCCCCCACTATTTTCCCACTTGTCAATGTTTTAGTATTATATGCAACTGTGCCTAGCTTAGGGATAGGGTCCTCCTTGTTGTTCTCCTAACATTCCTTGGTATCTTTCTTATCATGTTCTCTCAATTCAGGGTGTATGTTTCAGCATCCTTGTTCATCATATCCTTGCAAGTAGCATTCCTTGCAATATTTAGGAATATAGTCGTACTGGATTTGAATCCATTTAGACTTAAGTTCTCCAGTAACATCATCTTCTTCATTGATCCTTACCCTTTATGGTAGCTTAGCTACAAGATCCACTTCCACCTTAACCTTTGCACAACTAGGTCTAGTTTGGTTTCTTGTTGCCATATACACTATTAGAGGTCTCCCTACTACTGCTGCTATTGAAAAAAATAGCGTTTATAGCAAAGAAATTAGGTGGTAGGTCTGGTAGGGAAATCCAGGCTACTGCAGTAGTTGTTTCCATCTCCGGATCAAACCATGGATCCCACTTCAGAGTTCTCATATGCCACATCCAATCTCTTACCTTTAAGTAGAAAGCTGGTGTTGATAACATCTGTACATAATCCTCTCATTTTGTCAACATGATTAAGACATGTCTACCATCAAGATAACCTATGTTGCATTCCCCCTTGATTCCACACTGTCCAGGGATTGTTTTCCTTTATTCTTTAATGTCAGGCTTTCCATAGAAAATTTTCCCTATAACAGTGAATTGCAAATTTTCCTGTACTATGAGATTATTAACTTATGATTTTTTCCATGTTACATTAGGCTCACCATGAAGAATCACTACTGGTTTTGGAGGGACATTTGTTATAGACTGGGTGTTTTTTAGTTTAAAGAGGTTTGCGTATTTGGGGGTGGGTATAGATGTTTCTATGTTGGATTGTTGTGTCTGTTGTGGCTGGTATGTATGGATTAGTGGTGGAATCTCCGGTGGTACGCCACCAGAGGTGGTGGCCATAGTGGCTGGCGTAGGCAAATTTTAGGTTTTAGGCAAATATTAGGTTTTCGTTAGACCATCTTGGATCCCTTCGAAGAATCCTAGGATTTTGACATTCACCCGTGAAAACAGACCTAATACTGAAGTTTTTCATCCAAAAATGACTGGTTGGTCCATCACCAGTCAATCAAAACCACAGTGAGTGGAATGACTCGTGATTTGTTAATTTTCAGTCTGTCTTCACAGGTTTCAATGAGTGACTTGACTGGTTATTATTTCAAACGATGGTCCATCCTATCAATCGTGGAATCACCTTCAGAGAGGTACCAAATCCTCTAAATTTCATGAGTGGGTTGATGACCAGTCAACCCATTCCATGACCAGTGAATCCATCAGCTGAACCTCCGATTTCAGTTTTTCTAATTCATTCTATTGAGGGCAAATCAGTCTTTTTCTTATTTCCTAAGCCTATACTAATTTGTTAAATAATTTAGAGGGAGTTTTTAAAAGGTTAGTCAATAACCAAATCTCTCATTCACTCGATTAAACATCTAAGGATAGAAAACAATACGCTCTCAAGCATCTTCCAAGCAAAAACCTAGGGCTCATCCTCAAGATTAAATCCTCCAAGGTTCAGTTCAAGATTCTCTATTAAATAGGTATGTGGGTATTCAATAAGGGTTTTCTTTGACCTTTATGCCCAAAACCTCAAGTTTTCTATTGTTTTTATAAAATTATAACACTAGGGTTTCTATCCAAATATAAAATTTTCTTGTAGATTCAATTTACTTATGCCTCTACATGATTTTAAATCCTGAATACATGATTTAGCATGAGTTTCTACAAGTATTTCTTAAATCCATGATTTGAGATGGAATTTAGAATGATTTGACATTATTACATATTTTCCTTAAATTTAACGTCTTTGTATACTTATTCTCCACGAACCCTCAGTATATTGAATAACTCATAGTTTTAAACTTTTGCTAAGAGATTTCACGCTTTACTCAGATTATAGAATTGTCATGAGTAGTTGCATTCTTCAGATATAGTGGGTTATGAACATCTGATCAGTTTAGGATTTCATGCATTTTCAGTTATACATCCAGTCCTTCAGGATTACATGGTTTAGAATACTTTCAGATTTAGCATTATCTTTCATTTTTAGAATTTCAGTATTTTTGAGCTATCCAGTGTGTCAGCTTACATATTCAGTTGGGAGTAATACTTAGCACTGAGCAAACGTAAAGATGAAGGCTCACCCATTAGTTAGGACTGAGACCTTTAGTAGAAGGCCCTAAGTCCCAGAACTATGGCACCACCGTAGGCTCTCAAGGGTCATCCATTATATCAGGCTTGACACCTTAGTCCTTTTGAACATCAGTTTAGTGGATCCATGCCATACAATATTCATACCCTTGCCAAGGTATTAATACCCTTCCAGCAGAGTTATAGGTTGGCCTTATAGTTAGCTTAGTGATGTGCCATGGTTTTGCGGCACTTTTGACGTTTAAAACTTGGAATTGAAGTATGTTCTTTAGCAATTTTTAGTAGTTTCGATGCGTTTTTGAGTATTGTGCAGGAAAATAAGGTTTGGGAGCTAAGTTCAGAAAAAAAGATGCAAATAGGCTGAAACTGACTTCCACGTCTAACTTCTGCGTGTTGTGAAAGCATCCACAAGTCGTGGAAGTCAGTCATGGAAAGAATACTACAGATATGCCTAGAAACTATAAATTTATGAGATGTTTCCATGAGTCATTGACCTATCCATGAGTTATACTAACAAATCATGGAAATGGATCAGAGGATCCATAGAGGGTTTCTATGAGTCATGAACCCACCCACTAGTCATGCTTCCTACTAATGGGACCTAATCAGAAGAGGAGCAAAAGCCCAAGATCCATGAGAGGTTTCCACGAGTCATGGACCTATCCATGAATTGTGCTGTATGTTTGTGGAAATTGATCTGAGGATGAGTAAAAGCCCAAGATCCACGAGGCCAGTCCATGAGTTGTGAAGTAATCCACGAATCATTGAGGGTATTCATGGAAGTTGCCTAATCCAGTATTCCTTGTTTGTTTAGGATAGGATTTCTAATGTTTATAAATACCTTTCCTAGGTTTTCTTTTACATTTTTATGCTCTATATTTCATAGGAAACATATTCGTAAACACTTGGTATTGATTTGTTCTTGGTTCTGAGAGATTAACATATTCATTGGTTCTTGATTCTTGATTCTTCTTCAATTATTCAAGTTTCTGGATTTCTACACTTTTTCTATATTGGAATTTCATTACCACCCTTTTCCTCTGAATTGACCATAATTTCTGCATCATCTTTTTCAGGTTCGTCCAGCTCATCAACAACTATGGGAATATGAGGATTAACAATCTGTTTCCCGCTTTGAGTAGTCACCGCCATACAATGCCTATCATTTTTTGGATTCTGGACTGTATTGCTAGGAAGGGTACCCTTCTAACGTGGGTTTAAGGTTGCAGACATATGGTTCATCTGTTGCTTTATTTGCCTAATGGTGACGACATGTGCTTCTACTTTTTGATTAATGCCTGCAATGTCAGCACACATCTCCTTCAAGTTACCATCAGTCGAATCCACCTTCTTCAACACCTTGGCCAATATCTCTTTAATTGTAGGCTGCTCATATCCTGCTTCACGGTTACCAGGAAGGAGATACAGGTTGCTTCTATCATTGTTGTAGGTATTCTTTTTATGCCAGTCACCATCACTGTCTCTATAGCTAGACCAGTTGTAGTTGTCATCTCTATCTCTATTCCGACCTTGATTTCCTTGGAAATTGGCCCGAAAACCTGCCACTTGATCATTCAGATAATTAGCTTCTTTATCAGAGTCATGACCATCCTGTCTCGGTGCTTTACCTTGTGAACCTACAACATTCAATTTCTCCAAACCATTATTAAGAATTTGTTTCACAATCAGATCTAAAGTTATTTTTAGCCCTGTGAAATCTTTTCTAATATCCTGTAATTCTTGATAGTCTATGGATTTTCCAACCGCATAAGTTCCTGCTGCACTTTTAGCCTCTCTCGTATGCCAGGCCCTGTTAGTCTTGGTAACCCTATCAAGCATCTTGGAAAATTTGACATAAGTATTCTCCATGAGTGCTTCCCCAGTGACTGTATCAGCTGCTACCTTGGTGTTTGTATTCAGTGCTCTGTAGAATATTTCCATCAAATGATTAGAAGGGATCCTATGATTCGGTACCTATTTAAGCTTCTTATTGAATCTAAGCCATGTTATATAGAGTGCCTTGGTGGGTAACTGCTTGAAGTTATAGATTTCCTACTTGAGTTGCAACTTCTCTGATGGGGAAAAAACCTCTCCAAAAACTGAATTCTTAGTTCAAGCCATGTGAATATTAAAGCATCAGGTAGTTCCGCAAGCCAAAAGTGTTGCTTCTCCAGTCAAAGAAAATGGAAAGAGCCGTAATCTGATAGCATCTTGATCTACCCATGGAAGGTTGGAAGCCTTGCAGATCCCCATAAAGTTTGTCAAGTGCAAGTTCACATTATCAGTGGGCTTGCCAGCAAATAATCCCTTCAAGTTCAACAACTCCATCACAATGCTTGTAATATCAAACTTTGTACCAGTGGGCAGAGGTGGCAATACTATGGGGCCTGTTGTCCCGATGTCATTGACATCATCATCATCAATATTGTAGTGAGGGATGTGTCGAGGCTGCTGAAACTGGAGACACCAATTCTCTCTCATACCAACTAAATCATGATGTATATTGCATCTAGCTGCGTCGTCTCTCGCAGCTTGAGCATCCAGTGTGGCTTGACGAACAACTTCTTGCCTTGCTTCCTCAGCTGCAACATTTTTATTTGCTAAGTCTGCAACAACCTGAGCATCATGTGGAATTTG
The DNA here is from genome assembly GCA_003996215.1 of Jaltomata sinuosa. Taxonomy (NCBI): domain Eukaryota; kingdom Viridiplantae; phylum Streptophyta; class Magnoliopsida; order Solanales; family Solanaceae; genus Jaltomata; species Jaltomata sinuosa. Next base: position 221,808 of record QJPP01002140.1, on the reverse strand, counting down.
GGCATATTTTTCTGCATGTTTCTTTTGATGTTCCTCGACCAATATCTGGGCTGTGGCCTCTTCTAGTGTCTCGACAACCACCTCCTTTACCAGTTTCTCAGAGTTTGTTGGAGTTTGAGGCCAAATAGAATCAAGGGATTGCCTTGACTTTGTATGCTGGGCATGTATAAGTGTGAAACCTATGGGACAAAACAAAAACAACAAAAAATTAAATCAAGAAATAAGGACTAACAGTCAAATAACACAATTGCTCTTAATCCTAAGCCGTATTCCCCGGTAACGGTGCCAAAATTTGATACGCCCAAATTACACCTCCAAAAGAAGTATAAAGCGGTCGTTGTTCAAATATAGAACCTAACCAAGGTTAGGGTCGATCCCACATGGAATATGGTAGGATCTCGGTCAACTGTATGTATTCGCACTCTTAGCCGTCTTATTTCCTTAAAAGGGAGGAGGGGATAAGTAACAATTAATGTTTGTAAATTATTAAGTAACACGTAATCAACAAGTATCAATATTGTTGTGATTCAGAGAGAAGATGGACTAGGAATGCGTTCCCCATGAGTTCATAACACTGTAGGCATTGTACTAGCAATCTATTATGGTTCTTAGAATGCAAGATCGGTAAGTTGGGTTCACCTAAATGGTTGGTCCCCTAGATAGATGAATTTCACCGTGCAACTTGGTCCGTCTTCGGGTGTATGCTTTACTAACCCTTACCCTTGATCCCAGATTATCTATTCCTAGATAAGGTCAAGCTATTAGATGAGAGTTGATAGCCTCAAATCTTCATTGTAAGTAACCCTTTTCCCATCCATTACCTCCTTGGTTCGGCAAGCAAGAAAAAGGCGAGTTCTAAAGTTGGCCACCATTAAAAAAAAATCAAAACGAAGGAAAGAACAATACATGCACAAACACCATCTTAGAGTTGCTTAGTACTTTCACTACTTTGTTAATCCATCATGGTTCCCACAACCCTATTTGTGGATTTAGCTACTCATGTTCATAAGCAAACAATCAAGAGTTGTCAAAGAATTCATGATCATACACTTACGAGAAGAAGTAAAGAAATCTGGAAACTTGAATAATTGAAGAAGAATCAAGAATCAAGAACCAATGAATATGTTAATCTCTTAGAACCAAGAACAAATCAATACCAAATGTTTACGAATATGTTTCCTACGAAATATAGAGCATAAAAAACATAAAAGAAAACTTAGGAAAGGTATTAATAGACATTATAAATTCTATCCTAAACAAACAAGGAAAACTAGATCCGGCAACATCCACGAGTGCCATCTAGAATTCATGGATTACTTCACGACTCATGGACTGGCCTCGTGGATCTTGGGCTTTTTACTCATCCTCAGATCAATTTCGATAAACATGCAACATGATTTGTGGATAGGTCCATGACTTATGGAAACCTCTCGTGGATCTTGGGCTTTTGCTCCTCCTCTGATCAGGTTCCATGAGTAGGCAGCAAGACTCATGGGTGGGTCCACAACTCGTAGAAATCCTACGTAGATCATGTGACTTTTACTCATCCTCTGATACATCTCTATGATTTGGAAGTATGACTCATGGATAGTTCCACAAAGAGTGGAAACATCTCGTGAATTTATGGTTTCTGGGCACATCTACAGGTATTCTTTCCACGACTTGTGGATGCTTTCACGACTCGTAGAGGTTAGTCATGGAAGTTAGTTCCAGCCTATTTTGCATCTTTTTTTTCTAAACTTAGCTCTTGAACCTTGTTTTCTTGCACAATACTAAAAAAGTGCATCAAAACCACTAAAAATCGCTAAAGAACATACTCATTTCCCAAGTTTTAAGCATCAAAAGTGCCACAAAACCATGACACATCACTTAGCTTGAGGTATGTCGGTTAACACTAGATCCCACAGTTTAAACTCATATATTTCATGAATTGTATTCAGTTTGCATTCAGTACAGTATATCAGTATTTTTAGCATGTTCAGTAGAAGAAACTCCCCTAATTATTTACTTTGAATATGACATTTGGCCTGAGTCCTGGTTTTCAACTCAGCTGAACTATTTCATGACTTACAAACATATTTCATATCTTTAGTCTATGGATCTCCAAGTAACATTTTTAGTTATCTTTAAATATCATGATCTCACAGTTATAGTTCAGGAACATGATTTACACCCTCTTTAGCAAAAGAGCTTATATTCTATAATTTGACTTATGCATTCTCAAATGTTTATACTTAGTCCAGTTTTCAGCCATGCTTTCAGTATATATATGATTTTCACTATGATTTAAAGTTACTTCATTATCTTGCATGCTCAGTACATTCAAAGTACTGACCGCATACCTTCCTTGTGCTACATTATTTCATAATATAACTTTCAGTGCTAGATACCAGGATCATGGTCTGATAGATCGCAGCTTCCAGTCAGCAGGGAAATGAGTTCTTCTTATTCGGGAACTCCAGTCAGTTAGTAGTCATAGTAGTTTATTTCAATTCTTATACATTGATTAGAGATATTTGGGAGTCATGTTCCGGCTAACTGTAGTCAGTGTTAGTATAGGCTTCATAAACAGTCAGTCAGTTGGTTGTATCAATATTCAAATGATTTTGTATTTGATTTTATGAAAGTTCATTTTGTTGTAGTATATTTCAAGAGCTCATCACATATTTTAGCTTCCACATTATCTTTCACTATGTATCTCAGTAGTATGCCAGACCATGAGTTAGCTTGTGGTCACTTGTGACTTTAAGCTCTGTATCCCATCCAGGGTGTAGGCTTAGGACATGATAAAAAATAAACTAAATGCTCCTCTTAATAGGCCAACATGGAAATGATAATCGGGCGGACATAATATGCAGAGTCTTCCAGATTGAATTATTTCAACTAATGCAAGTTCTGAAAAAGCAACAACCCATTGGAAAAATAATCGCATGTAAGTTCAATACATACTCTTGAAAGGCATCACTTATTAATTTGAGATTTTAAATTTTGCTTAAAATATAATATTATTACTTTTCCTGCATCCTAACCAGCACATTATACCATTAGTTCTGTATGTTTATATACAATTGAGTTTCAGAAAAAAAGATTGTCTCAGGCACATATACTGCACTTCATGCATTCCACATTAAAAAGTCCTTCCACATATCATATTGACACAATTATAACAACTAAAATACCTAATAGAGAAGTCGATCCTAATGGTTATAATGTCGTCAAGAACAACATGATGCATTGACCTTGTGGAGACCTCAATCCCCAATGCCCATGTATGAAGCAGGGCAAATGAAGGAAATTTTTTTAGACAATCAAACAAATTTTGATGCAAATAGATTTCCTATTCATAGAAGAAGGAATACAAGTACTTAAGTGAATAAAAAGAATGTATTCTTAGACAACAAATATGTTGTCTCTTATAATGGGAATTTGATTGTCAAATTGATGAACGAGTAATGGAATTACTCTAGGTCGGTGAAGTACCTATTTAAATATGCCAATAAAGGATCTGATAGAGTAACTGCCACTATAGAATGTATAGACACTTCTACAGAGCGTGATGAGATCAAAAGATATCTAGACTGCAGATACATATCAGGTACAAAGACTTGATGGAGGATCTTTAAATTTGACATATTGTAACACCCCGTAAACGTATCCATCTATCTAAGTTAAAAACCTCAGAAAAATCCTTGTTTCAAAAATGACGGGTCCAAACCATGGACCGTGGTTTGAACCACAATTCATGGAATGGATCCATGGTTTAGTCCCTGCAAGTTTAGCCTCTAGTCTGAGAACTACGAGTGGGTTCTATGGACCGTAGTTCATTCTACAAGTCATAGTTCCACTCGTGAAACTAGACCTGTGGGCTGTTAAGTGTTCCCAGGGATCACGAGTCAAATAACGAATCGTCGTTTGAATGACGGGTCCGTCCTGTTGACTCGTGGAATGTCTTCAGAGTATTGACATTTACCCAAGTCCCTTCCAGAGATTACGATTCAAGTACATGACTCATCATTTGAATGACGAATCGTAGATTGACTCGTGGTTTGACAGTAGTCAACTGACCCTCCTGAAGACTACGACTCCTAATGACGACTCGTCATTCCTTCTACGGGTCCGTCCTATTGACCCGTAGAAGTAAAACTACAACTTTATTTCCTAGACTAAGTTCTACGACTCCAGACAACGACTCATCATCCAAACCACGACTCATAGACGGAGTCGTGGTCACTGAAAGTTGACCATTTTCCAGCTTTTTCCCAATTAATTCCTAGTGGCATTTTGGTCATTTCCCACCCTATTATGTATTAAGTGAAATCATTTTGACTACATTTAGAAGGGTTTTCACCCATATTACTCTAAGTTCCTCTTAAGTTCATCACTCTTCATTCAAAGAGGAAAGTTCCTCTCAAGCTAAGTCTCCAAGCTCCAAGTTAAGCCTCCTAATCTTTTCCAAATCAAATGGGTAATCTTCCACCAAGGTATGAGGGTTTTAACAATGGGTTCCTTTCACCCTTGTGCCCAAATTCCCCAATTCTTATTTTGAATTATGAAGTTATGAAATTAGGGTTTTGATCTAAAATTGGGAAAAGTTTATAAAATCAGTTTCTATATTTAAATTCATGGTTTCCTCTTGATTACTCATGATTTAATTATGATTCTCTTATTGGTTTTAAAATCCCAAACATGAAAGTTGATTTATAGCATGAACCTATGAAATTGCATGTTTTCAAGAGAAACTTGGCATGATTAGACATCATGGCCTTTGTGTATTTATGAAATTGCATGCCTAATTCTTCAAGTATGGATTTAGAAAGAAAAGTATGTTTTGAATTATGGATATGCTAAGCCTTATGAACTATGATATGAAAGTTGCATGATACCCGATGTGTTTTCATGCTTTATGAATAAGATTTTCCATGAGAGTATGCCCTCATTATAAACAAGATTTGGCATGAGAGTATGCATTTATGATTATTAGCTATATGTGCATGTTTTGGGAGTAGTATATACCATCGATAGGACGGGGTGAGAGTACCCTTAGTCCTATAAACTATGTTGCCAGCGTAGGTCATGATATGATATATATGTGCCTTAAAGGCTTATGAGAGTGGATCCACGTCTTTATGTATGGTGTCCTTGCCTTAGCGGGGCATAGGACAGCTTTGCCAACAAGGGTTATATAGTTGGGTATGGTGACTTGTTCTTTGGAAGGTTTCAAAGTTAGCTTTGCTAACTGGGGTTATACAGTTAGATTCCATGTAGCTCACATGGTCTCATGTCGGTTATAAGAAACTCTCGTATATTATGTTTTCAAGTTTTCTAAGCTTTATGAACTTTCTTATGAACTATTATCTTGAAGTTGGCTTTTGCCTTTTGATTTAGGTTTTCATGTTGATATCTTTTCATGATACTCTATTATGTATGAATTATGTTCAAGTACATTTTAAAGCATATATTCCTTACTTACGCATCGCTCACATACTTAGTACATTCCATAGTGCTAACGCATATTGCACTGCATCTTTTTATGATGCAGACTCAGGTACCCCTTCTCAGCTTGGTGGCTAGAGTCTCAGGCCACTTCCTTAGTCATCTGTGGTGAGTCCTCATGGTTCGAGGACTATTTATGCTCTTCCTTATGATTTCTTTACTTTGATACTCTGCGTTAGCTAGGGTCTTTTCCTAACAACTCTTTATGTTATGACTAGAGGCTTTCAGACATAGTTTGTATTCGAATTCCCTTGTTGGATATTGCACATTTATGTGGCTCTTAGACCCTTTATTGATGCTTCCTTGATTAGATTTTCGTATTATGCTTTCGCTTATCTTTTGTTATCCTTGAGAATGCTTTGACCAAGGGTTAGCTTGGGATTCTTGTGGTCCTGAGTCTCGTGTTACGTCTAGGGGGTAACCTCGGGGCGTGATAAACTTGGTATCAGAGTCTTAGGTTCAAGAGTCCTAGGATGTCTGAAAGCTGCATCGAGTAGAGTCTTTTTCATGTGTGTGAAGTGCGTCACACATATGAGAGGGAAGATATGAGATGTCATAGAAAAACTTCACTTCTTTCATGATCATATCATGCAATAGAGCTTAAGTCTAGTGTTCCTCTAATCCTTATCTTATGCGTTTCAAATTATGCCTCCTCGACGTGCTATGCTTCCCCGAGCCACTCGAAATGTTGTTCCTCAGGTTCTGATTCTCGATGTCACAAATGATGAGTTTAGGAATGCTATTCACCTACTAGCTTAGACTTTGGCAAATCAATAGGCTCCTACCCCCGCTCATCCTCAAGGTGGGGTAGCAGACTGAGTCCGTGACTTCATTCGAATGAACCCGCCGGAGTTTTGGGGTTCAAAAGTAAGTGAGGACCCGCTCAACTTTATTGATGAAGTGATGAAGATCTTTGGGGTTATGCAAGTAGCGGGTGTTGATTGTGTTGAGCTTGCATTCTATCAACTCAAAGATGTCGCTCATATTTGGTTCACGCAATAGAAGGAGGCTAGGGTGAGGGATGCGATCCCCATGACTTAGGAGTGTTTTGAGAAGGCCTTTCTTGATAGGTTCTTTCCCCGTGAGTTGAGGCAAGCAAAAGTGGAGAAATTTGTGAACTTGAGACAGGGTTCGATGTCGGTGCAAGAGTATAGTCTGAAGTTCACTCAGTTGTCTAGATATGCTCCCTCCATGGTAGAGGACCCGCATGATCAAATGAGAAAATTCATCAATGGTGTTTTTGATATGGTGAAGAAGGAGTGTAGGTCTGACTTGTTGTTGAGCGACATGAACATCTCTTGGTTCATGACCCATGCCCATCATATTGAGGGTGATAAACTTAAGGAAATGTCTAGGGAGAACAAGAGGGGTAGATCCGAGGGATTGGGTTTTGGTCATCACAGGTCCAGAGGTGGACATCGCTCCTCTTTCCAGAAGAAGTTATCAGGTCATGTTCACTCTTCTTCTAGTGCTCCTACCCAGGCTCAGAAGCCTTGTCATGATCAGGGTGGTAGAGGGTTTGGTTCTTATTCCCAGTCTTAGGGTAGTGTTACTAAGGCACCCTCCTACCCATCTTGTGCTAAGTGTGGGAAGAATCATGTTGGCGAGTGTTTGGACGGTTGAGGTGGTTGCTTTGGTTGTGGTCAGGCCGGACATCGTATCAGGGATTACCCTTCATCTAGAAAGGAGCAGGGAGGTGGTAGGACTTAGTATACCCCAACAGCTTTAGGTGGTAGACCATCCCTGCAGGGCACAACTTCTAGTTCTGGCGGTCAGCGCCAAAACTGTCTTTACGCCATGTCCTCCCGCCAGGATCAAGAGAGTTCTCTAGATGTGGTTACCAGTATGTTGAAAGTCTTATCTCTTGATGTGTATGCCTTGTTGGATCCTGGTGCATCCTTATCTTTTGTAACCCCTTATGTGGCTTGTAATTTCGAGATTCATCCTGAATTGCTTTTAGAACCCTTTCATGTTTCTACTCCTGTTGGTGAGTCAGTCCTAGCCGAAAGAGTCTATCAAAATTGCCCTATCTCAGTACTTCATAGAGTCACTTCAGCGGATTTAGTAGAGTTGGAGATGACTGATTTTGATGTCATTCTTGGTATGCACTGTTTGTATGCATGTTATTCCTCATTTGATTGCCACACTCATGTGGTTAGTTTTAAGTTTCCTAATAAACCTGTCCTAGAATGACAAGGTAGTCCCTCTTCTTCGAAGGGTCATTTCATATCTTATCTTAAGGCTAGGAAGATGATTTCAAAAGGTTATATCTATCATATAGTTTGGGTAATGGATATGGAGTCCAAGACTCCGACTATTTAGTCTGACCCTGTTGTGAACAAATTTCCAGAAGTATTTCCCGATGATTTTCTCGGAGTCCCTCCCGAGCAGGAAATCAACTTTGGGATAGATATTTTTCCGGATACGAATCCTATCTCTATTCCTCCCTATAGAATGGCCCCGCAGAACTCAAGGAGTTGAAAGATCAGTTGAAAGACTTGCTTGATAAAGGTTTCATCAGGACTAGTATCTCTCCTTGCGGTGCCCGAGTTTTGTTTGTCCGGAAGAAGGATGGATCTCTTAGAATGTGTATTGATTACCGTCAGTTGAACAAGGTCACAATCAAGAATAAGTATCCCATTCCTAGGATTGATGACTTGTTCGATCAGCTTCAGGGTGCTAGTTTCTTCTCCAAAATTGACCTTAGATCTTGTTATCACTAGCTTCAGGTTTGGGAATGTGATATCCCGAAGACAGCCTTCAGGACTCGGTACGATCATTATGAGTTTGTTGTTATGTCTTTTGGTCTAACGAATGCTCTTGCAACATTTATGGATTTGATGAACCGTGTGTTCAAACAATATTTGGATATGTTCATGATTGTTTTCATTGATGATATCCTCATCTACTCTCGAAGTGATGAGGAGCATGCGGATCACTTGAGGGTTGTGTTGCAAACTCTCAAGGATAGATAGTTGTTTGCTAAGTTTAGCAAGTGCGAGTTTTGGATGCAGTCTGTTGCTTTTCTGGGTCATATTGTGACAAAAGATGGTATTCGGGTTGATTCTCAAAAGATAGAGGCAGTGAAGAACTGGCCTCGACCTACTTCTCCGTCTGATATTAGAAGATTCTTGGGTTTGGCTGGTTACTATAGGAGATTTGTGGAGGGGTTTTCCTCCTTTGCTTCCCCATTGACCCGATTGACTCAAAAAAGGTTAAGTTTCAGTGGTCCGACTCTTGTGAGAAAAGTTTTTCGGAATTGAAGACTTGATTGACTACGGCTCCAGTATTGGATCTACCCGAGGGCCTTGATGATTTTTTTGTGTATTGTGATGCCTCCAGAATTGGTTTGGGTTGTGTTTTGATGCAACGGGGCAAAGTGATTGCTTATGCCTCGAGACAGCTTAAGGTGCATGAGAAGAACTACCCTACTCATGATCTTGAGTTAGCGGCCGTGGTTTTTGCCTTGAATATTTGGAGACACTACTTGTATGGTGTGCATGTGGGCGTTTTCACCGATCATAAGAGTCTTCAATATGTGTTCACTCAAAAGAAATTGAATTTGCGACAAAGGATATGGCTTGAACTTCTTAAGGATTATGATATGAGTGTGCTTTACCATCCGGGTAAGGCCAATGTTATGGCGGATGCTTTGAGTAGGTTGTCCATGGGAAGCGTAGCTTCTATTAAAGATGGAAAGAAGGAGTTGGTTAAAGAAGTTCATAGGCTTGATCGGTTGGTAGTTCGCCTTATAGACTCGATCAAAGGTGCAGTGATCGTGACTAATGGTTCCGAATCATCCTTGGTGGCTGAGGTGAAAGCCAAGCACGACTAAGATCTCGTTCTACTTCAGCTTAAGGGTGCAGTTCGTCAGCAAAGGGTTGAGGTTTTCTCCCAAGGGGGAGATGGTGTCCTTCATTATCAGGGTCGCTTATGTGTGCCAGATGTTGATGGGTTGAGACAACAGATTTTTTCCGAGGCTCACAGTTCTAGATACTCTATTCATTCGAATGCCTCTAAGATGTACCGTGACCTACGGGAAGTTTTTTGGTGGAATGGTATGAAGAAGGACGTAGCCGAGTTTGTGGCTAAGTGGCCCAATATCAACAGGTAAATGTGGAACATCAAAGGACAGGTGGTATGCTTCAGGATATTGACCTTTCCACTTGGAAATGGGAAGCAATCAATATGGACTTTATTACGAGTTTGCCTCCTACTCGAAGGCAACATGATTCCATTTGGGTGATTGTTGATCGGATGACCAAGTCATCCCACTTCTTGGCTGTTAAGACTACGGATACAACGGATGATTATGCCAGACTCTACATTCAGGAGATAGTCCGATTTCATGGTGTTCCTTTGTCTATCATATCAGATAGAGGTCCTCAGTTTACATCTCAATTTTGGAGGTCATTTCAGAAAGGTCTTGGCAATAAGGTGAAGCTTAGCACAACTTTTCACCCTCAGACGGATGGCCAGGACGAGCGTACTATTCAGACTTTGGAGGATATGTTGAGAGCGTGTGTGATTGATTTCAAAGGTAATTGGGATGATCACTTGCCTCTTATCGAGTTTGCCTACATCAACAACTTCCACTCTAGCATCTAGATGGCTTCATATGAAGCACTTTATGGCCGGAGGTGTAGATCTCCTATTATTTAGTTCGAGATTGGTGAGGCAGCTTTGTTTGGTCCAGATTCTATACATGATACCATAGAGAAAGTTCAGCTTATTCGGTAAAGGTTGAAAACCTCTCAAAGTAGACAAAAATCATATGCGGATGTGAGGAGAAGGGAGTTAGAATCTGAAGTTGATGATTGGGTTTTCTTTAAGGTGTCACCCATGAAGGGTGTGATGAGGTTTGGCAAGAAAGGAAAACTTAGTCCCCGTTTTGTAGGTCCTTATCGGATTTCGAGGAAGGTTGGTAAGGTTGCTTATGAGTTGGAGTTGCCAACGGAGTTGGAAGCGATTAATCCAGTTTTCCATGTGTCCTTGTTGAAGAAGTGAGTTAGCGATCCGAGTTTGATTGTTCCTTCGAAAGATGTGGGTGTGAGAGATATTCTCACTTATGAGAAGGTTCCCATAGAGATCCTTGATCGTCAGATTTGGAGGTTGAGAAACAAGGAAGTCGCTTCGGTAAAAGTCCTTTGGAGGAATCAACTTGTAGAAGGTGCTACTTGGGAAGTGGAAGAGGCCATGAAGGCCAAATATCCTCATCTCTTTCCTTCCGATTCAGTTCCAGCTTGAGGTACTAGTTTCCTCCTTGTATGTCCCTCCGATTCTACTCCATCAGTTCCTCTCATTATTTTAGCATGCACCCATGTTTTATGAAGTTAGTTTAGCATGTTTTCAAGTTGAAAAGTTCAAGTTTTGTGATTTCTCTATGATTTCCATGTTTTGATGTTTGGTTGGGCTGTTTTTCCCCTCAGTTTCCCTTGTCTAGTCTTCATTCAAGGACAAATGATCCCAAGGAGGGGATATTGTAACACCCCATACACGTATCCATCTATTTAAGTTAAAAACCTCAGAAAAATCCTTGTTTCAGAAATGACGGGTCCAAACCACGGACCGTGGTTTGAACCACGGACCGTGGTTTGAACCACGATTCGAGGTATGGATTCGTGGTTCAGTCCCTGCAAGTTTAGCCTCTGGTCTGAGAACCACGAGTGGGTTCTATGGACCATAGTTCATTCTACGAGTCATAGTTCCACTCGTGGAACTAGACCTGTGGGCTATTAAGTGTTCCCAGGGATCACGAGTCAAATGATGACTCATTATTTGAACGATGGGTCCGTACGGTTGACTCGTGGAATGTCTTCAGAGGATTGACATTTGCCCAAGTCCCTTCCAGAGATTATGAGTCAAGTCCACGACTCATCGTTTGAATGACGAATCATAGATTGACTCGTGGTTTGACCATAGTCAACTGACCCTCCTGAAGACTACGACTCCTAATGACGACCCATCATTCCTTCTACAGGTCCGTCCTGTTGACCCGTAGAAGTGAAGCTGCAACTTGATTTCCCAGCCTGAGTTCTACGACTCCAGACGATGACTCATCATCCAAACCATGACTCATAGACTGAGTCGTGGTCACTGAAATTTGACCATTTTCCAGCTTTTTCCCAATTAATTTCTAGGGGCATTTTGGTCATTTCCCACCCTATTATGTATTAAGTGAAGTCGTTTTGACTACTTTTAGAAGGGGTTTCATTCATATTACCCTAAGTCCCTCTTAAGTTCATCACTCTTCACTCAAAGAGGAAAGTTCCTCTCAAGCTCACGTCTCCAAGCTCCAAGTCAAGCCTCCTAATCTTTTCCAAATCAAGTGGGTAATCTTCCACCAAGGTATGAGGGTTTTAACAATGGGTTCTTTTCACCCTTGTGCCCAAATTCTCCAATTCTTATTTTGAATTATGAAGTTATAAAATTAGGGTTTTGATTTAAAATTGGGAAAAGTTTATGAAATCAGTTTATATGTTTAAATTCATGGTTTCCTCTTGATTACTCATGATTTAATTATAATTCTCTTATTGATTTTAAAATCCCAAACATGAAAGTTGATTTATAACATTAACCTATGAAATTACATGTTTTCAAGAGAATCTTGGCATGATTAGACATCATGGCCTTTATGTATTTATGAAATTGCATGCCTAATTCTTCAAGTATGGATTTAGAAAGAAAAGAATGTTTTGAATTATGGCTATGCTAAGCTTTATGAACTATGATATGAAAGTTGCATGATACCCGATGTGTTTTCATGCTTTATGAATAAGATTTGGCATGAAAGTATCCCCTCATTATGAACAAGATTTAGCATGAGAGTATGCCTTTATGATTATGAGATATATGTTCATGTTTTGGGAGTAGTATTTAGCACCGAGAGGATGGGGTAAGAGTACCCTTAGTCCCATAAACTACGTTGCCAGCGTAGGTCATGATATGATATGATATATGCCTTGAAGGCTTATGAGAGTGGATTCACGTCTTTATGTATGGTGTCCTTCCTTTAGCAGGTCATAGGACAGCTTTGCCAACTAGGGATATATAGTTAGGTATGGTGACTTGTTCCTTGGAAGGGTTCAAAGTCAGCTTTGCTAACTGAGGTTATACAGTTAGATTCCATGTAGCTCACATGGTCTCATGTCAGTTATAAGAAACTCCCGTATGTTATGTTTTCAAGTTTTCTAAGCTTTATGAACTTTCTTATGAACTATCATCTTGAAGTTGGCTTTTGCCCTATGATTTAGCTTTTCATGTTGATATATTTTCATGATACTTTATTATGTATGAATTATGTTCAAGTACATTTTAAAGCATGTTTTCCTTACTTATGCATACTCACATACTTAGTACATTCCATAGTACTAACGCATATTGTGCTGCATCCTTTCATGATGCAGACTCAGGTACCCCTTCTCAGCTTCGTGGCTAGAGTCTCAGGCCACTTTCTTAGTCAGCTGTGGTGAGTCCTCATGGTTCGAGGACTAGTTATGCTCTTTCTTATGATTGCTTTACTTCGATACTCTGACTTATCTAGGGTCTGTCCTAGCAACTCTTTATGTTATGACTAGAGGATTTCAAACATAATTTGTATTCTAATTCCCTTGTTGGATATTTTACGTTTATGTGGCTCTTATACCCTTTATTGATGCTTCCTTGATTGGATTTTCATATTATGCTTCCGCTTATCTTTTGTTATGCTTGAGAATGCTATGACCAAAGGTTAGCATGAGATCCTTGTAGTCCCGAGTCCCATTTTACATCTAGGGGGTTACCTCGGGGCGTGACACATACATCATAGGAAGACAACAGCTGAGCGATTATCATTTCATTTATAGGGAGAAAACACCATAATGTTTAAAGAATAAACACGACCTAAAAATATTCTAAGCAGCCCTGATGTAGTAAAAACAAAGTTCATCGAATGGTTCAGGGAAAACAAAAAATATAATGATGCACAAGAACTGACATATTCAGACTTTTCTACACGTTGGGTCTGGATGCAACAAGGAAAAAATGGACCAGAAGGAAACAAAGGAAGGCAGTTGGTAGGATTTACTTTGAACATCCTGAAAGTGGAGAACGATTTTACATGAGAATGCTGCTTAATTTTGTCAAATGAAGAACTTCCTTTAGAAACATAAGAACAATTAATAGAGTACCATACAAAACTTATAAGGAGGCATGCTATGCATTAGGATTACTGAAGGATGACTGTCACGGCCCAGACGGGGCCGAGATTGACACCCACACTAACCCTTCAATGGGAGAATAGAAAAACCCAAGAACCAACCCTAGACTTAATCACTTTCAAGAAAATAAATAAACAGTCCACTTAAACCATAAATAAATCAATGTTTATAAAACAAATGAAAGAATGTGCGGAAAACATTCAACTAAACACATACCCAAAAATTGAAAGTCATCATCCAGAAATACTAAACCAACATAGTCTAAGAATCCAATATAAACTAAAAACAATAAATGTAGAGAGTTCCATTTTGCAAAAGAAGGACAACAACTCATGGAGGATCCATAACAGCCTAGAAGATAGTGCTCACCCTTAGATCTGCAGTCGGTCAATCTACTTTAGTTGAGGTCGCGTCTCAACCTCTGAAACATGGTCTGCACTTAATTAAAAGAAGAACACAGGGTAGTATTAGTACAACACATTATGTACTGGTAGATATCATAGGCCAACCCAATAATAAAATATGTGAATAGCAAAATATATAACCAACGATAGGAATCCAACACTTAGTATATAAGAAATCAACAGATAATATTTTAAGTCAATTCAATAGCAACTAATCAAGTTCATAGTTCATAGAAGCAATATCATCATGCGAAACAAAGCAAAAGGTGTACACACATGCTATGAGACTTATGGCTACCCACTAGCTATGACCTGTAGGGGACCCTAGGCTATCCATGTACCATACCGGCAAGGTATCTGCTCCATATCAACATATCCATAAAAATAACTGGATAACTGGGTTTTAAGACCCATATTCTCATGAATCATATTCAGTGCTCAAGACACTATTCATATTTAGCCCATCCATGTTACTTATCACATCCTGTTCATGTAGCCTATTCATATAAGCGTAATAGGAAAAGCATATATAGTATAATCATGTCTAAAGACCAATCACAGATCATATAATTTCACCACAAACATGCAACAATATGAGCCTTAACTCCAATTCAAACCATAACCTACCTTGAGTGAAGATATAACATCCGCAAGCTAGTTTACCACTGCCTTGTCCTTTCTTAACTCTCTGGAAATCAAAAGTCTAGAAATAACAGTTATATAAGAGCAATCAGCCAATTACCCTTCATTTCAGGCCTTGGGAATCAAACCCAACCATTGTAACCACTACCTGAGGTTTCTAGCATTTCCTAAGGGTTTAATAAGTCATAAATTAGTCCTATTACATTCATAGGATCAATAATCATGGTTTGTAGCCAAGATCATAGCTTTTTCACCATTTTAAGCCTAAAGATTTCACCTTTATGGAACTCAAGGTTCCCCACTAGCCTTAAACATGTTAAAAATCAACAGTTTCATGCTAGAACTCATAGAAACATAATTCAAGATCAATTTTAGGTGATTTTACACCTAACCATAGGGTTCTTGATACGCCTAAATTATAACTCTAAAAAGAAGTATAAAGCGGTCACTGTTCAAATATAGAACCTAACCAAGGTTAGGGTCGATCCCACATGGAATATGGTTGGACCTAGGTCAACTATATGTATTTGCGCTCTTAGCTATCTTATTTCCCAAATGAGGGGTTGTGTTGTAACAAGTAATGTTTGAAAATAAAAGTTTAACAAGTAACAGAGTATCAGTTTCAATTATTGTTAATCACTAAGAGAAGTGACTAGGGTAGTATTCTCCATGAGTTCATAACACAGTAAGGCATTGTACTAGCAGTCTAGTCTACTGCTCAGCATGCAAGATTGGTAAGTTAAGTTTAACTAAATGGATGGTCACTAGGATAGAAGAATGTCACCACACAACTTGTTCAGTCTACGAGTGTTTGCTTTACTAACCTTACCAATTATCTTAAATTAGCTATTCCAGGACAAGGTCAAGCTGTTAGATGAGGGTTGATAGCCTTAAATCTCCATTGTATACACCCTTTCCCATTGGTTAGCCCTTTGGTAAAGCAAGTAAGAATAAGGTGAGTTCTAACATTGTGCACCATTAAAAAACAATCAAAGCGAAGGAAAGAACAATACATGCATGAACACCATTTTAGAATTACTAAGTACTTTGCCAACTTTGTTAGTCCGTCATGGTTCCTACAACCCTACTTGTGGATTTAGCTACTCATCTTCATAAGAAAATAATTAGATTCAGATGAAGAAATTTTAATTATAACTTATAATATGAATTTAAGAAATTTGGGATCTTGAATTATCAAGAACACTTTAATTACCAAGAATCGATGATCAAATTCTCAAAAGTATGTAAGAACAATGTCAACAATATGTTAAGTTGTTCGATAAAATGAGTAACATAACAAAAAAACCTAGAGAAAGTATTTATAAACAGACAGACTGTATAAGAACTGGGAAAGCTGGATGTGGCACTTCCGACAGGCAGATCCCATGGGCCATCGTGGTTCCTATGGCCCATCGTGGCTTGCCATCGAAATTTCTTCTCTTTGTTTCAAACATTTAGTTTTGTTACCACAGTCACAGATGATGAGCCTTTGCACACCACATGGCCTATCGGAGTCTATCTTTTGTCAAGTCCGTTAATTAATAACATCTGCCTCCATCTAACATTCAGACTTGACATAGCATGGTAGATCCCATGGCCCATTGCAGACAGTCGTTAGGTACCTGTTTCTTGAAATCATTGACTGGAACAATACCACAACAAGTTTTGATGGACGATGGCAAGTCTGATAGCCTGTGGCATGTCCGACGGCCCATCACAGTTGGTTGTTGGGTGCAAATACCTTGCAATCTTCTCTGGTTCATTCCTATGACCACATCCCATGGGCCATGGTGGGTCCGATGGCCCATAGGGAACCGGTTTCATGTCAAAATAAGCAGAACTCTCATCTTTTTGTGTACCAAATTGTTTTTTCTGCACAAGTAGCAAACATGCATCATATCCAACAAAACACACTTAAGAACTCCAAAAATTCTTATTTTTAAGCGTCAAAAGTGTCGTGAAATCCTGACCCATCAACACCCTCAACTTAGAATGTTTTCTTGTCCTCAAGCAACTAAACACAACTCTACTATGACATTTAGGCATTGGCAGACTAGAAAAACCATGGCACATCAATCAGTGACTATTTTGGCAATTTATGATCATAGTCTACCCTTCCTTAGTTCAAAAAACATATTGTGCATTCATTCAAGCATTGCTAGCTAACATTGAAGGATCAAAGAATGACATTGCATTATTGACAGACAAACCAGCATATACTAGTCACATAACTTCATACGCAGTAGCTAGGTAATGTTACCCTGGTGCCCTCTCATATAAAAGTAGAGTCCCTCACACATATAAGCAATCACAACATGACTGTATACCAAAATGCGCTCACACTCACAAAGAAGTTCTAAAATGCATGCACAATACCATAAGCTTGCTCTTATTTTCTACACCTTGATTTTTAAATAGTTGGACCAGGATCACTATAGGACTTTCTTTGGATTGTAACATAGGCTTGGGGATGGGTGTGGTATATTTGGAAATAATGACTAACCTTCCTTAACACTATGCTATTCTTTACTCTACTTTTTTAGACCAAGCTTTTTCCTCCCTTTTTCTACTTTTATTTTTTTCTTTGTTTTCATCAAGAAACGAGTGCGGAAATTATTTTCACCTCATCTTGTATTCATTTTTTTCTTTGTATTGTTTTCTTTCTTTTACAGTACATGCATACCCGCTATTTCCCCTTTCATTCCTAGAATTTTCTTTTCATATACTAATCTTCTTCTCACGTACCTTTATAGTAGCCACCTTCAACTTAGGCAATTTGCCTGAGTTGAGGTGCACAATATCCAAGGAGGGACCAGGGCCAAACTAAAGGTTCAAAGAAAATCAAGGAAGGTGAATAGGCAAGTACAATAAAAAGGGTCAATTTATGCTCAAAATTTGGGATCAAGAGATGTCAATTTCATTTGGTTGGTCATTTAAGCTAAGTAGACTGCAATCAAAATGGCCTATTATTACTTCCTAACCAACTACTCTACAACCTAGACAAGACTAACAAGGCATGTTCTAGATTGGCAAACAACACAAGAACGATGCTAATAGCTCACACACACATGGAACCTGATCATATTACTAACTACTAGCACATCAATTGGCCTACCATATCATCACAATTATCATATTAAATAAACACAATGTCAGAAATTGAGCCAAACAAGTCAACATGTCAATCCTGAAGCACATAGTTAAATAGTTAAAAAAAACTGTGTATGCCCATTTATATCACGCCAAGGTATTACTAGACACGTCTCCCTAACATAACCTAAATATGCTGGTTCAACATAAATAAAAGTCTTCGGGGAAAGAACGCAACAAGAAAACCCCAACGACACGGGTACTTATTAATGTACCCTTTTGGGTTGCCTTCCAAGCAGCACCTGATTTAACATCGTGGCATGACAGGGGCATCTTGGATACTCAGAATTTTCCAAGATTCCCATAAAAAAAACTCAGGAAGTTACCCCCACACCACCAAAAAGAAACGTGCATTGCCCTCAATACACTAAAAAATATAAATAAGCAAAAGGCAAAAACATACGTGTGGTGCCTAACGCCGGTACCCGATGTAGAAGACGAGGCTAATGGGTCAATCTTCGTATCACTTTTATTAACACTAGCCGCCTCTATAGCTTTCTCAGCATCTCCAACTTTGCTCATCTCATATGCTCCCACAATGAGGTCTATAGACATGTCAGTACCACTTGGTACTCCACTACTAAATCCACCTCGACCGAGCACATCCACCCAAATATACTGTATAGACAATGCCTCATTTGATGCCTTCAAGAGTTACTTCTTATTTGCCTTTGCATCCTTCGTTTGCTTCTTGGCTAGCGACTTCAGACTCAGGTCGGTGTCATCATTGTCTTAGTGAACTTTCTTATCTTTCTTTCTCTTTTTCTTCTTCTCATCCTGAGGAATATCCGGGTTATCAATATCATCCCTAGCTTTCTTACTAACTTCTATATGTGCAAATTACCATACATTAATTAAGGGTGAGTTATCCGCCTCTAGAAGCACTATTGGAATGTTATTATAACTCAGCGTGGGCTACAGTTTAAGTTCTGCCACTTTTATTCTCAACTCGGGCAACTCCACCTTTACTTTTGTCAGCTATGTGGCTCTCATATCGTCTAGTTTTTGATTAATTATCTTCTCCATAGCATTAATGCAGCCATGTACATTTTTGAATGGCTCAATGGCTCTCTCAGTGATGAAATCTACTATAGACTAGAATTGCTCAACAAACTGACGCATTTGCTTCTCTAGCTGACATATTTTTTATACCGTGTTTGCAAAGTTCACCAAATGGAAGGCATAGATGGATATCAGATCAAGAAGTGGAAGTGCAGAAATAATGGAGGTGGATGGAGCAGCACCAGTGCGGTGAAAAGAGATATCAACCTCGCGATGAGTCAACATAGGACCACTGTGAGGTCGGCCTGAAGTGACCACAACTTCTTCTCTAGCTAAATGAGTCTCCTCATTAAGACTACCCTGTGGTGATGGCAAGACGGTAACAAATGGTACTACTTCTGATGGCAATGTAAAGGCATCATGAATGGTGGTTGGCTCAGCCAATCCCAAAGCGAATCCCTTACCCCGAAAAAGTGGCATGTTTTTATCTTTAGACTTCTTCGTATGATGTGTCTTTACGGCCTGAAAAACAAAATCAATACCGCGGCCTCATCACATAATTGATTAATCAAACAAGGAAAAGGGTAAGAGGTACCAATTCTTGTCACCCTGTCCCGTATCTCTTCCGCATTAATTTGGCCAAAGTTTAGCTTCTACTTTTACATTAATCTAGCCACTAATACTACTCTCTGTATTATCAACTGATTATCGCCTCTAGTCGATATGAGCTGGAGATGAACCACTGCCCACCAAAATTTTGCTTTAAAGTTTAGGGATGGTTTGGTGATCTTTGGATTTTCTTGATGTTGCTAAGCTGGAGCCCCATCAGTGATAACATGCACTAGCTACTTAAGCTTCTCATCTTGGATTTTGTACTTGTAGTCATATTATATTGTTTCTGACGGCTCCACATATTGAGTTCCATAGAGAAAATGATTGATTATGCGGGCTGATATATCAACCTAGACTCCTCTAATTGGGACACTTTCATTAGCGGGCAAGTCCTTCACTTTCTGACTCTTTTTGAAGCTATTCTCTTGCATTGATTGATATTTAGCATAGAACTCAGTGACTATAACTAGCTGGTACTCGCCGAGTGGCTTGCTGGTCCATGCTAGGTTGTAGTAGTAGAAGTATTCATCCAGCTTGGGGAATTCTTTGAGATTTGAGGTGTCAATTCTCCATTCTTCCGCTATAGGACATCAGATATGACCTTTGTCCATCAAACTTCAAAAATATCCTTTGCTCCTTTTACACTTCACCTTGCTTATTCTCTGGGATTCAGATCCTTACTTTGAAGCACTAGGGTGGATCCGAGAGCTTTTGGAGTGTCATGAGTAGGCTCGCTTTCCTGTGTGGTGCTTTCTGTATCTAAGCCTAACTTTGTATCTTTTGAGACCGAGATGGACTTGTCTTTACCACCCATCTTTGGGGACTCAGCTTCACCCTCTTCTTCTTCCAAACTTGTAGACCTGAATGATGACCCTTTCCCCTCTTCAGTCTAGGAGGAAGTGTTTTCAGCCTTTTGTTCTTTCCCGTGCGATGTACCTTCCCCCTCTTCAAACTGGGAGGAAGGTAGTAGTATCAGCTTCCTTCTTGTAACTTATCCTATGGTCCGAGGTTGTATGCCTGAATTAGGCTCCACATCGTACATCTTCTCGGATCCACTCTTTCAGGGTTCTTCTGGCTCGTTCAGATGTCGGCGTTACAGTCTCTGATTTTTTTTCTTTTGTCTGCTTTGGTGGGTTTCTTTGGAGCCATGGCACCTGAGGGTAAACACGGTTAGTACATCCAAAACAAGACAAAAAAAAAGATAGAATGTTTTTTCCTTTTTTTGCACTTTTAGCTTCCCACAGGCTGTGGGAGGTCCGATGGACCATTGGGTTGGCCTTCGGAATGAGACAGAACAATATTTGAGGCAATTCAAGCTCCCACAATGAGGTGTGACGGTTATGGGAAGTTTGATGCCCCGTCGGAAAGGGAAAGTGGCTATCAAGCCTTGTCTTTTTTCCCACGTCCAAATCACACGATCATGGGAGCTCTCACAGCTTGTCATATTTGGCCGTGGGAATGAGGCAGTGGTATTTAAACATTTTTCATGAAAAAAAGTCATGTGTTTCATCTATCACTTGAGGTTACGAACCTTACGGGGCGTGAATCTCTGGGGGTTGGTAAAACACATAAGCTTAGGGCATAATTTAGCACTACTATAAATATCAAATCATGATGATCATTGGAAATATGCGAATGCAATCCTCTCATCTAACCAACCTATGGGTTACTCATACTTCACCCACGACAATTTTATCACAACATTATTGAGAGTTGGCGGGCAAAACCACTAATGGTGTCTGTTTTTTAATAACCAATGTTGTAATGACCGCCGACCCAATAGGTCAAAACCCAACCAACATCAATAAGAACTCTAAGTACAACATACCACCCCACACAACATCAACAAGTCGAAACATAGTCCATTCTGATCACAATTCTCGCTAGCACAACAACAATAATGCACACATACTTGCACACAATTTATATCTAGGATTTATGACTTTAACATATTGCAATTTTCACAAAACATGAACCTATAGACCTAATTACTGTATGAATGAATTGAAAACCTTAGAGTGAGATTAAACTTACTCTGTGCTTGCAAAGATTCATTAAGAGTCAAGGAGGAGAAACTGAAAACAGTACTCGTTAAATGTTTATCCTTGCGACGTTATGTGCGTGTAGGAAGCTGAGGGTGTGATTGATTTTAGTAGGGGAGAGGATGAGAAGTTGTAGGAGTGAGAGATTTTAAGAGTGAATGGAAGAAGTGTTCCAATTGAAATTGAATTGACCCAATTGAAGTGGGGTTTAATTTGAAAATTGTGTTTTAAAAAGGAAAAAGGGACGTCAGATTGGGTTGGGTTGGGTTCCATAAAGAAATTTATTGATCGACCCAGACCATGATGGGTTCTGAGAGTCCATGGGACATGCAATGGCATGTCCTATGGGCTAGTTACCTGGACATTGTACTTTGATTTCCCACAGCCATCAAGGCTGTGATAGCCCATTTATTTGGACCGTGGGAATGATCCAGTGAACATTTTGGCAAGATTTTAAGCCGACGATATATACAATGGCCCGTGCAGTGTGCGGAAGCATGTGGTACCTTGACATCGGTTCATTACAATGCCATTTCCTCATAATTTCATTTGCATAACCACTTCCCATTGGTTGTGGTACCTACGATGGCCCATCACATTAGCCCATGGGAAACTCTCTTTATGCAATTTCTCCTTCTTTCACATTATCAGTTCTTGCACACTGAAACAAACGTTAATCTTTGGTTTCCTCTCAAGTAGCACCTGATTTAATGTCACGACACAACGCAAATCACTTAACTACTCAGACTTCATCAGCTTTCCTCCATGGGTTGCCTCCCATGTAGCACCTGATTTAACATTGCGCCACGATGCATGTTCTCAGACTTCACCAAGGTCCTAAACTTCCACAACCTTTATCTCCTCTACAGTTCCCAAGTAAGCCTTTATACACTTACCATTTTCCTTGAACCGCTTGCCTTCATGGTTCTCAAGATCTACTGCACCATATGGGGACATATGAACCACTCGAAATGGTCCCCCATCCACTTAGACTTCAGCTTTCTAGGAAATAAGCAAAGTCTTGAGTTGAACAATAGAACCAAATTGCCCGATTTAAAGTATCTCTTTTTAATCTTTTAGTCATGGTACATCTTCATTTTCTCTTTGTATAGTGCTGAACTCTCATAAGCATTGAGACAGAACTCATCCAATTCATTTAACTAACCAAGCCACTGATAGGATGCGGCACACCAATGTAAGTTTAACTTCTTGAGCGCCCATATGGTCTTATGCTCAAGCTCCACCAATAGACGAAAAGCCTTCCAAAATACCAACTGATATGGTGACTTACCTATTGGGGTCTTGTAGAAGTCCGGTATACCCACAAGCCATCATTAAGTTTTCTTGGCCAATACATTCTATGTGCATTCACAGTATTCCAAAAGATTGTCTTGATCTCCAGGTTGGAGACCTCAAATTGGCCCCTAGATTGCGGATGGTAAGGAGTTGCCACATTATGCCTAACCCCATATTTCATAGGTAAAGCTCAGAATAACCTGTCGCAAAAGTGAGAGCCTTCATTGCAAATGATTGCCCGTGGTGTACCAAATCTGGAAAAGATATTCCACTTCAAGAATGCAGTGAAACTCTTACCTACATTATTGGAAAGTGCAACCACCTCCACTCACTTTGATATATAGTCAACAACCACTAATTGTCACACCCCAAGGCTAACCTCTAGATATAACACAATGGTCTGGCAAATACTAAGCATTCTGATTAAGATAATATCTGCGTGGAAGTTAAAGCTAGTGTAATAACATAAGTTATGGAAAGTAAACTAGCAATCTCTGAATATATACTATCAACTGACTATAAGAGCTAAAAAATAACTCTATGTCTGGAAGCCTCTACTGAAATGAGTTGCTGGGATAAGCCCCCGGCTAACTCTAATAACCTAAAAACTAAAATAAATGCACATAAGTCTTGTTCTCGAATGATGAGGACTCACCAACTGTGCTACTGAGAAGTCTAGGAAATCAAAATATGCATGATTTGGATGCTGAATGCCTGAACCTACCTCATGATAAGATACATCACAAAAGTATGCATCAATACTTGGAATATACTAAGCATGCGGGATATGCACTAATCTAAATATGTTGGACATGAAATGATAACTGAACATGAAAGATCAATTGAACATGAAACTGAAATAAGTAAACTGATGCAATGACCAAGTAGATAAATGATGTGCCGTTAGTTTGCGTCACTTTCGACGCTTAAAACTTGGAATTGGAGTATGTTCTTTAGCGATTTTTAGTAGATTTGATGTGTTTTGGAGTGTTTTGCAGGAAAATATGGTTCGGAGACTAAGTGAAGAAAAAGACAACAATTCAGGACTGAAACTGACTTCTACAACTCATTACCACGAGTCGTCAATCATTTCACGAGTTGTGGAAGTCAGTCGTGAAAAGAATGTTGCAGACCGAGCTTGAAATGACTTCTACGACTCATTACCATGAGTTTTTGACCCTTTAACAAGTCATGGAAGTCAGTCGTGGAAAGGTTAATGTAGATGCAACTGGGGCCTGAGTTCAACGAAAGGTTTCCACGAGTCTTAGACGTGTTCAGGAGTCGTGGGCCTTACTCGTGGAACCTAATCAGAGAAGGAGACAAAGCCTGAGTTTTACGACACAGCCCTATGAGTCATGAGGCAAGTCACGAGTCATAGACTGCCTTTGTGGAAAAGAACCTGCAGAAGAGCAAAATTGTCTGAGTTTCACGAGCACATGTGACAAACCATAGAAGCTTCCACGAATCATGGAATGATCTCGTGGAAGCTGCCGATTCCAGTTTTCCTAGTTTTGTTAGGACAGGATTTCCATTGTCTATAAATACTTTCCCTAGGTTTTCTTTTACATTTTATGTACGATATTTTGTAGGAAACAAATTCGTAACCTTGTGATATTGGGTTATTATTGGTTTTGAGAGTTTAATTCATTCATAGTTCATTGTTCTTACTTCCATCTTCATCCATTCAAGATTCTGGATTTCTTTAACTCTTATTGTAAGTACATGATCATTATCACACAAATAATTCTTGATTGTTTACTTATGAGCATGAGTAACTAAATCCACAACTAGGGTTGTGGGAACCATGAAGGATTAACGAAGTAGGCAAAGTACTTAGGTAATCTAGGAAGGTGTTTATGCATGTATTGTTCTTCCCTTCGCTTTGATTGCTTTTTAATGGTGTACAATGTTAGAACTCGCCTTATCCTTACTTGCCGGACCAAGGAGGTAATAGATGGGAAAAGGGTTGTAAACAACGAGATTTGAGGCTATCAACCCTCGTCTAATAGCTTGACCTTGTCTGGGAATAACTAATCTGAGATCAAGGGTAAGGGTTAGTAAAGCGACACTCGAGGCCGGACCAAGGCGTGTGGTGAAATTCACCTAGTTTCCGGACCAAGGAATTAGGTGAACCTAACTTACCGATTCTGCATGCTAAGCACTAAACTAGTTAACCCAGTACAAAATCCTTACTAAGTTATGATCTCAAGGGGAACACGACCCTAGTCACTTCTCTTATTGATAGCAACTGTTGGAATTGATCTCTGTTACTTGTTACTAATTCACATTACGATCATTACTTGTTACTTTAAACCCCCCTCCCCCTTTGTGGGAAATAAATGACTAAAAGACTGAGTAAACACTAATCGACCATAGTCCTTCCATATTCCCTATTTGATCGACCCCAACCTTTAGTTGGGTTCTATATTTGAACAACGACCGCTAGTGCTTCTTTTAAAGGTGTAATTTGGGTGCATCAAATTTTGGTGCCGTTGCCGGGGAATACGGCTTAGGACTAAGAGAGATTGTGTTTATTTCACTTATAGTCCTTATTTCTTGATTTTACTTTTTCTGTTGTTTTTGTTTTGATCACAGGTTGCACACTTGTGCATGCCAAGCACAAGGAGTCAAGGCAATTCCTTGATCCCTTACGATCCGGAGCTTTCCAAAAGACTGAGAAACATAGCTAAGGATGGAGAGCATGAAACTCCGGAGTAGATTACAACTCGGTTAATTACTGAAACTGAGCAACAGAAAAAGGATGAATCAGCACGCCAGAAGGAGGGCGAAGATGCCCTTGCTGCTGAAGATGAGAAAATTGCACAAGATCTTGCAGCTCGAAATGCTGCAACTGAGCGAGCAAGACATGGAAGGCAGCAAGCGGTCCGGGATGAGGAAGTACCTCGCCGTGCCCCATATAATAGGGGTCGACAAATGCAACAACAAAGGCAGGCTCCTCTGTATTATGATGTAGATGATTATGATGAGGAAGAATATGGCTCCACTGGGCCCATAGTCTTACCACCATTGGCTGACGTGACAAAGTTTGATATTACTAGTGCCATGATTCAACTGTTGACCATGAAAGGACTCTATTCAGGAAAGCCCACTGAAGATGCAATTCTACATGTGAATAACTTTGTGAGTGTCAGCAATTCATATAACATGCAAGGAGTGGGTCAAAAGGCTATCAGACTGAGGCTGTTCCCATTTTCATTGACTGATGAGGAAACTACATGGCTCTCAGAACTGCATGATAGTTCCATATACTCATGGTATGAGCTGAAGACTCAGTTTCTGGAGTGGTTCTTTCCTCTATAGAGGATGGTGCAGCTTAAGCAAGAGATATATAATCTCAGGCATCTACCTATAGAAGCTCTATATGAGGCGTGGTTGAGGTTTAAGAAGAAGATGAAGCAAGTTCTGAGACACAGAATCCCTCCCAGGCATCTGATGGAGATATTCTATAAGGCCCTGAATGCATATACTAAACCTGTAGCTGATACTGTGACTGGAGGTGCATTCATGGAAAACACATACCTTGAAGATGCAGAGAGTTTGTATAGGGTCGCAAAGACAAATCGAGCATGGCATATGAGAGATGCGGAAACGTCAGTAGGTACTTATGCAGTTGGAAAGTCTGTGGATCCTAATGAGATAGAAGACATTAAGCAGACACAGGCTGAGATGAACACGACACTTGGGTTGCTGGCAAAGAAATTCCTGGCTGAGGGAGTAGAAAAAGTTAAAGCGGTAGGTTCTCAAGGCAAAGCACCAAGGTCAAACGGGTACTCATATGAAGAAGAAATTGGTTATCTGAATGATCAAGGGGTGGGTTTTCGGGCCTCTGGCCAATGAAAATCAAGGTTGGAATAGAGATAGGGATGACTACTACAATAAGTCCAATTACAGAGATCGAGCAGATGGTGATTGGCAGAAGAAGGATGGGTACAAGAACGATAAAAGTAATCTTTACGTTCCGCCTGCAACTCGTGAAGAGCGGGCTGGAAAACCCACCATGAGAGAGTGGATCAATAAAGTGTTCTAAAAGGTTGACTCCACGGATGTGAGTATGAAGGAGATAAAAGCTGAACTCTCAATTATAAATCAGAAAGTAGAGTCCCACACTGTCTCCATCAATGATCGAAAATGCAAGCTAATAGGTACTACTATAGGAGCGAGTAAGCTAATTTACCTACAGTCTCAACGGGCTCCCATACACCCAAGAAATATATACAAGTGAAAACAAACCCTCGGCATCCCAATCTACCGGAGCGTACACTCAACAAATAGTAAACAAGGGTGGAATCATACACATGATGAATGATATGATATGATAAGATCAGGTGTGCCAGTGGTACTGTATGTACCTCCTCCGGTGCCCGTAGGCCTAGTAGGTAGGACCCATGAAAAGATTCCCCTGTATACCTCTACTACACTGTATACCCCTCCTCCGGTACTCTCAGCTCATAGCCCCTGGTCTGGATCGGCAAGGTCCATGAAGGTCTTTGCAACCACATACAAAATCTCAAAATCCCAGAGTGAGTACCCAAAATCTATCAGGGTCTAAAATTCATAGATATTAAAATCTCAATATGAGTGCCCGGAGTATATACGGCTCTAAAGTCAGTAAATCTCGAAATCTCAATCTGAGTGCCCCGAGTCTATCCGCATCTAAAGTCAGTAAATCTCTGAATCTCAGTACTCGTGCTCGAAGTCTATTCGGGTCTAAAGTCAGTAATAAAATATGTCTACTGCTAGGCTCGGCCGAGTCTAGTATCACCTCAAAATCAATGTGAAAACTACCATTAATCTCTTTTATCTCAAGAAATTCCATAAAACCTGTTAAAATCTATTTATAGCCATTTATAACATAAAACAGGCTCTCGAGGCTATGCAAGGTTTAGCAAATTGGTGATGCCCGCAACCATAGTAGTAGTAAATAATGCAGAAAACTCTTTGTATGATTATAATATGCCCAAATACAATCAATAGCTCAACAATTCACAATCAGACTACCGACCCTGCACAGGCTTAAATCGTTCTACAACATATATAACCAGCCAACAATCTCGAATCTATGTCCGAGACTCACAGACATACCCCAAATATCCCACCAACTATGGTCCAAAGGCATAATCCAAGGCCACTCAGGGCCAAAAGGGTAATACTACCATACTAACACAAACATCAGAGTATAAAAAGTAAGAACATACAGAAAGAAAGCGGAGAAGGTCTAGGGTGTCAAACTAGTAAACCCAACTCAAGGATGCTAAATAGTATAATTATATTCTGTAGAGGCAGAGTCTAAGGTAGGTAAGCCATAACCTACCTGACGTCCGACGATAAGCTGCTGGAAAGACATCAACCAAGCCTGAACTGCTCTGAGAAGTACCGAATAGCAAACAAACTATCAAAACAATACTTTACTTGCCAATATGAAGCTAACGATACCCATAATGCTAATAGTCTAGTTGGGTTGACATCTGGGTCAAAAGCGAGCCCGTGGGCCTCGCAACCTAAAATCAGAAATGAAAGTTACCACGAAGTTCCAAATGTTACCAGTAATGCATGCTCAAAAATTGAGTGAAAAACAAACAAGGAAAGGTTCCAAAACAACCCTAAATCCTCAAGAACAAATTAACGATTAAAAGGAGAATTACAGAAGTAAAGAGAGGAAAACTTACAATTGAGGATGGAAACTTGATCACGGGAATGGAAATAATCACCCCAGCACTTGAAGATGCTCCAACATAGGTTTTGGAGCTTTGAGCTCAAGAGAAAATAGTGGAAATCGTTTGGGGTTTTGAAAGAATGAAGGAGAAAGAGTTTATATAAGCTGTCAGGCGTTAGGCGTAGGTGCGCTTAGAGCACCGCAGGTGCTCCATTGCCATGGCGGGAAAAGGAGCGTAGGAGAGCCCCTGCTGAAGCCACCAGAAACCACAAGCGTGATACCTAGGAGGCAGGTGCAGCTACGCAGGTGTGCCTATACCAGAAACAATAGTTACCAGCTGGAACACAACACAAAACCACTCCGATCTCACATTCTAAGAACATTCTGAACCTCGTGGACACAAACCAAAGATGCTACCTTACCAGAAACAACATTCCAGACTTAATGGAAATGACAAAACTCCAAATGGAGATCGTTTACAATGAAAAGTGAGCCTCATGCCTAACTAACCAACTTTTCCAAAATGGAATCTTATACCTTAAAATGAGTTCGGGAGCCTCAGGACCCGAACCAAAGGTCCCCCTAGCCCAAAGTAGACATTCTGGAGCTAACAGTGCTGACATAATTCTCATCTGAGGCCGTCTTCTCCGAATGTTGACCAAAGTCAAATTTCTAAGCCCAAGTGGCCTGAAATCACAGAAAGCGAGATAAAACCACACCGAAAGATCCCAGACGTCGACCAAGGGTCCAACTAGACCAAAGTCCATATTCCGAAGCTAATGAAACTATCAAAATTTGATTCCGAGCAAGATTGCTAAGAATGTTGACTAAAGTCAATAACTTTCTAAGTTAAAGTTCTAAACAGGGAAATAGCCGTAATGACCTAACGAACGGCCCAGGCACTGAACCATCGATCCCATCAAGTCATAAATGACTTAGGGCCACTACAAGAAAGCTCTAATAGTACAAAGAAAGCGAAAATGTGAAAATAACCAAAAGGGGCATTACATCATCCAGTACTAAAAAAGACTTTCGTCCTCAAAAGTATGGAAGAAGAGAGCACCCGAAGGATCAAATAACTGCGGATACCAAGCCCCCATCACCCTCTCAGTCTCCCAGGTAGCCTACTCGACCGAACGATATCCTATAGAGTTATACCAAAGTAAAACTACCAAAAACCTTAACCCGTTTACCAGCCAAACTAGACAACAACCTCCAACTCAAAAGCTCAAAAGGCCAACCAACTGAACCAAACCTCAAGAAGCTCAACCAAAACACATCGGCATAAAACAGATACCAAGAGAACTAAGGCAATCATCACACGGAACTAGTAACCAGGCTCACTCAGCAAGCCACCACCTAACCCTTTTACTCATGAATCCTTTGATCCACAAAACCTTTTTGCCTATCCTGACTCATCTGTATCTTAACCATAAGGCCTCACACAACTCGGACACCCAAGCTACCCTTAAAACCTCAACTAACTCACTAGAGGTCTATAATTTTTGTTACACTTAGCCTCAAATAAGGTCACCTTCAAACTCAAACTCTATCGAAATCAGGCTACATTCCACGAGTCCTTGACATCCAAAATACCAACCCGAAACATACCCTCAAGAATTGGAGTAGTCTGCCCCGACTAGCCATCAACAAGCATTCTCAGCCCATAGGCCTAGTAGGTAGGACCCACATAAATATTCCCTTGTATACCTCTATTACATCATATACCCTTCCTCTGTCACTTTCAGCTCGTAGCATCTCGTCCAGATCGGCAAGGTCCATGGAGGTCTCTGCGACCATATACAAAATTTCAAAATCCCAAAGTGAGTGCCCAAAATATATCCGTATCTAAAATCAGTATATCTCAAAATCTCAAAATGAGTGCCCAGAGTCTATCTCGGTCTAAAGTAAGTAAATCTCAAAATCTCAATATGAGTGCCTGGAGTCTTTTCGGGTCTAAAGTCAGTAAATCTCAAAATCTAAGTACTCGTGCCTAGAGTCTATCCGGGTCTAAAATTAGTAATAAAATATATCTAGCACCCTGCTCGATCGAGTCTAGTATCACCTCAAAATCAGTGTGGAAACACCATATAATCTCTTTTATCTCAAGAAAATCTATAAAACTAGTTAAAATCCATTTATAGCCATTTATAACAGAAAATAGGCCCTCGAGGCCATGCAAGGTTTAGAAAACTGGTGATAGTTAGGCCCACAGCCATAATAGTAGTAAATAATGCAGAAAACTCTTTGTATGATAATGATATTCCCAAACACAATCAATAGATCAACAACTCACAATCAGCCTACCGGCCTTACACATGCTTAATTCGCTCTACAACATATATAACCAGCCAACAATCTTAATTCTATGTCCAGGACTCATGAACATACCCCAAATATATCACCAACTATGGTCCAAAGGCATAATCCAAGGCCACTCAGGGCCAAAAGGATAATACTACCATACTTACACAAATATCAAAGTATAAGAAGTAAGAATGGACGAAAAGAAAGTGGACAAGGTTTGGGGTGCCAAACTAAATAGTATAATTATATTCTATATAGGCAAAGTCTAAGGTATGTAAGCCATAACCTACCTGACATCCGATGATAAGCTACTGGAAATACGTCATCCAAGCCTGAACTGCTCCGAGAAGTCTCAAACAACAAAAAAACTATCAAAACAATACTCTACTCACCAATACAAAGCTAATGATACCCATAATTCTAGTAATCTAGCTGGGTTGACATCCAGGTCAAAAGCAAGCTCGTAGGATTTGCAACCCGAAATCAAAAATGAAAGTTACCACAAAGTTCCCAATGTTACCAGTTGCACGCTCAAAAATTGAGGAAAAAACAAACAAGGAAAGGGTCCAAAACAGCCCTAAATCCTCAAGAACAAATTAAGGATTAAAAGGAGAATTACAGAAGTAAAGAGAGGAATACTTACAATTGAGGATTGAAACTTGATCACGGGAATGGAAATAATTACCCCAGCGCTTGAAGATGGTCCCACACATGTTTTAGATCTTAGAGATCAAGAGAAAATAGTGGAAATCATTTGGGGTTTTGAAAGAATGAAGAAGAAAGAGCTTATATAAGCTTCTAGGCAATAGGCGCAGGTGCTCCCATAGCGTCGTAGGGGTGCCATCACCATGGCGGGCAAAGAAGCACATATGTTCCACCTGCTGAAGCCACCAGGAACTGCAGGTGTGGCACCCAGGGTGAAGGTGCAGCTGTGCAGGTGCGGCCAAGGCACCGCCGTCGTTCCTGTACCAGAAATAACATCTACCAGCTGTAACACAACACAAAACCACTTTGATCGCACACTCGGGGAACATTCTGAACCTCACAGACACAAACCAAAGATTCTACCTTACTAGAAATGGTATTCCAGAATCAATGGAAATGATGAAACTCTCAACAATGATTATTTACAACGAAAAGTGGCCCCCACACCAAACTAACCAACTTTTCCAAAATGAAACCCTATACCCCAAAATGAGTCCAGAAGCCTCAGAACCCAAACCAAAGGTCCTCCTAGCCCAAAGTTAATATTATGGAGCTAACAGCACTGACAAAATTTCCATCCGAGGTCGTCTACTCTGAAAGTTGATCAAAGTCAAATTTTCAAGTTGAACTGGCCTGAAATCACAAAAAGCGAGATAAAATCACACTAAAAGATCCCAGACCCCAACCAAGGGTCCAACCAGACCAAAGTCCATGTTCCTGAACTAATGGAATTATTGGAATTTGATTCTGAGCATGATTACTAAGAATGTTGACTAAAGTTAACAACTTCCTAAGTTAAAGTTCTAAATAGGGAAATGGCTGTAACAACCTAATGAACGGCCTGAGCACCATACCACTAGTCCCAACAAGTCATAAATGACTTGGAGCCACTATAAGAAAGCTCTAACAGTATAAAAAAAGTAAAAATACAAAAATGATCGAAAGGGTCATTACATGATAATAGGTGTGTGTAATTATGATAGTACTGGTAATAGTAACTGAGTTATGGTTATTGATACATTTATGACTGGAATAGAATGCTTAGAAACAATTACTTAGTTTTAATTGGAAATAAGAGCGATAATTCAAATCTTATTGACTTGTTGAGGGGAAGGAGTGAAGTAAGGAAGAGGTGGTATGAAGTTGTGGCGTGACGCTAATGGTTTATTATATTGATTTTATATTGTGTGAGGTCGTGATAAGAGATTATATGCTGATTATACTAAGGATCATTTGGTAGAATATATTAGAGAATATAATACGTGTATTAGTCATGATATTATTTAATCCTTATTTCATAGGATTTTCAATTATTAATTATACAACATATTCAATATTTTTATAATTAAATGACCAATCCAAAGTTGGCCTTTATTCATTTTAAAAAAGGTCCAAGAGCAAAGCCTAACTGGATAAAGCCCACAAACAAAGAAAAATTAAAAATAAAATAAAAAGCTAAGGACAAAACAAAAAAAGAAAGTGCAGCTACATCTGGAAAGGTCCGAACGTTTTCTCCACTTCCACCATCAGAAATTCAATCAAAGCCGAAGTCTGCTCAAAACTAAGATGGAGATCACCGTCATGAACTTTCTCAGCTAAAGATCTGTCATTTTACTTTGGAACGACAAAAATCCCTGCTAATTGATCCAGTGTGGGTAATTTTGGACAAACATGGGGAGATACCATTATCGGCAACTTCAAGCTCTTACACAGGTGCCATGGGATCTCATACCCAATAGGAGAAATTCCTTGTTATTTCATATATACCGCCATTTTGCTCTCTAATAGATAATTTCAAACTTTTCTTCTGCAAAATAAGATCTCTTATTCATGCCTGTTGCATTAGCTTCTTGACCCAATCGTCTATTGTCTTTCTCCTAATAGGATGAGCCCCAAGGAACTAATACCACACATCTGGTAGAGTGATGATAGTAAATCAGTGAAAAACCTACGTTGTTAATAATGAAACTAGGTAATCTCTTCTGTACACTTCTTGGATATTTCTTAGCTTAGTCAGGTGCCCTGGCCTTTACATATTTGTATATGAAACTAGGGGTCTATTGTTTATCTAATTAAAGTAGTCTCTGTGATTTCTGTGGTAATGCTTGAACATTGTGGTATTCTACTGAACCTGCAAAATTGAACATACTATTAGTGAAAAAATCGGCCACCTTGTTCCCTTCCCTTAGGACATGTTTGATTGTGTGATCTCCCCTCAACCTCCACATATTTATTCTCCCAATTTCCATGCTTATACTCCATGGAGTGTCCCACTCCTCCTCTAGGATATTTTTCAATGTAAGAGAATCAGTTTCCATCACTACAGGTAAGAAATTATTCCTTATACAATACTCAATGACATCTCCAAAAGCAATTGCTTCTGTAATTAGATTAGTGTTGTCTTCAGTTCTTCTTGAACTGAAATAAATGAACTCTCCAGTGTCACTTCTAATGCAAAAAATTGCTGAACTAGGTCCTGTGTTCCCTTTGATGCCCCATCCGAGTTACATTTATACCATCCTTGTGTAGGCCCATTTCACTAATTTGCAAAGAAGTCGTGGCCTATAGTTCTCAAAATATTGCACCAGATGTGCCCAGTTATTTGGAATATCCTGCAACCAAGGGTACTTAACTCTAGCTAGCAAATAAAGATTCTAATTTATCTCCAGTAAGACCTTGTGCCTAGACATGGATCCTCCATTCACTATGATGTTTCTCCTTTTCCATAGTTGCCACAAAATACTAGCAGGTGTAGCATGATATAGTGGTCTAAGCTTTGAAACACATTCTGCACTCCACCATAATGCAATTGCCTGGTTCACTTAAACAAAGGGACCTAGGATCCCTGCTGCCCTCGACAAACTTTCCCAAATGTCTTTTGCACATTGTCCAATCAAGAAAAGGTGAGTGACAACCTCCTGTTGAGGCTGATCACAACACCTGCACCTAGAAACCACTGGCACTCCCATGTAGACACAATGTTGTCTACTGGTAGTTTGAGGTTCCACAATATCCATATAAAAAATGATATGTTGAATGGCAATCCCTTTGTCCACAGCTTCTCCCAGAACCACAAAACCTATTTCTTTTGTCTTTGTTTCTCCCATGCACTTTTACAGTGAACCTTTCTTTAGTTAATACCATCCACCAAGCTTTGTAACTCTCATTTATATCTGAGTTCAGCTTCAAATTTTTCTTGATGTGCTCTGCAACTTCTGGTGGGAAATATTACTGGATTACTTCCTGTTTCCACTCTCCATTATTTATAAAGAAACTCACCTCTTCTATCCTTCTATCATAGTTGAAATCATTGCCTATAACCTGAACCAAAGGACCTAATTGGGTCTAGTTGTCATGCCAAACATTAGAAGTTCCACTCTTTGGTTCCCACCAGATTTCCATTTTTATTCTGTCTCTGGCCTCCAACATATGTTTCCATACTTGGGAGCCCTATTTCCACTGGACAACACTTGGGACGTATCTCTTGCAATATTTTGTCTACATGTAATTGGCCCAAATAGTGTTAGTGGTTCTGAACTTCCACTAGAGCTTTGCAAATAAAGCCTTGGAGATGTCAAAAATAGACCTGAAATCTAAACCACCTTTTTTGCTTGGAAACAAAGCTTTAACCAAGCTGACCAGTGCTTACATCTCCCTTCATCCTTATTACTCCAAAAAAATCTTGCAAATATTTTGTACAATTCATTTAAGGTGTATTTTGTTGGTACTAGGGCTGAAAGAAGGTATATAGGCATACTTTGCCACACAGTCTTGATTAGGACAGCCTTACCTCCAACAACTAGAAGTTTACTCTTCCTGTTTTATAGATTATTCTTCACTTTCTTTATGAGCTCATTATAGTAAACCTTCTTCATTCTGGAATGAAATATGGGACATCCTAAATAAATGAAAGAAAAGACTCCCTTTTCCATACCAGTACACTCCCCAACTTGTTGCACAATATTAGCAGCTACTTTACTGAACATGTAATAGGCACTTTTTCTCTTGTTGATCAACTTCCCTGACATCTCCTCATATTTCCTCAAAGTATCCATCACCAACCCAATAGAGTTGCTATCTGCTGATGTGAAAATAATTGTATTATCTGTATATGCTAGATGATTCAATTTCTCACTCCATCTAGGAAGTCCATAGCCCTTATACAATGCATTATCAAATAGAGAGTTCAGAGATCTGGAGAGAAATTTTTCTACTATGATAAACAAAGATGGAGAGAGAGGATCTCCTTTCTTTACCCTCCTAGTTGAGTGAAGGAAACCATGGCTTTGCCATTTAAAAGAATATAGTACCAATTATTGTCCAGCAACCTCTATACCATGTCTATAAACACCTTCTCAAAGACTATCTTCCTCAATACTTTGGTTAAATACAACCAAGACATTCTATCATATGTCTTGGTCATATCTAGTTTAATCACAACATTTGCAGGTTTCCCCCTCTTCCTTATATCTGTCACCAATTCCTGAGTGAGTAACACATTCTCTATTATGCACCTCCCCTTCATAAAGCCTGCTTGATTATGAGAAATCAAGCTAGGACTAAGCCCTTCCAACCTTTACTGCACCACTCTAGATATTACCTTATTGATGAAGTTACTCAAGCTGATTGGTCTGAGATAAAAAAAGGCTTGAATTGTTTCCTTCTTTGGCAGTAGAACCAGACTTGTATGAGTGATAGATTTTGGGAGAGTGTCTCCATCAAAAAGAGCTTTCACTACCTTTTGCACATCCTTCCCTACTATATGACAATAAGACTAAACAAATTACATGTTAGACCATCTGGACCACTAGCACTGGATCCATCCAACTTGAATACAATCTCCTTTACTTCTTCTAGGGTTGGTGTTGCTGTAAGTTTCTCATTGTCTCCCTGAGTTACCATATTTGGTACCATATTAATCAGAAAAAAGTCAGTTCCTTATGCTCCTAGAGTGAACTAATTATGATAAAAAGACACTGCCTCTTCAGCCATGAGAGTTTCATCCTCCATTCAATCACCTTCTGTATTTTGTATTCTCCTTACCTGGAGTCTCTTCCTTCTACCATTTACAAGGCTATGAAAAAACCTTGTATTTTTATCTTCTTCTACAAACCATGTGACTCCTGCTTTTTACCTCCAAAATTCTTCCATAAAGTTCACATATTTTTTCATTTCAGCATGTGCCTGTTGGAGAATTATTATGTTGGTGGCTGAAGGTTCTTGCTCAAAATTCTGCTCTTTGATTTTAACCAGTTCCTCCCTGATGATCAACTGTTTAAAAATATCGCCATATGTATCCCTGCTTCACTGATATAGGGCCTTTGTAACTCTCTTTAGCTTTTGTTTGAAGGTTAAGAAAGGATGACCTTCAAATTCTGTGATCCAATTTTGTTCCACAACTTTTTTGAAACCAGGGTGCTCACTTCAAAAGTTTAGGAATTTGAATGTCTTTTGTATTGCCTGATTGTGCTCACCAAGACTTATAAACAGTGGAGCATGGCATGATCTTTTTCTTGACAGGTGCTCCACTTCTATAAGCCCAAATAATGACTGAAAATGCTGATTGACAACTACTCTGTCCAACCTTTTAAAGATTCACTCCTCATCTATTCTTCCATTCCACTGTGAATCTGCTTCCTTTGAAACCAACATCATACAAATCAGAGGAGTTAAGACAAAAGGCAAAATCTTCACATTCTTGTAAGGTTACTGGTAAGATACCAATCTCGTCCTCCTTATTCAATAGAACATTAAAGTCTCCACCAACTAGCCATGAATATTGC
Organism: Jaltomata sinuosa; assembly: GCA_003996215.1. Classification (NCBI taxonomy): domain Eukaryota; kingdom Viridiplantae; phylum Streptophyta; class Magnoliopsida; order Solanales; family Solanaceae; genus Jaltomata; species Jaltomata sinuosa. The sequence continues at coordinate 184,500 of QJPP01002140.1, read as the reverse complement.
ATAAAGTGTTCTAGTTGGTATATATTGTCCCACAACCTCAACCTCTCTGATTCATAACATTTTGCATAGACTAGAGTGACAATGATGTGCACATTTTGATCTTGAAAGAATATCCTGAAGCACTTCTACCCCCACCCCTTCTTGCTTAAAAAACCAGATTTTTCGATTCACATCAGCTCTAGTAGAATGCATACCTAGCCTTCTTTTATAACTTTGAATGTATTTGGATTGTTGAAATGGTTCCATCAAAGCAATTATGCAGAACTTATAGTGTCTATTCAACATCTGAAGTCTGTGAAATGCTTGATGGGTGTTGACCGACCTGATATTCCATATGAACGCTTTAATTATCATTAAGAGTTAAGCTCAAGTTTGTGGCAGCCCCTCTTGTTGGCACCCCAGTTAGATTCCTTATCTCTAACTCATTTTGCTTTTTTGATTTCCTACCCTTTTTATGAGTATTCTTTGGTGAAATATTAGCTTCTTTGAATACCTCTAGTTATCTCTATGAGGTAATCTCTTCAGTATCATCCTCCACCTTTATGTTTTTTTGATGTTCTATTGCATGTACTCCATTGTGATTGCATATATCATGTAGAGACTTATTGGGGGATAGTCTCCTTTGTGGCATCAACTCATGTTCATCCTTAGATATTACAATTGCCAGAGGATTATTGCTAGCATTTGTCTTATCTGGGTGGGAGTATATCTCTATAGCCTTTTGTTTCAACTGATCCTTTTACTCCTCTTGCCTGCAAATGCTATGTTGTTCCTCCTCTTTGTTGTCTACTATAGGTGGGGGCTTATCTCCTGGGTCATGCTCATGTTGCTCTTGTTTGTTATTCCAATTTCCACAGGTACTATATTACACTATCATTTTTGCCTTGTTGTCCTCCTCTGTCTCATTATCTCCTTTGTCTAGTATGCCCTTCTCTTCCTTTTCAATTGTTGCCATAATTGGACTGTTTATGCTTTTGGTAAAGATTTCTACAATGTCTTTTCATAAAGCTTCTTGAAATTTGAAATCCTTTTCTTCTTCTTGCATCTCAAAAGCTACTCAGTCACCCCATTTTGTACTTGCAAAAGCCTTCTGAACCCACTATTTAGTACCATTGTAGTTAACTCCACTGTTATGATTTATCTTATCATCTTGTTGTATTATGTCACTTATTGCCTTGCTGGTGCCTTCCTTAAGCAATATTTCATATTTGTTAGGGGTGAAGATCCCCTACTTCACTTGATTTTCTCCTTTGAATTTGTGGTCACTTTGTATTTTCTGCAGGTGTTGGACCTCCCTTTAAAATTTCCCATGCATCAGGATCACCCACTATCTTTCCACTAGCTAGTACTCTAGGAGGGTATATATTGGAATTTACTGGCCCTGTTGGGGCTTTCTTACCAATTTATGTCCCTTTATCCTTAACTTTTTGATGAGTCTTTGGTGTTGGATGCAATTTTCTACATCCTTCTTTATTATGCTCCTGTAATTTAAATATTTTATAGTACTTTGGCAAAAAATCATATTGTATTTTCATATTATCTGTACATTCTGCTCCTATGGACTCATCCACAATGATTATGCGTACAACCGTTGGTAGGTTTGCCACCAGGTTCACCTGTACTTTGACCCTCACACTATTGCGTCTGGTCTTATTGGTGGTGGCAGCGTCCAGATGTAAGGGTTTTCCCACACCAGATGCCAATGAGAAAAGCGACTCTTTGACAAAGTATGTAGGAAAAATATTGGGGAAAGATACCCACGTCATAACCTGCATAGTTTCTTCATCGACTTTAAAAGTAGAATCATAGATGAGTGGACTCATCTGATATGCCACTCCATCTCTTCCTTTAATGTAGTACACATTTTGGACATTAGGTTAACAAAATCCTCTAAAAGTTCACACCTAATCATAATGTGTTTAAATCTCAACAATCCTATCTTGTAATACCCTTTAATTCCACCCGCATTTATGCTTTTCTTGTACTGTTAGAGCTTGCCTGTAGCGTCCCCAAGTCATTTATGGCTTGCTGGGATTGATGGTTTGGTGCCCTGGTCATTCATTTGGTTGTTATGGTCGTTTCCCTATTTTAGAGCTTTAACTTAAGAAATTATTGACTTTAGTCAACATTCTTACTTAAAATGCTCGGAATCAAATTCTGACAGTTAAATTAGCTCCAGAGCGTAGAGTTTGGTCTAGTTAGAACTTTAGTCGAGGCCTGAGGACTTCTGGTGTGGGTTTTGTGTTGCTTTTCCTATTTTCAGGCCATTTAGAGTTGAAAGTGTGACTTTGGTCATCTTCTAATAATCGGAGCATCAAATTCAAAATATGACGATTTCATCAGCTCCAGAATGTTCAGTTTGGGTTAGGTAGGTGGTTGGTTCGGGTCCCGGGTGAGCCGACCTCATTTTGTATAGTTAGTTGGTTTTAGTTAGTGTTGACTTGGGTCATCATTCCTCCGAAATGACCTGGTATGACAGTTTCATTGATTCCGTTGGATCCGGAACATCGTTTTCACTCTAATAGCATTATTGGTTTTTGAATATCGAGTTCCGATCATGCCCACAACAACCCGTTGAAATTTCTAGCACAACTGGTTTTCCGTTGTAGAGGGCCTTCAACGCTGACGGCGCCCAGTCAGCACAATCGCGCTATGCCAGCAACGATGGCGCCCCCTGCCGTGCGATCGCGTGCGTGCGTGTCCAGTACGGCCAGTGCGCTGGCGCCCATTTGGCGCAATGGCACCTCAGCGCCTGGCTTCCTCCTGCGCGATGGTGCTGCTCTAGTGCCAACAACGCTGACCTGCGTGCCAACACTATATAATACCTTTCTCATTGTTTTCAGCTCCTATTTCTAATATTTTCCCAACTACAAAGTCATTATTCTCTCAAAACAGATTGCTCCCATCAGTCCTTTACTTGGAGAAATCATTTATTGTCGGGAAATCTTGCTTCCTTATCATTTGGTAAGGCCCCTTCTTCCTCAACTTTGCTTCTTCTCCATTGTTGCAAACCTCCATTGTTGTGTAGACTTGCAGCTTATGTTTTCTTGATTTATAGCTGCCCGTTGGTGTTGATTATTCGTAATTGTGGAAATTTCAGTCCGCTAGATTGTTCCTCTCGTCGTGGTAAGTAACTCTTGATTAATTTCCAGATTGTATCCTTGAATCTTCCCTCTCTAATTCCCTTTTTAAGCGGGCTGTTTTGTGCCATTTTCTTTGCCAAATTCGCTCAAAATTTGAGCATGCGCTCACGGGAGTCGTATGTTCATCGTGCTTCATTTCATTTATGATTTTGAGTTGTGGGCCCCATAGGCCCGCTTTTGACCCGGATTTAGACCCACCTATAACTATAGCATGATGGGTATCGTTAGACTCATCTTGATGTATAGTTCATGTTCTTGATAGTTTGATTTCCGTTCAGAGCTTCTCGGAGCGGTACGGGATTAGACATCATCGTTCCTATAGCTTGTCATCGGAAGACAAGTAGGTTACAGTTTAACTCTTTTAGACTTTGCATATATAGGATATAATTGTACTAATTAGCATCCTAGGGTTGGGTTTATTAGCTTGGTACCCCAGACCTTGCCCTTTCTTTCATGTCCGTATTATTTCACTCGTTTGGTTGTAGAACTCGTTGTAGTTACTTATATCACCCTTGTGGTCCTGTGTGGCCTTGTATTTGACTCTGGACCATAGATGGTGGGTTATTTGGGAATGTCCATGAGTCCCGAACATCGATATTGCAATTTTAGGCTGGTTATCTATGATGTAGAGCGATTGAAGCCTGTGCAGGGCCGATAGGTTAATTGTGAGCCGTTGGGCAGCTGTTTTTGGTTGAGCATGCCATTAACATGCATATAAAGAGGTTTTTATTGCATGTTTTACTATGGTTTTAGCTTTGGCCCTACTATTGATGGTATTCTAATCCTTGCATGGCCCTGAGGGCCCGTTTTTGGTAAAAATGGTTATGAAAGGTTTGGAATTGATTTTCATCAATCTTCTTGGGGTAAGAAAGTTAAAAGGATAATTTTTTCATTGTTTTAATACTTACACTAGACTCGGCTGGGTTGTGGTGATAGACTTGATTTTCTATTGATTGATATGGTACTTGACTCGGTTGAACTGAGCGACAAATGGGTTTTTACTACTGTTTTAAGCCCGGTTACGTCCGAGCACCCTTGTTGGAATTTTTGAGACTTGACCCACTAATTTAGTCCAGGGTAGAACCCCGGGCGTGCATTTTCGAGATCTAGTGACTTATTTGGATTGGGCTATGCTCCAGATGATTATATTGAGGTTATGAGATTTAGTATATGGTCTATGAGTAAACCTTATGGACCCTACCATTCCGGACCAAGTGCTATGGGCCAATGGTGATTGGAGGAGGGGTGTACGGAAGAGTATAGGTACTTCTATGGATCCTGCCTCTATTGGGCCTTTTAGGTACTAGAGGGAGTAACATACGACACTACTATCACTTGGTTTCAGCATATCATATCATATCATTCATTTGTGTGAGATTCCACCCTTGTTTGCTGCTTGTTGTGTGTACGCTCTGGTAGTATAGGATGTCGGAGGGTGTATCTTCACTATTTTGTGTTCCTCGGGTGTATGGGCACCCGTTGGGACTGTAGGTAGATTTATTATTACTTTATCAAGCTATTGATCATTACTGTGATTGCTTATGATGATTGGATATTGAGGGGTGTATTATAAACATTTGGTTCACTTGATAAGTTGTACTTGGGCTATGGTTGGTTCTTTCCTATCTTGAGAGTAGTATGATTAGCATGGTTTGGTTATTAATCTTGTTTGCGAGCATGCTATCATTATTCTTTTTTCATCCTTCCCTTTTTACTTGAGGTTACCGGTATACCACCTATTTCTAAACTCTCTCTCTATATTGTTATTGCGAAGATCCTAGGTTAGTTACTTCTTTCTTTCACCTGTGTCTGTGTGATATGTACTCTAGCATCTAGCCAAGCATGTTGTTTTCTCCTTGTATACTTTTGTGCTAGTTTCCATGTACTTATTCATTTTTTTTCGTGACTACTTGCTTCTTTTCTGCTATATTACTGCTTTTATACCTTATATGTGCCCAATTGACTAATGATACCTACTGGGTACTCATTTCTTAGCAATTGGTGCTCATACTACACTTTGCATCTTTTGGTGTGGATCCTAGTATGGGCCATCGCCATTGATCAGTTTAAGACTCGTGCAGGCTAATCTTTTGGAGACTATCTGAGGCTGAGGGTGAGCTCTTTACGGTCGAGCTTAGCTTTTAGCTCATCCTTTTCATCTTGTACTCTTTTGCATTCGGAGACAGATATGTATATATTACTTTGGATCTCTTGTACCCTATTGATATAGTTCCGGCTCTTATACTATGATACCAGGTTTTGGGGTTTGGTTTAGCTTCCATTTGTGTATTCCTGTTGCTTATTTATTTATCTTATTTACCTTGCATCTGCTTATATTATGCTTCTTCCGCTTGCTTTTTATATGATAACCCATTACTAACCATTTTGGGCTACGAAAATTGGTTCGCCTACTGGGGGGTTGTAGGTTCCATCATGACCAAGAAATCGGGTTGTGACAGCTTAGTATCAGAGCTCTAGGTTCACCAGTGTCAACGGTATAAGATCCGATGTCTAGCAGATCCTGCAAATTAGGGTGAAGACGTCTGTACTTAATCTTTGGTAGGCTACAACGGTATCTTAGGAAACATGGGCCTTTTCTTGCTTCTATCTCATGCGTAGTATCCTTGAAAGTTTCTTGAATCTCACTTGTTCTAGTTCACTCTTTCGCAGATGGTTTATACGAGATCATCAGCATCAGAGAGAGGAGAGCCTTCGACTCCAACACCTCTAACTCCAGCTAGGGGCCAGGGAGTATGCAAATGTAGAGCTAGAGGACATGCTTGAGCAGCGACACCAGTTAGATCTCCTAGGGTCGAGGTTGAGCCCGAGTATAAGCCCAAGTTTGTTCCGAGCAGTAGCATGTGGAACAGGGGTGGCCCAGGTACCACTAGTGCCAGCACAAGTTTCTGTGCCAGCTTCATACCCATCTCAATCTTTAGGTATTCAAGGTTTACTTGTACAGTTATTGGGTATGATCGAGGATCAGCCCGCTGAGGTAGAACATACATCCACTCAGGGGCCAGCCCTGGGTGTTCAGAGTTCAGGAGCGCAGCATGCTATTATGGCTCCCCGTGCTGATGTTATTCCAATTGCATTTGCTGCACAACTTCTTGCTCCTCATCTGGCTATGACAGAGACAGAGCAGAAGGCATTGGGTAGATTTCTGAGATTGGCTCCGCCTAGATTTTCTAGTATGCCTGGTTATGATCCACATGATTTTATTACCACTTGTGAGGAGATGCTACACCATTTGGGTTTACTGGAGACTCACAGAGTTGGGTATACCACTTATCAGCTAGAGGGCCCAACTAAGTTATGATGGAGGGCCCAGGTTGCTTGCAGACCATCTTCGTCTCCTCCGTTGTCTTGGTATGAGTTCTATGAGGCCTTTATGGCAAAATTTTTGCCACAGAGCGATAGAGAGCATCGTAGGGAGTAGTTCACTAGGCTTATGTAAGGATCCATGATTGTATCTGAGTACGAGACCCATTTCCACCAGCTTGCTCCATTTGGGGCCATGATTATGCCTACCGAGCCCGACAGAGTCTGTAGGTTTGTTTGGGGATTGTGGATAGAGTTTAGAGAGCTAGCTGAGATATTAGTTGCCAGTGGTCAATCATTTAAAGCTATTGCTGACTATGCTCGTACCATAGAGGATTTGCATCATCATGATTCGAGGGCCAGAGATAAGAGGCCTTGTCATCAGGGTAGCTACAGTGGTTCCCGTCACAATAGTTGAGGTTCAGGTTAGTGGGGACGATATTATTAGCCACGACAACACCAGTGTCAGTCTATTCAAGTGGTTCAAGATTTGCTTCAGTCTTCTGGTGGGTCTCAGCCTGAGCTAGATCAGAGTAGCCAATAGGGCTATAGTGGTCAGTCTTTGAGAGGTACAACTTCCAGGGCATCAGGTCGGGGTGGCCACATGGGTTTAGTTGGTTCATCTTGACAGTTTATACCATCAACGAATTGCTTCAGTGCAGGGTTTGTGGTTATTATGCTAGAGATTGCCCCTAGAGGGGTATAGTTCAACCAGTCGCTCAGCCGGCTCATCCATTGAGAGCAGTTCAGCCACCGGCTAGAGGAGGTGGTGGTCAGGCTAGAGGTGGTGCTCCGCGTGGAAGGACAGATGGAAGGGATGGCGATAGTTCAGGCAGTGGTCGTCGTCAGTTTTATGTGGTCCCTGGGAGACCGTAGGCAGAGACCTCGGATGCTATGATCGCAAGTACGATTTATGTATGCCGCCAGTCAGCTTTGCCTTTTTTGATCTCGGATCTACATGCTCGTATATTTTTGCCTACTTTATGCCTTGTTTGGGGTTGGCTAGTGAGCCATTATCTGTTTCTGTATCTGTTTTGACCCCAGTAGGAGATTCTATAGTAGTAGATCAGATTGTGTGATCTTCTATGATTTCTGTTGGCGATTTGGAGACTTAGGGTGATTTGACAATTCTTGATATGTTAGACTTTGATGTGATCCCGGGCATAGAATGTTTATCCCCTCACTGTGCAGTTTTGGATGGTTATGCCAAGACTGTTACCATAGTCGTGCATGGCGTATCCCCGGTTGTGTGGTAGGGTTCTGTCAGCCATGTACCATCTGAGATCATTTTTTGCCTTCGTGCTAGGAAGTTGTTTTATCGCGGGAGTTTGGCTTATCTAGCATATGTCTGAGATTCTAGTGTCGACCCTTCTTCCCCTGAGTTGGTTCCTATGGTTAGAGATTTCCTAGATCTATTCCCTACTGACCTGCCAGGCCTTCCACCTGAGAGAGATAATGATTTTGCTATCGAGTTAGAGTTAGGCACCAAGCCTATTTCTATCTCTCCTTACCGTATGGTTCCTACTAATTTGAGAGAGCTTAATGAGCAGCTCCAGGATTTGTTAGCTAAGGGTTTCATCCGGTCGAGTGTGTCTCCGTGGGGTGCTCTCCTTCTCTTCATAAAGAAAAAAGATGGGTCGATGAGGATGTGTATTAATTATCGATAGCTGAATAAGGTGACTGTGAAAAACAGGTATCTGATGCCATGCATAGATGACTTGTTGGATCAGTTTCAGGGTTCGATCGTGTTTTTGAAGATAGACTTTTAGGTCAGGCTACCATCAGTTTAGGATTAGGGCATAGGACATCCCTAAGATGGCATTCAGGACACGTTATGGCCACTATGAGTGCCTGGTGATGTCTTTTGGGTTGACTAATGCCCCTGCATGTTTCATGGACTTGATGCATAGGGTGCTTAGCCTGTATTTGGATATATTCGTGATAGTTTTCATAGATGACATCTTGATATACTCGCGGAGTAGAGATGAACATGAGCAACATTTGAGGACTGTACTTCAGACTTTGAGAGATCGTCGACTTTATGCCAAGTTCTCAAAGTGCGAGTTTTGTCTTGATTCAGTTGCATTCCTAGGACATGTGGTGTCTAAGGATGGGATTAGAGTAGATCCGGGTAAGATTTCAGCGGTTCCTGATTGGCCTAGACCTACTACTTCTACTGAGGTTTGCAGCTTTGTTGAGTTAGCAGGGTACTACAGGAGGTTTGTCGAGGAGTTTTCTTCCATAGCAGCACCTTTGACTATGCTGACTAGGAATGATGTCCCATTTTAGTGGTCAGATCAGTGCGAGGATAGCTTCCAGAGGTTTAAGTTCTTATTGACATCAGCTCCAGTGTTGACCTTGCCAGTTGAGAGTTAGAGTTTATCGGTATATTGTGATGCTTTAAGGGCCGGTCTTGGTTGTGTATTGATGCAACAGGGTCATGTGATAGCATATGCATCAAGGAAGCTAAAGGTTCACGAGCGCAACTACCCCACTCATGACTTGGAGTTAGTGGTGGTAGTTTTTGCACTCAAGATCTGGAGACACCACTTATATGGGGTTCACTGTGAGATATTCATCGAACACCATAGTCTTCAGTGCATCACGAGTCAGCGAGAGCTAAACTCGAGGCAGAGGAAATGGATTGAGTTACTGAAGGACTATGAATTCACCTTTCTGTATCATTTGGGCAAGGCAAACATGGTACCGGATGCCTGAAGCCGAAAGGTGGTGAGTATGGGTAGCCTAGCTTCACTTTCAGTTTTGGAGCGGTCATTGGACTTGGACATCCAGTCCTTGGCTAACTGTTAGGTTAGGCTTTACTTGTCGGATCCTAGCAAATTTCTTGCCAGTATTGACGTTCGTTCTACTCTAGTTGACCATATTCAGAGCCGACAGTTTGAGGATTAGCGGTTGTGTGACCTTCGTGATTAGGTGGTTCGGGGTGAGGCCAGCCGGGCTACATTAGGTTCTGATGGTATTCTGAGGTTCGAGAGTCGTCTTTATGTTCCAAGAGAGATTTTATCCAGCTGATACTCTGTGAGGCACATTGTTCTAGATATTCCATCCATTCTGGTGCAGCTAAGTTGTACAGAGATTTGAGACAACTTTACTGGTGGAGTGGTATGAAATGGGATGTGGTGGAGTTTGTATCTCGGTGCTTGAATTGTCAGCAAGTGATGTTCGAGCACATTAGACCTGGTGGGTTGATGCAGCTAGGGGTGCGCATCGGTCGGTTCGGTTCAGTTTTGTATTTTATAAGTTTGGTTTATCGGTTTTTGATTTGTCAACATGCAAAACTAATAACCAAACCAATAAGATATTCGTTATCGATTTTCGATTAATCGATTTTGGTCCTTAATGGTTCGGTTTTTGGTTTAATTGATAAGAAAATGCTTCTATAATTTTTTTTGCTTTCTCTTATTTTCATCTATATATATACACTACCTTCATGCATAAAGGTCTATACAAATTACAAGCATAAGCAAATTCAAATACGTTATAAGTAAAACAAACTTATTTTTCTTTCTTGTTTACTAGCAAACTTGAATGTAGTAGCAACGCTAGCAATCCCTCAAAAAGAAAAATAACACTGATAGGTAGAACCCCACCAAACCAACGTCTTTAGAAAGAAAACAACAACACTAAGACAACAACTATAAAATGCAAAAAAATAATAGGGTATATATTTAAAATCTAAAGCCACTATTATAATTATGGATAAAAATATATTTGTAGTATAATCTTATTGTGTTATCGGTTTAACCATTAACAAAAATCTTAAAACCGAAACCGAACCGATAGCCCAATAATTTTTTTTACAAAACCGTTAAAAAAACAATTAACCCAATAACCCGATATCGATAAACTAATAACATTTTTATCAGTTTGGTTTATTGGTTAAATCGGTTTTTGCACACCCTTAGATGCAGCGGCTTCCCATTCATGAGTGGAAGTGAGAAGGGATTACTATGGATTTCGTAGTAGCATTCCCTCGTACTTCTCAAGCCTTTGACTCTATTTGGGTGATTGTTGATCGGCTGACTAAGTCAGTGCACTTCTTGCCGGTCCATACTACTTACAGTGCAAAAAGGTTAGCTCAGATTTACCTTCGTGAGATTGTTCGGTTGCACGGGGTCCCAGCTTCTACCATTTCAGACCGTGACACTCAGTTCACATCTTAGTTTTGGAGGGCTATTTAGCGAGACTAGGGTACAGAGGTTTATCTTAGAACTGCATTCAATCCTTAGACAGATGGCCAGTCCAAGAGGACTATCCAGGTCCTAGAGGACATGCTTCGGGCCTTTGTTCTTGACTTTGGAGGTTCTTGGGATCAGTTTGTGCCCTTGGCCGAGTTTGATTATAATAATAGTTTCTATTCGAGAATTTGCATGGCACCTTTCAAGGCTTTATATGGTAGGCATTGTAGATCGCTGGTTGGTTGGTTTGATGGTTTGGAGTCTAGTCCGCAGAGTACAAATTTGCTTCGTGATTCACTAGAAAGAGTCAGACTGATTTAGGATAGCTTCGGGCAGCTCAGAGTAGGCAGAAGAGCTACGCTGATTGTAAACTTTGTTCCTTGGAGTTCAGTGTTTGTGACTTGGTATTTCTTCGTGTATCGCCCATAAAGTCCATTATGAGATTTGGTTGGTGGGGCAAGCTTAGCCCCAGGTACATTGGGTCGTTTGAGATCCTTTAGAGAGTTGGTAGTGTTGCTTATCAGTTAGCTTTGCCTCCGATGTTTTCAGCTATACATCTATTTTTCCATGTCTCGCTATTGCGGTGGTAAGTTCCAGATGAGGCTCATGTGTTGCATTGGGATTTGGTCTAGTTGGATGAGAGCTTAGCCTTTGTTGAGGAGCTGATAGCTATTTTTGCCAGAGATGTTAGGAGGTTGAGATCTAGGGAGATTCCGATCGTGAAAGTTCAGTGGAGGCACTGTCCAGTTCAGGAGGCTACCTGGGAGACCAAGAGTGAGTTGCAAGCTCAGTATTCGCAGTTGTTTGAGCCTTCAGGTACTCCCTTGCTCTTGACTTTCGAGGACAAAAGTTCTTTTAGTAGTAGATGATGTAGTGACTCTTCTAGTTATTCCTGCATTTATCCTTTTCTTGTACTGTTAGAGCTTTCCTGTAGCGGCCGCAAGTCATTTATGGCTTGTTGGGACTGATGGTTTGGTGCCCTGGTCATTTGTTTGGTCGTTATGGTCGTTTCCCTGTGTTAGAGCTTTAACTTAGGAAATTGTTGACTTTGGTCAACATTCTTAGCTAACGTACTCAGAATTAAATTCAAATAGTTTTGTTAGGTCCAGAGCATAGAGTTTGGTCTAGTTGGACCTTTAGTCAAGGCTTGAGGACTTTTGATGTGGGTTTTCTGTTGCTCTTTCTATTTTTAGGCCATTTGGAGTTGAAAGTGTGACTTTGGTCAGCTTTCGATGATTGGAGCATCAGATTCAAAATCTGACGATTTCATCAGCTCCAGAATGTTGAGTTTGGGTTAGGTAGGTGGTTGCTTCGCACCCGGGACCATTTTGGATTGCTGGTTGGTTTTAGTTAGTGTTGACTTGGATCAACATTCCTCCGAAATGACCTTGTATGGAAGTTTCATTAATTTTGTTGGGTCTAACATCGTTTCCACTCTAAAAGCATTATCGGTTTTTGAGTATCGAGTTTCGATCATGCTCGGAATACCCCGTTGAAATTTCTAGCACGACTGGTTTTTTTGTTGCAGAGGGCCTTCAGCGCCGACGATGCCCAGGCAACACAATCACGCTATGCCAGCACCCGCCTGCCAATGCCGATGGCGCCCCCTGTCATGCGATCGCGCGCGTGCGTCCAGTCCAGCCAGCGCGATGGTGCCCTTTTGGCACGATGGTGCCTCAGCGCCTGGCTTCCTCCTGCGCGATGGTGCTGCTCTAGCGCCAATGGCACTGACCTACGTGTCAGCACTATATAATCCCTTTCTCTTTATTTTTAGCTCCTATTTCTAATATTTTCCCAAATCCAAATTCATTATTTTCTCAAAACAGATTGCTCCCATCAGTCCTCTACTTGGAGAAATCATTTAATTGTCGGGAAATCTTGCTTCCTTGTCGTTTGGTAAGTCCCCTTCTTCCTCAACTTTGCTTCTTCTCCATTGTTGCAAACCTCCATTGTTGTGTAGACTTGAAGCTTGTGTTTTCTTGATTTATAGATGCCCATTGGCATTGATTGTTCGTAATTGTGGAAATTTCAGTCCGCTAGCTTGTTCCTCTCGTCGTGGTAAGTAATTCTTGATTAATTTCTGGATTGTATCCTTGAATCTTCCCTCTCTAATTCCCTTTTAAAGCGGGCTGTTCTGTGCCATTTTCTTGGCCAAATTCGCTCAAAATTTGAGCATGCGCTCACGGGAGTCGTATGTTTATCGTGCTTCTTTTCATTTTTGATTTTGGATTATGAGCCCTGCAGGTCCTCTTTTGACCCTGATTTTCACCCGGCTATAACTATATCATGATGGATATCGTTATACTCATTTTGACATATAGTTCATGTTCTTGATAGTTTGATTTCCGTTCGGAGCTTCTCGGAGTGGTTGGGGCTTGGACATCATCGTTCCAACAGCTTGTCGTCGTATGACAGGTTGGTTATTGTTTAACTCTTTTAGACTTTGCATATATAGGATATAATTGTACTAATTAACATCTTTGGGTTGGGTTTATTAGCCTAGTACCCCAGACCTTGACCGTTCTTTTATGTCCATATTATTTCACTCGTTTGGTTGTAGAACTCATTGAAGTTTCTTATATCACCCTTGTGGTCCTGTGTGGCCTTGTATTTAACTCTGGACCATAGATGGTGGGTTATTTGGGTATGTCCATGAGTCTCGGACATCGATATTGCAATTTTAGGCTGGTTATCTGTGTTGTAGAGCGATTGGAGCCTGTGCAGGGCCGATAGGTTGATTGTGAGCCGTTGGGCTGCTATTTGTGGTAGAGCATGCCTTTATCATGCATATAAAGAGGTTTTCACATGTTTTACTATGATTTTGGCTTCGGGCCTACTATTGATGGTTTTCTAAACCTTGCATGGCCTTGAGGGCCTGTTTTTGGTAAAAATGGTTATAAAAGGTTCGGAAAATGATTTTCATCGATCTTCTTGGGGTAAGAAAGTTAAAATGATGATTTTGTCATTGTATTCATACTTATACTATAATCGGCTGGGCCGTGGTGCTAGACTTGATTTTCTATTGATTGAGATGGTACTAGACTTGGTCGGACCAAGCCACAAATGCATTTTTACTACTGTTTTAGACTCGATTATGTTTGGGCACCCTTGTTGGGATTTTTGGGACTTGACCCACTGATTTAGATACAAGTAGAACCCCATGCATGCATTTTCGAGATCTGTTGACTTATTTGGATCCGGCTATGCTCCGGACGATTATATTATGGTTATGAGATTTAGTATGTGGCCTACGAGTAGACCTCCATGGACTCTACCATTCTGGACCAAGTGTTATGGGCCGACGATGATCGGAGGAGGGGTGTACGGCAGAGTAGAGGTACTCAGGAGAATTCCTTCCATGGATGCTACCTCTATTAGGCCTTTTAGGTATCGGAGGGGGTAATATACGACACTACTATCACTTGGTTTCAACATATCATATCATATCATCCATTTGTGTGAGATTCCACCCTTCTTTGCTGCTTGCTGTGTGTATGCTCCAGTAGTATGGGATGACAGAGGGTTTATCTTCACTTTTTTCTGTTTCTTGGGTGTATGGGCACCCGTTGGGACTGTAGGTAAATTTATTACTACTTTATCGAGCTATTGATCCTTACTATGATTGCCTATGATGATTGGATATTGAGGGGTGTATTATATATGTTTGGTTCACTTGATAAGTTGCACTTGGGATACGGCTGGTTCTTTCCTATCTCAAGAGTAGTATGATTAGCATGGTTTGGTTATTAATCTTGTTTGTGAGCATGCTATCATTATTCTTCTTTCCTCCTTCCCTTTTACTTGAGGTTACCGGTATACCACCTATTTCTAAACTCTCTATATATTGTTATTGCGAGGATTCCAGGTGCATTACTTCTTTCTTTCACCTGTGTCTATGTGATATGTACTCTAGCAGCTAGCCAAACATGTTGTTTTCTCCTTGTATCCTTCTGTGCTAGCTTCCATGTAATTATTCGTTATTTTCCGTGACTTCTTGCTTCTTTTCTGCTATATTATTGCTTTTATACCTTATATGTGCCCAGTCGGCCTATGATACCTGCTGGGTACCCGTTGCTTAGAAATTGGTGCTCATACTACACTCTGCATCTTCTGGTGCAAATCTTAGTGTATGCCATCGTCGTTGATCCATTGGATACTCGTGCGGGCTGATCTTTTGGAGACTATCCGAGGTTGAGGGTGAGCTCTTGATGTTCGGGCTTAGCTTTTAGCTCATCCTTTTCATCTTGTACTCTTTTGTATTCGGAGACAGATATGTATATATTACATTGGATCTCTTGTACTCCGTTAATATAGTTCCATCTCTTATACTATGATACCAGGTTTTGGAATTTGCTTTAGCTTCCGTTGCTGTATTCCTGTTGCTTATTTCTTTATCTTATTTCCTTTGCTTCCGCTTATATTATGCTTCTTCCGCTTTCTTGTTAGATGATAGCCCATTACTAACAATTCTGAACTACGGGAATTGGTTCGCCTACTGGGGTGTTGTAGGTGCCATTATGACCAAGAAATCGAGTGGTGATAACATTGGGATGGAATACTCTTTCTAAAATCTTCGAGATCTGGCCAACCATATGCAAACTTACTAATCACTACATATTATAAATTCTCGATCTTGTTCATCCTTGAAACCTCTGCCTCCATCCATCTCACAATAGGTACCCATCTTCATATGAGACAGTTTTCATAGGAATAGGTTCCACATTTGTAGGCGTAACTGGTGTTGCATTTAGTGCGCTAGGTTTCAAAATATTGCCATAGTCCAAAGGTTTGAAATTTGGTTCAGTAGTTGTTATTGGGTTGTTAGTCAAAGCATAGGGATGTATCAATGGGGGAAACTGTGATGATGAAGAGGTCTGGCTAGCCGTCAAAGGTGGCTGGCCGGTGGCGTGACCGGCCATGGAATTAGGTTTTAGTCAATGTAGGCTTTGCATGGAGGAGGAGAGAGAAGAGAGCGTCTCATCACAACCGTTCTACTAAGTTGTTATTCAATATTATAGGGTGTATAACTAATACATAATAAATCATAGTATTAGTAATTAATATATTAATAAGCATGATTAAATACAGATTTCCTTAATACGTCAAATCAAACATTGAATAAGAAATTATTCAAGCATAACTAATCTCAACATTACTAATATACTTTATTCGGTACTATTCTTATACACGTTAATGGTTGTGTGAGCATCCTACTTTTCCTTTACATATTTGGCCATAAACCAAAAAAATAAAAAGAACATTTTTTTATGTATGTTCATGGGATGGATCAAGCTCTAAGATAACAAGTATTTATAGTTTGAGATATATATTTTCCCTTCTTTTATAATTATAATAATGACTTTAGTATAATGTATAAAAAATGAAAAAAGGGTAAAAATATCTAATAACATATTTAAAATAATTCAAATTTTTCTTCTTTTTTTACCTAGAAATATTATAATTGCCCTTATCATTATTTTCGGTTGAATGCCCCTCCTTTCATCTATTAAATCCAAATTGCCCCTAATATTAATTTTTGGGTAAAGATTTTCCTTCTTTTAATGAAGAGAAAAGGGTCAAAATGCCCTTTACTTTTATATATTAATTATGTTTGTCTTTAGTTATACTATAAGGTCAAATATGCCTATGCCGTTACCAAAATATGTAAAAAATACCTCTCTTTTTAATGATTTTCCACATGGCCTGACATATGGGTGAGGTGGACACCATATGGCATGCCACCTCAACACCAGATATTTATATTCTTTTCCTTTTTCCTTTTCTCTTTCTTGCTTTCCTTCTTCACAATTTTTCCCTTCTTTTTCCAATGGCATCCATTAGCTATACCAGAATGACATCTTCCCCAAATTCATTTACTCTAAATCACTTTCTTACCCCATAAATCACCAATTCAAAATAAACAACAGAAACTCCTCTCCTCATAGACTACTTCCACTCCATTTACTCTAAATCACTTTACTTGGTACAAAAGTAAAATTTGTGAAGTCAAATTCAGAGAATAATTCCAAGTTCATATCCATTGTGATTCAACAATTTTTTCTTTCTTTTTTCAGTGAAAAATTGAATTCTTTTTTTTCTTACAGTTCATCAAATGGACCAAATGAAATTGAGAAAGATGCCATTGAGGTATAGCTAATGGATGCCATTGAAAAAAGTAAAAAAATTGTGATGAAAAAAGTAAAAAAGATTGAATGAAAAAGTATATAAATATATGCCATGTGACATCCACCTCGGACAAATGTTAGGCCATGTGGAAAATCGTTAAAAAATAGGGGTATTTTTACATATTTTGATAACGACAGGAGCATATTTGGCCCTATAGTATAACTATCGACAAACTTAGCTAATATATGAAAGTAGAGGGGCATTTTTTACCCTTTTCCCTTTAATGAAATTATGATATGACACATGTGGTGCTTTAGTAGGCATTTGGACATGCAATTTAGATCATGATTTTAAATTTCAAATTCTTCAAAAATTAGGATTCGGTATTTTCAAATTTTTTAAAATGTAAAACTTGACTCATAAGGGAGTTGCTCGGATGATAAGCACCCACACTTCAGAATATGAGGTTGTGAGTTCAAGTCACCAAGGGAGAAAAAATGATGGAATCTCCTAGAGAGGGGTAAAAAAAATTCATAAGTTTATATTTGGTAAAAAAGACCCGTCATTTTAAATTTTATAAAAAAAGACATCGGCATGAAGTGATTGTCTGTACTATGTAAAGACCTTATATTTTTATATTAAAGAATAGCTAGTTACTAGTATTGCTGACTAATATATCTTTATATAATTATGTGTATTTAAAAATTTATAATCACAAATATTTATTAGTTACTAGTATTGCTGACTAGTAGATCTTTATATATATGATTTATCAATGCGTCGCTTTAGGATATTCTGATATCTTGTTTATGAATTTTGGTTTGCTCATTTGGTAAGATTTGAAAAGTTTGATAGTTTTCACAACTTGTGTGAGTTACATATTTGCGAGAAAAAATAGACCTTAACAAATTCAAATTACATGTCTAAAATAAATTTAAACTTTAAATTAATATGATTTCAAAACATGTCCAAACGAGGTTGTAATGACCCTCTAGGTCATTTTTGCTATTTTCGTGTATTTTCTATGTTTTGAGCTTTTACACAGCGGCTACAGGTCATTTAAGACTTGTCGGGACTGACGGTTCGATTCTCAGACAGTTCATCTGTGTTTTAAGCCCTTTTCCCTGTTTTAAAACTCTTAAAGCTGAAAGAGTTGACTTTGGTCAAAATTCAGAGTACACAACCTCGAATGAGAATTCTGTCAGCATCGTTAGCTCTGGAGCGTGGACTTTGGGCTAGTGAGACTTTGGGTTCGGGTCTCGAGGCTTCTAGACTCATTTTGGGTTATTGAGTTATTTTTGGTAAAATGATAATTTTTGGGCATTTGACCCACTTTTTATCAAAATGATCTCCGTTGAGGATTTTCTCAATTCCATTATGTCTGAAATCTCTTTTATGATAGGGTAGCATATTTGGTTTGTGTTCACGGGATTCTAGATGAATCTCGAGGGTCCGTTCAGAGACATTTTAGTCTCTTTATTGTTTTCTGGTATGCTAGTTCTGGTATGTCCTCTTTTGCGGCTATTTATCACATTTACGGATATCACTTTTACGGTAAAGCTTTACTTTTACGGATGCCGCATTTGCAGAAATCCTCCACTTTTGCGGAGGTGCGCCTATTCTGAGAACTCTGCTTTTGCAGAATGGACGTCTCTTTTGTGACTTTTGTATTTGCAAAAATTCTCCACTTTTGCAGAGGAACAGATGAATAATGGCCTCCGCATTTGCGATCAGATTTCCACTTTTGTGAAGGTAGTTGTATATAATAAATCAGTTTCATCCTTAAACTTTTTTTCACTCTAAAATCACCATGAAAGAGAGCTCAAACTCAAGTTCTTCTATGGGATTCTTCTGCAAGCATTGGGGTCTTTTATTTCTGGTCCGTGGTCGATTTTTCATTGTTATATGGTAAGTTCCCGACCATAATTCCGTTGAATTATTTCTTTGATTCCTTGATTGATCCCTCTAGTTATGGGGTTGTTCTTACTCAAATTTTTGGTCATGTTATCCTTGTTTCATAATGGACATAATCCCCTGTTTAGTTTTTGAAATTCGTGTGCGGGCCCCACAGGTGATTTGTCACTCGATTTTTAGCCCAAATTATAAATTCATAATATGAGTATATATCATTGTTCATATTTTAACACGTAGATCATTGTTATGATAGCATGTCAGCAGTCAGAGGCTTCTCAAAAAGCAAAAGCTTCAGTCTGTAAGCGCGTGTTTTTGGCCTCCAAATAGGCTACGACTTACCTATTTTAATTTTAGCTAGCTTAAGGTATTTGTATGGTATTTTTCCAGTTGTTGATGGGACTTTGCAGATTCAATAAATGATGTTAGATGATTATGATTCTTGTAGTCTGTAACACCCCGGAATTCGATTCAACTTTTAAACTTAGAAACTCTGCAAAAATTCAGAACTTTCAGGAACCACGAGTCAAGTCCACGAGTCGTGCTTAGAATCATGAGTCATGGAAGTGACTCGTGAATCCAGTCCTACAAATCAACCTCAGGTATGAGAAGCACGCGTCAGGTTCAGAGTCCGTGGATGGTTCCACAAGCCGTAGAACCAACCCGTGGAACTCAAACTGAGAGTAGTCAAATCCCCAGAATCACGAGAGGTTTCTATGACCTGTGAAAGGTCCCACGAGTCATTCTGTTACCACGTGGAATGTCATCTGTAGCCTATCAGTTGGCCCAGAAACCACGACTCCAATCCACGAACCGTGATTACTTCTACGGCTCGTGGAACCTGAAGCCGAGGTTTTAAACAACTTTTCTCTAATTATATCCCAGGGGTATTTCCATAATTACCCACTCTTTTAACTCTTAAGTGAGGTCATTTTGGCAACTTTTATTAGGGTTTCGATTCTTATTAGCCTAAGTCTTTCATTACTCCTCACTCATCTACCAAAAAAAGAAAAAAAATCCTTCAAGCTCCAAGTCTCAAGCTCCAAGTTCAAGCCTCCATTTCTTTTCATCTTAGATTAAGTAAGATTCAATAAAGTATGTGGGTATTCAATGAGGGATTTATTTCATCCTTATGCCAAAAATCCCATGTTTTACTTTGATTTATGAAATTGTGAAATTAGGGTTCTTATTCAAATTGAAAAAAAATTATGGGTTTAGTTTTAAAGCATCAATTAATGGTTTCTCATCACTTATCTATGATTTATTTGAAGTTCCTTAGTTGATTTTAAAAGCCCATGCATTAAATATAATTTCTAGCATGATCCCATTGAATTACATGTTTTCAAGTGAAAATTGACATGTTCAGATAACATGACCTTATGTATTTATGAATTGCATACCTAATTCTTCAAGTTATGAATTTAGAAAGAAAAGTATATTTTGGAATTATGGCTATGCTAAGTTTTAAGACTTATGATTTTGAATTGCATGACATTAGATATGTAGCGACCCTCTTGGGAGGATACCACTTTTGAAACAAAAACAAATATATACTGTAGCATTTAAAAGGGACTCCATTTAAAACATATTAATCATTTTATTTATCTAGCGGAATTAGGCCCGTTCGAAAAGAGTTAAAGGTATAATATTTTGACATCTAATAATTCATATAATTCTAAGTAAAGACCATATAGGAGTTTAAATTCACGATGGCAGACCTTTCAAAAATAATCAAGCATGTACCTTATGGAATTTCATTTTTTTTCTATTTAAACACAACTGCGGGATCATTCTGTACATCATCTTTGAACTTCCAAATACAAAAGAAAAAACTAGTTTCTTCCATTTCGCAAATTACAAACCAAAATGTAACTTTAATACATTATAAGACTTGAGTTTACACACCTCAAAATAGCCAACACGATACCAAATTTAAATATACAATTTACAATACTACGATAAAATAAGCCTCCAAAATTTACATATACAAGTGCAACATATGGATCATGTACAAGTCCCAAAACTACTAAAAAACATAGATGCTTGTATGCAAATGTGATCTTCTAAAAGCTCCAAAAAAGTCTACTTCAAGTGGCCCTCTTCAATTTTTCTCTCGAGCGTCACCTACGATAGAATACAACTATCGCTAAGCACAAGACTTAGTGGTGTATAAAGCTTGGGCTTGGAGTCATAGACTTCTCCAATTCCCTTATAAATTATTGACAGCTCAATCTAATATATAAGTTAAAATCAAGTAAACAAGTATATTACAAGTATCAAAATCGACATTCAAAACTCAAGTGTCAAGACAGTTCATAGAACTATTTCACGAGATGTCAAATAACAAATTTTGCCCAATATGTACGTCATGCCATCACAGCAAGCATAATCCAATATCAAGAAGGACTGAAGCCCTGTATCAAGTAGGGCCGAGACCCAATAATCAAGAGAATCAAGAACCATATTAAAAATGATTTTCTAGTTCGTACTTAAATGGATAGTTTTTCATAATTAAGATGAACCACAAATCCAAAGTCAAGATGGCCACAGATCCGAATCAAGAGGCATGCCGATACAGTGATATAGTCACTTTCACAAGAAGGACAAAGTCCCAACAAGAATGCAGAATGATCGAGTAATCGTACAAGTGGGTTAATTAATGAATATCTCACAATAAATAAAAAAATACCAATATGTCGATATAAGCTCACGAGAAAACAAATGAAAGTTCCAAGACAATAATAAAAATACTCCAGAAAGAAATTAGAGTACAAGTTCAAGTTTATACACAAACCTTGGCTTTTAGCACATAAATAGTCCTACCACAACTTGACGAGTTCAAATCGTAGACCAACAAGTGCGTCAACTTCCTCAAACAAATCTCTTTAGCTCGTACAAGAGTATAAACACCTTGAATACACAATCAAATACCCATTTAATATTCAGCAATTTCACCAGGTGAAAATAAAGAAGATAGATATCAAAAGTGAGTCTAGTTTGTGCAAATCGCACCAAATTCCCAAAACAGTAAATCTGGACAGCCTAACTGCCTTGTATTGTGACTCAGTTTTGAATAGGTAAACAGTAAAAACCAAGCTTTGTAGTCTTCACAAAAGTTGTAGGTCTATGTCTTAGGGTCACAAGGAGTCAAAAACCATCACAAAATATATTTCTTACAAAAGGTTATGCTCAAAATACTAACAGCTATACATAGAAGGTTCCTAAATCGGAAAAACTGGTCAGAACCTTCCCTGTGTTGCGTCTCCTCTTTCGACCCCATAAAAGCAAAACCAGATTTTTAAATAAATATAAGAGTTATATATATATGCAATATATTTCCAAAATATATTTGTTCACTTAAAATAGAATTCTACACAACAAGATATTCTACAATTACTAACAGCTACACAGTTTCAAAAATGAGTTTGGGTTACTTACCCCAAGGGAGAGATTGAAGTTGTAACAACCCAAGATATCTAAGCTAGTATTTGCACATCATTCAACCATTTCGTGATTAATAAAAAGATTAGTCTCTACTTCACGCTCCCTAAACTTAAATTTTTACGACATTTGGGAACAGTGGCGGATCCAGGATTTGAAGGTCGTGGGTGCTGACCATTCTTTATTGTAAAGTTGCTACCGATTCTAAAATAGAAGTGCAAAGATATTTGAACACAATCATAAAAGAAGTTAATGAAAAAACATTTGAAAAACCATTAAAAATAAGTTAAAAACTAAACGTATTTTTTTTTGAAACAGAATGATAATAATTAAAAATAAGAGTAAAAACTAAACTAGAAAAGTTCACTCAAAAAACAAACAAAACCAAACTTAAAATGTGAACTAAGAAAGAAAAGGAAAAAATAAGAAGAATATATATTTTAGAAAAAAAGAAGGAAAAGTCAAATACTAAGAAAAGAGGAGGGGCTCTTAAAAAGGAATGTTAGGCTGAGTATCGAACCCACAACGCTTCACTGAACATGATTTTAAACTCCCGCGCTGAACCACTGAACCCACCACAACTTTGTAATAGTGAGTGCTATTCAGTCGATATATCCCAATTTTAAAAAAAAATCTATATAAAAATATATAGTCCCGTCCAGGTTAATGGGTGCTAGAGCACCCGGAACGCTACACGTGGGTCCGCCCCTATTTGGAAAGTTTCTTGCCTTAAAGTAAGATGATATTTTAGGAAATTGTATCGGGGTATTTACGTAAACTACTACAACTAGATTTATCTCCAAATTCGGTGTTACAACTCTCTCTCCCTTAAAGAAATTTTGCCCCGAAATTTACCTTCTTCTAGTCCCGAAACAAATGAGGATATTTAGTTTACATGTCCTCCTCTCGCTCTCACGTGGGTTCTTTACCAGCATGATTTCTCCAAAGTACCTTTACAAAGGGAATTCTCTTGTTTCTAAGTTGCTTTACTTCACACGCCAAGATCTGGATAGGTTCTTCTTCATATGTCAAGTCAGGATTAACCTCGATGGATTCAACAGGAAGAACATAAGACGGATCTAAGCGATATCTTATAAGCATAGAAACATGGAAGACGTTGTGGATCTGTCCAACTCAGGCGGCAAATCTAACTTATAAGCAACTGGGCCAACTTTCTCAAGTACTTCATATGGTCCAATAAATCGAGGGCTAAGTTTTCCTTTTTGGCCAAACCTCATAATCTTCTTCCATGGAGAAACCTTTAAAAATACCTTATCACCAACTTGGTGCTCAATTTCACGCCTCTTAAGATCAGCATAATTCTTTTGTCTATCTGAAGCAATTTTTAGATGATCCTTTATTATTCTTACCTTACTTCTATTTGTTTCACAATCTCAAGACCAATAAGCTTCTTTTCACTAACCTCACTCCAACAAAGAGGAGTGCATCATTTCCTTCCATATAGAGGTTCATAAGGAGGCATACCAATACTTGATTGGAAGATATTATTGTAAGCAAATTCTATCAAAGCCAAGTGTTTGTCTCGACTACCTTCAAACTCAATAATGCAGGCTCGAAGCATATCTTCCAAAACTTGTATTACCCTTTCAGACTAGCCGTCTGTTTGGGGATGGAAAGAAGTACTAAAGTTCAACCTAGTGCCCAATGCTTCTTGCAAGCTTGTCCAGAATCTAGATGCAAACCTTGGGTCTCGATAAGATACGATAAAAACGGGAATGCCATGTAGTCTCACAATCTCATTGATGTACAATTCTGCTAAATGCTCAAGTGAATAATCCACTCTGATTTCCAAGAAGTGAGCACTCTTTGTTAGCCTATCCACTATAACCCAAATTATGTCATGATTTATTTGAGTACGAGGAAGTCCATAAACAAAGTCATAGTTATTTTTCTCCCATTTCCATTCGGGTATCGACAAGGGTTGTAGAAAACCAACTGGGACTTGATGTTCATACTTTATATGTTGTCAAATCAAACATTTTGAAATAAACTCCGCAATGTCTTTCTTCATACCATTCCACCAATAGTGTTCTTTGATGGTTTGGTATACTTTTATTCCTCCAGGGTGCATCGTATATGGTGAAGTATGTGCTTCTTTCAAAATTTTTCTCCTCAAACTTTCATCATTAGGAACACATAACTTATTATGATAAAATAGTAATCCATCCGCACCCAATGTAAAATCATGTTTTTCCCCATTTTTAACTTCTTTGATCAATCTTGCAAGCTTCTCATCCAATTTTTGTTCTTCTTTCACCTGTTCAAGTAATATTGGCTTAACTTTCAAATTAGCAACAAATGGACCATCAAGATTGAGTGCAAGACAAGAATTCATGGCTCTTAACTCAAGAAGAAAGAGCAAGGGACTTAAAGATAAACTTGCAAAGGATTTACAACTTAGGGCATCTGCAACTACATTCGCTTTTCCCAGATGATAGTCAATTGTGCAGTCATAATCTTTGATGAGTTCAAGCCATCTTCGTTGTCTCAATTTCAGCTCTTTTTGTGTACCCAAGTACTTTAAACTCTTGTGATCAGTAAATATATTACACTTTTCTCCATATAAGTAATGCCTCCAATTTTTCAAAGCAAACACAATAGCAGCAAGTTCAAGATCATAAGTAGGATAATCCAATTCATGTGGTTTCAATTTTCGAGAGGCATAAGAAATAACTTTTCCTTCTTGCATTAGAACACAACCGAGACCACGATGAGAAGCATCACTATATATCACATACTCTTTTCCTTTAGTAGATTGAGTAAGTATAGGAGCTTGTGTCAACAAGGATTTGAGAGTTTCAAAGCTCTCTTGGCATTTGTCATCCCAAGTAAAGTTGACTTCTTTCTTCAAAATATTAGTCAAAGGAGAAGCTATAATGGAGAAGCCTTTCATAAACCTTCTATAGTATCCAGCTAAGTCTAAGAAACTTCTTACTTCTGTGGGACTTTTGAGTGGATTCCATTCAACAATAGCTTGAATCTTACTAGGATCCACCTTCACACCTTCAGCTGACACAACATGTCCTAGAAAAGCCACTTCACTAAGCCAAAATTCACATTTAGAAAGCTTAGCATAAAGCTCTTTCTCCTTTAAAATTTGCAAAACAATGCGGAGGTGTTTATCACGATCTTCACTATTCTTGGAATATATTAGAATATCATCTATAAAGACAATCATAAATTGATCAAGATAGGGCTTAAATACTCAATTAATTAGATCCATGAACACCGTAGGAGCATTCGTTAACCCGAATGGCATCACTAAAAAATCATAATGACCGTACAGTTTTGGGAACATCTTGATCTCTTACACGCAGTTGGTAATACCCAGACCTCAAATCAATTTTTTAAAATAAGTTAGCACCCTTCAGCTGGTCAAATAAATCATCGATACTAGGCAGTGGATATCTGTTCTTGATTGTTATCTTATTCAATTGTCTATAGTCAATGCAAAGCCTACGGGTGCCATCTTTCTTCTTTACAAATAAGATAGATGCTCCCCAAGGAGAAACACTAGTACGGATGAAACTTTTCTCAAGAAGTTCCTGCAAATGAACTTTTAACTCCCTCAATTATGCTGGAGCCATTCTATAGGGAATTATAGAAATAGGAGTAGTTCCAGGAACAAGCTCTATCGAAAATTCAACTTCTCTTTCAGCAGGCAACCTAGGAAGATTTTAAGGGAAGACATCAAGAAAATCACACACTGTAGGTATTTCCTTGAGGCTAGGACTCTCCTAATATGTATCAACTATATGAGCAAGATAGGCATCACAGCCTTGATGAATCATCTTTCTTGCAAAGACCGCCGAAATAATATTAGATGTTAGTGATCTCTCACCTTGAACAATGATGTGTGAAAATGTAGGATCTTTAAAAGTCACACGCTTCGACCTACAATCCACCATTGCATGGTATTTATAGAGCCAAGCCATCCTAATAATAACATCAAAGTCTTGGAAAGGCATTTCAACCAAATTAGCAGGGAAGAATAGATTTTGAATCATAAAGGGGAAATCTTGATAAATCTGATTACAAATAACCTAGTGACCCAAAGGACTTTCGATAAGCACATCATAACTAAGTCTCACAGATTTCACATTTTCAGGAAAAACAAGTGATGAGCAAATATAGAAGTGTGTAAAACCAGGATAAAATAGTGTAACAACAAATAAGCCAAATAAGTAAAATTTACCGACAACCATACCTAGTCCGTCTTGGTTATCCCTCTGTCTCATGGCATAAGCTCGTGCAGTTTATCTTGACCCACTAGCTTGATTAGCTCTACTTAGGCCCGCTGCTTGTGTGTTTCGATATCTTGCACCTCTATTGCCTTGAGGAGGATTAGTAGTAGGTTTATGAACTGAGCCTTCAGTACGCAAAGAAGGAGAAGGGTTAGGATTTGGACAATCCTTAACCTTATGATCAAAGGCCCCACAATTAAAACATGCACCATAAGCCCTCCTACAACTACCATAGTGATTCTTCCCACATTGTGCACAAGTGAGTACGCGAGTCTTGCCTTGGCTATAATTTGGAGTTCTAGCTGTAGAAAAATCTGATCTGTTCTGCTTATGTTGAACTGACCTGTTAGCACTACCAGCCCTGAAATTATCAAACCTACCTCTTTTGGATGGACCTTCGTAATCTGATTTAGGCCTTCTGAATTTGTTTTCATTTCTACTCGCTTCTTCCTTATCAATTCCTTCCCAAATAAAGGTAGCTGAAACTAGTTTGCAAAATTTCTTATGTTGTTGAATCACCACATTCTTTTGGATGGAGTCATTCAAACCATCTTCAAATTGCTTGCACTTATCTTTCTCTTCATTAATAATTCCTCCAGCATAACGAGAAAGCCTGAGAAACTTTTGTTGATACTCAGCAATAGACATGCTCCGTTGCCTTAAGTTCAAAAACTCCTTTTTCTTTGCATCACAATAAGCAGGTGGTACATACTTTGTTCTGAGTTCTTTAATAAAATCATACCAAGTAAGCACCGGAGGTTTCGCTTTGGCATTTGGTACACTTACCCACCAGTCATAAGCATTTTTTTGTAACAGTGAGACAACATACTTAAATTTGGCAGCATACGAACACTCTAATTGCTCAAATACCCTCATAGTATTTATATAGCAAAATTAGGCCCGTTCGAAAAGAGTTAAAGGCATAATATTTTGACATCTAATAATTCATATAATTCCAAGTAAAGACCATATAGGAGTTTCAATTCACGATGCAGACCTTTCAAAAATAATCAAGCATGTACCTTATGGAAATTTATTTTTTTCCATTTAAACACAACTGCGGGATCATTCTGTACATCATCTTTGAACTTTCAAATACTAAAGAAAACACTAGTTTCTTCCATTTTGCAAATTACAAACCAAAATGTAACTTTAATACATTATAAGACTTGAGTTTACACACCTCAAAACAGCCAACACGATACCAAATTTAAATTTACAATTTACAATACTACAATAAAATAAGCCTCCAAAATTTACATATACAAGTGCAACATATGGATCATGTACAAGTCCCAAAACTACTAAAAAACATAGATGCCTATATGCAAATGTGATCTTCTAAAAGCTCCAAAAAAGTCTACTTCAAGTGGCCCTCTTAAATTATTCTCCCGAGAGTCACCTACGATAGAAATCAACTATCGCTAAGCACACGACTTAGTGGTGTATAAAGCTTGGGCTTGGAGTCATAGACTTCTCCAATTTCCTTATAAATTATTGGCAGCTTAATATAACATATAAATTAAAATTAAGTAAACAAGTATATTACAAGTATCAAAATCTTGAACTTGTAGCGATCCTCTTGGGAGGATGCCACTTTGGAAACAAAAACAAATATATACCTATAGCATTTAAAAGAGACTCCATTTAAAATATATTAATTAGCGGAATTAGGCCCGCTCAAAAAGAGTTAAAGGCATAATATTTTGACATATAATAATTCTTATAATTCCAAGTAAAGACCATATAGGAGTTTCAATTCACGATGGCAGACCTTTCAAAAATAATCAAGCATGTACCTTATGGAAAGTCATTCATTTTTTTTCCATTTAAACACAACTGCAGGATCATTTTGTACATCATCTTTGATCTTCCAAATACTAAAGAAAATACTAGTTTCTTCCATTTCGCAAATTACAATTCAAAATGTAACTTTAATATATTACAAGACCTGAGTTTACACACTTCAAAACAGGCAACAAGATACCAAATTCAAGTCTACAATTTACAGTACTACGATAAAATAAACCTCCAAAATTCACATATACAAGTGCAACATATGGATCATGTACAAGTTCCAAAATTACTACAAAACATAGATGCCTATATGCAAATGTGATCTTCTAAAATCTCCAAAAAGTCTACTTCAAGTGGCCATCTTCAATACGATAGAAAACAACTATCGCTAAACACAAGTCTTAGTGGTGTATAAAGCTTGGGGTTGGAGTCATGGACTTCTCCAATTCCCTTCTAAATTATTGGCAGCTCAATATAACATATAAATTAAAATCAAGTAAACAAGTATATTACAAGTATCAAAATCGACATTCAAAGCTCAAGTGTCAAGACAGTTCATAGAACTATTTCACGAGATGTCAAATAACTAATTTTGCCCAATATGTACGTCATGTCGTCATACCAAGCATAATCCAATATCAAGAAGGGCTGAAGCCCTGTATCAAGTAGGCCCGAGACCCAATAATCAAGAGAATCATAAACCATATTAAAAATGGCTTTCTAGTTCGTACTTAAATGGATAGTTTTTCATAATTAAGATGAACCACAAATCCAAAGTCAAGATGGCCACAAATCCGAATCAAGAGGCATGCCGATACAGTGATATAGTCACTTTCACAAGAAGGACAAAGTCCCAACAAGAATGCAGAATGATCGAGTAATCGTACAAGTGGGTGAATTAACGAATATCTCACAATAATTAAAAAATACCAATATGTCGATATAAGCTCACGAGAAAACAAATGAAAGTTCCAAGACAATAATAAAAATACTCCAGCAAGAAATTAGAGTACAAGTTCAAGTTTATACACAAACCTTGGCTTTTAGCACATAAATAGTCCTACCACAACTTGACGAGTTCAAATCGTAGACCAACAAGTGCGTCAATTTTCTCAAACAAATCCCTTTAGCTCGTACAAGAGTATAAACACCTTGAATACACAATCAAATATCCATTTAATATTCATCAATTTCAGCAGATGAAAATGAATAAGATAGATAATTAAAAGTGAGCCTAGTTTGTGCAAGTCGCACCATATTCCCAAAACAGTAAATCTGGACAGCCTAACTTCCTTGTATTGTGATTTAGTTTCGAATAGGTAAACGGTAAAAAACAAGCTTTGTAGTCTCCACAAAAGTTGTAGGTCTATGTCTTAGGGTCTCAAGGAGTCAAAAACCATCACAAAATATATTTTGTACAAAAATTTATGCTCAAAATACTAACAACTGTACATAGAAGGTTCCTAAATCGGAAAAACTGGCCAGAACCTTCCCTGTGTTGCGTCTCCTTTTTAGACCCCATAAAAGCAAAATCAGATTTTTACATAAATATAAGAGTTATATATCTATTCAATAGGTTTCCAAAACATATTTGTTCACTTAAAATAGAATTCTAAACAACAAGATATTCTAAATTTACTAACAGCTACACAGTTTTAAAAATGAGTTTGGGTTACTTACCACAAGGGAGAGATTGTCCTGTGTTCTAGCTGAAAGAACAAGTCTTTCTAGGTGATTTTGTTAGGGAATAAGATTGATAGAGAGTTCAGGGGGTTTCCTCAGCCTTAAGAAAACGAAATTTGAGAGGAGGTGTAATATTTTACACATAAAGATGGATATATATTAATCCAAAAGGTGGCTGCCCAAAAAGTTAAAGTTGGCTGCCCCAAATGTTTAAACATCTCATGTATTTACTATTTTTTTTGGAGATAAATCTAGTTGTAGTTGTTTATGTAAATACCCCGAAATATCGTAAAAATTCAAGTTTAGAGAGCGTGAAGTAGAGACTAATCTTTTTTTTAATCACGAAATGGTCGAATGATGTGCAAATACTAGCTTAGATATCTTGGGGGTGTTACAACAATCTCCCCCTTAAAGAAATTTCACCCCAAAATTTACCTGATTCTAGTCTCGAAAAAAATGTGGATATTGAGTTCGCATATCTGCCTCTCGCTCCCATGTGGCTTCTTTACCAACATGACATCTCCAAAGTACCTTTACTAAGAGAATTCTCTTGTTTCTAAGTTGCTTTACTTCACACGCCAAGATCTGGATAGGTTCTTTTTCATATGTCAAGTCAGGATTAAACTCGATGGATTCAACATGAAGAACATGAGACGGATCTGAGCGATATCTTCTAAGCATAGAAACATGGAAGACGTTGTAGATCTTATCCAACTCAGGTGGCAAAGCTAACTTATAAGCAACTGGGACAACTTTCTCAAGTACTTCATATGGTCCAACAAATCGAGAGCTAAGTTTTCCTTTTTGGCCAAACCTCATAATCTTCTTCCACGGAGAAACCTTTAAAAATACCTAATCACCAACTTGGTGCTCAATTTCACGCCTCTTAAGATCAACATAATACTTTTGTCTATCTGATGCAATTTTTAGATGATCCTTTATTATTCTTACCTTATCTTCCGTTTGTTTCACAATCTCAGGACCAATAAGCTTCTTTTCACAACCTTCACTCCAACAAAGAGGAGTCCGACATTTTCTTCCATATAGAGCTTCATAAGAAGGCATGCCAATACTTGATTGATAGCTATTATTGTAAGGAAATTCTATCAAAGCCAAGTGTTTATCCTGACTACCTTCAAACTCAATAATGCAGGCTCGAAGCATATCTTCCAAAATTTGTATTACTTTTTCAGACTAGGTCTGTCCGGGTATGGAAAGAAATACTAAAGTTCAACCTAGTGCCCAATGCTTCTTGCAAGCTTGTCCATAATCTAGATGCAACCTCGGGTCACGATCAGATACAATAGAAGCGGGAATGCCATGTAGTCTCACAATCTCATTGATGTACAATTCTGCTTAACGCTCAAGTGAATGATCCACTCTGATTGCCAAGAAGTGAGCACTCTTTGTTAGCATATCCACTATAACCCAAATTACGTCATGATTTGTTTGAGTACGAGGAAGTCTAGAAACAAAGTAATAGTTATTCTTTCCCATTTCCATTCGGGTAACGACAAGGGTTGTAGCAAACCAACTGGGACTTGATGTTCAGCCTTTATTCATTGACAAATCAAACATTTTGAAATAAACTCCGCAATATCTTTCTTCATACCATTCCACCAATAGTGTTCTTTGATGATTTGGTATACTTTTATTCCTCCAGGGTGCATCGTATATGGTGAAGTATGTGATTCGTTCAAAATTTCTCTCCTTAGATTTTCATCATTAGGAACACATAACCTATTCTGATAAAATAGGACACCATCCTCACGCAATGTAAAATCATGTTTTTCCCCATTTTTAACTTCCTTGATCAATCTTGCAAGCTTCTCATCTAATTTTTGTGCTTCTTTCACCTGTTCAAGTAATATTGGCTACACATAACCCAAACCAATCCTAGAAACATCACAATACACAACAAAGTCATCTAGGCCCTCGGGTAGAGCCAACACAGGAGTGGTGGTCAACTTAGTCTTCAATTCCAGAAAGTTCTTCTCACATAGATCAGACCACTAAAATTTTACCTTCTTCTAAGTCAACCGAGTCAATAAGGCAGCAATGGAAGAAAATCTTTCCACAATTATCCTGTAGTAGCCACCCAAATCCAAAAAGCTCCTAATATCAGATGGGGAAGTGGGTCTAGGACAGTTCTTTACTGCCTTGACCTTTTGAGAATCAACCCGGATACCATCTCTAGTCACAATATGACCCAAAAAAGCAACAGACCGCATCCAAAAGTCACACTTGCTAAACTTAGCAAATAACTGCCGATCCTTGAGAGTTTGCAACACCACTCTCAAATGGTCTGCATGCTCCTCCTCACCCCGAGAATAGATAAGGATATCATCAATGAACACAATCACAAACATATCCATATAGTGCTTGAACACACAGTTCATCAAATCCATAAAAGGTGCGAGAGCATTCGTTAGACCAAAAGACATAACCACGAACTTATGATGACCATATTGAGTTCTAAAGGCTATCTTCAGAATATCACACTCTTTAACACGAAGCTGATGATAACCAGATCTAAGGTCGATCTTGGAGAAGAAACTCGCACCCTGAAGCTAATCAAACAAGTCATCAATCCTAGGAATGGAATACTTATTCTTGATTGTGACCTTGTTCAACTGATGGTAGTTGGTACACATTCTGAGGGAACCATCTTTTGTTCGCACGAATAATACTGGAGCACCCCATGGAGAGATTCTAGGTCAAATAAAACCCCTATCAAGGAGATCCTTCAACTGATCCTTAAATTCTTTAAGCTCTGCGGGAGACATGCTATAGGGAGGGAGAGAGATAGAATTTATATCTGGGAGAAGATCTATCCCAAAGTCAATCTCCTGCTCGGGAGAGACTCCGAGCAAATCATCGGGGAATACTTCAGGAAATTCATTCACAACAGGAACTGACTGGAGAGATGCGGTCTTGAACTCCATGTCCATAACTCGAACTATATGATAAACATAACCCTTAGAAATCATCTTCCTAGCCTTAAGGTAAGATATGAAATAACCCTTCGAGGATGGAGGACTACCCTGCCACTCTAAAATAGGTTCATTTGGAAACTTAAAACTGATGACTCGAGTAAGACAATCAATCGAAGTATAACAAGCATACAACCAATCCATACCAAGAATAACATCAAAGTCAGTCATCTCCAACTCTACTAGATCCGCCGAAGTGACTCTATGAAGGACTGAGATAGGGAAATTTTAGTAGATTCTTTTGGCTAGGAATGACTTACCAATAGGAGTAGAAACACAAAAGGGTTATAAAAGCTTATCAGGACAAATCTCAAACTTACAAGCAACATAAGGGGTCACAAAAGATAAAGAGGCACCCAGATCTAATAATACATACACATCGAGGGATAAGACTTTCAACATACCAATAACAACATCTGGTGAACTCTCTTGGTCCTGACAAAAGGACATAGCATAAAGGTGGTTCTAGCACTGACCACCAGAACTAAAAGCAGTGCTATGCGGGGCCGGTCGACCTCCTATTACTGCTAGTGCAGGTTGAGTCTTACTACCTCCCTGTACCTTCTTAGCTGAAGGGCAATCCCTGATCTTATGTCCAACCTGACCACATCCAAAGCATCCACCTAAACCAGCTAAACACTCCCCAAGATGACTTCTACCACACTTGTTGCAAGAAGGGTAAGGAGCACCCTTTGCAACACTCCTCTGCGAATAGGAACCAGCTCCTTTACCAGTCTGATCATAATGAGACCTGGGGGCCTGGGTAGGAGAACTAGATGAAGAATGAACGGATCCTGATGATTTTTTCTAAAATGAAAATGATGTCCCACCCCGGACTTCTGATGGCTAAAATCTGAGCTCTTTGACCTAACCCTCTTGTTCTCCCATGCCTTCTCCCTTATTTTGTCTCCCTCGATCTATTGGGCATGAGTTATAAGTCAGGAAGTATTCATGTCACCCAAAAGCATCACGAACCTACACTCCTTCTTCACCAAATCTGACACTCCAAAAACATAGTTACTCATCTCATCTCACAGGTCAGCCACCATGGAATGAGCATACCTAGAAAGTTCGGTGAACTTTAACCCGTACTCCTGAACCGACATAGAACCTTACATCAAATTCACAAATTATTTGATATTAGCTTGCCTCAAATACCTCGGGAAGAACCAGTCAAGAAAAACCCTTTCAAAGCACTCCCAAGTCATAGGGACCACATCCCTTGCCCTAGCATCTTTCTATTGTGTGAACCAAATATGAGCCACGCCCTTGAGTTGATAGGAAGATAGCTCAATACAATCAACACCACCGACTTGCATCACACCGAAGATCTTATTTACCTCATCCAAGAAATTTTATGGGTCCTCACCCACTTTCGAACCCCAGAAATCCAGTGAGTTCATACAAATGAAATCTAAAACTCGAGCCGCTACTCCACCTTGAGGGTGGGCAGGGATAGGAGCCTGTTGATTGGCTTGGGCAGCCACAGTCTGAGCTAGCATATGAATGTCATTTCTGAACTCCACATTTGTGACCTCGAGGTCCGAAATTGGAGGACTAGCATTTTGGGCATTGGCTCGGCAAGG
Organism: Jaltomata sinuosa; assembly: GCA_003996215.1. Lineage (NCBI taxonomy): Eukaryota > Viridiplantae > Streptophyta > Magnoliopsida > Solanales > Solanaceae > Jaltomata > Jaltomata sinuosa. The sequence goes on along the minus strand of QJPP01002140.1, from coordinate 150,035 downwards.
CATAGCATGACGAGGAGGCATAATCTGAAATGTAAGAAGAATGGATTAGAGGAGTAACAGAGTTAAACTCTATCGCATGATATGATTATGAAAGAAGTGAAGTTTTTCTACGACATCTCATAGCTTCCCTCTCATAAGTGTGGCACACTTTACACACATGAAAGAGACTCTACTCGATGCAGCTTTCAGATATCCTAGGACTCTTGAACCTGAGGCTCTTATACCAAGTTTGTCACGCTGCGAGGCTACCCCTTAGACGTAACACAAGACCCAGGACCCAGGACCACAAGTGTCCCAAGTTAACCCTTAGTCATAGCATACTCAGATTATTACACGAAACATAGCAGAAGCATACTAGATAAAGATATGAAACCATAATTTAAATAAGAACAAGGTTTAAGAAGTATCAAATCCATAAATTAGAATACAAGTCTAGATATATATAAAGCCTTTAAACTATAATAAGAGTTGATGGGACAAGACCCCAACTAACTCGAGAAAACCCAAAAAAAGACAATGCAAGTACTAGCATAGCTAAGGTCTGTGGATAATGAGTACTCGACAATCAAATCTGGACAACCTACAATGCCTAGCCAGAACCGGAGGGAAGGATCCTGAATCTGCATCATCAAGAGGATGCAGCACAAAATATGCGTCAGCACTATAGGATGTACTGAATATATGAGATATGCATAATTGAAATCAAAATATGCTTACAACAGATTTAAATCCGAAATTATGTGTAAAAGATATCGTGGAAAAATACCATAAGTAAAGCTTAAATCATGAAATAAGATAACTTAATGCATAAAACTTTCTTATGGGAGTTTCTCATAACCGACAATAGACCAGTGAGCTACATGGAATCCAACTATATAACCTTAGTTGTCAAATCTACCCTGAACCTTTCCAAGGAACGGGGTACTATACATATCATGGCATAAAACCACTTTCATAAGGGACACTCTCAACTAATGAGGACCCATCTTCATGAGGAGACACTCTCAACTAACGAGGACCCTCTTCACCTACGCTGGCAATGTAGTTTTGGACTTGGGTAATTGAACGCTCATCGCTTGGTGCTAAATACTACTCCCAAAATATGCATACAATATAGCTCATATATACTTGTGACATATCTAATTTCAAATCCATTTGAAAAGCATAAGGACATATCTAATGTCATCTAAATTTAAATCATGAGTCTTAAAGCTTAGCATAGCCATAATTCAGTTTTCTTTCCAAATTCATAACTTGAAGAATTTGGCATGCAATTTCATAAATACTTGAGATCATAATATCAATGCATGTAATTTTTCTTAAATCAAGCCATGCATGCAAAATTTTAGCTAGGATTAGCCTTCAAATCATAAGGTAAATAATCAATTGGAAAACCCATGTAAATCATGAAATTGAACTTAGAATCTATTGAAGAATCATGAGAAAATACTTAATAGAAAAGCCCATGAAAAATTGAATAAGAACCCTAACTTGAAATTCATAAATTCAATTTGGAAGAATTGGGATTTTAGGCATAAGGGTAAAAGAATCCCCTTATTGAATGCCCACATATCTTAATTGAAGCTAACCAAACTGAAATTAAAAGAAGAGGAGGCTTGAACTTGGAGCTTGAGACTTGGAGCTTGAAGGAATCCTTTTCCCAATTTGGTAGATAAATGAGGGAATAAGGAACTACTTAGGCTAATAAGGGTAAAAATCCTACTAAAAGTGGCCAAAACGACCTCACTTAAGAGTTAAAAGTGTGATAATTACAAAAATACCCCTGTTTCTTAAAATAAAAGCTACAAAAAATCTCGCCTGATGGGCTACCCGACGGGTGTCGCACCCACGATGACCCATCGGGCTAAGATGTCGGGTAAGCTGAGTTGAGGGAAGGGCTGCTGGACAGTTTTGATGGTGCGTCCTATGGCCCGTCACAACCACGATGCCCGTGGCGACCGCCCATCGAGAAAGAGGGGTCCCGCTGGACCATTTTGACAGTGGGAACCGATGGGACATCGTACCCATGATGCCTATCATGGCCGCCCATTGGCTGGAAAGGGTGCTTCTCAGAAGCTGCTGGTTGATTCCCATGGCACACCCCATGGGCCATCGAGACTCTGACTCCCATGACACCTGCCCGTCGTGACCAATAATTTCATAAAACTTTGGGTTCTGAGCTAAATAGCTAGTTTGGATTTTGGGGTGTTACACCCATAAACAAAATAAAACATAAATGGTACATATGGGTCACTACCACAAACTCTCTAATCGGAGTAGAAACATGCATAGGAGAATCAAGAACATCACAGAACAAGTCCAGACCGAAGGAAAATCTAGTAGATAAATTAGAGTAAGTAGAACCCAGATCAAATATAATGGAAGCCATCTAGTTACAGACGATAATAGTATCTGGTATCACAATATCAGATGCCTCAGCCTCAGACTTTCCTGGGAAGGCATAACAATAAGCTCTATCATCAAGCTAGGCAACCTCCCTAGAAGGCTGTGCTCCACCCTTCCCAGCATTACCATTACCTCTGTTACCACCACGACCTTCCTAATTATTCCCTCGCCCACCCTGTGGATGACCGTTGCCATTGCCACCTCCACCTGCAAGAATGACAGCCTGGCCTACTGCTGCACCTGATTACCTGCCTGTCTCAAAGGGAAAACTCTCTTGAAGAGACCCACATCTCCACAATGAAAATAACCTTGCTCAAGAGAGGGCCTGTTGGCCGAAGAATAGGAAGCCCCCTGGCCTCTAGTAGCTGAAGACTATTGAATAACCTCTGAATGACCACCTATAAAAGCTGCAAGGCTTACCAAATAGGACAAGCTGAATGAACTTGCTGGCTGGGACATATGGAATAAAAACCACTAAAATTACCCACACTCTGGACTTTTTGGCTAATACCTTAGCCTACTCCAATTGCTTAACTCCCTCTAGTTTCTTAACATAATCAGTCACCTCATTGAGGCTCCTTCTTGCAGATGTCATGTGAACATACAGATGCTGCAAATCATTATTCAGGCCCTTAACATATAACCAGATCCTCTCTTCTTAGTGCCCAATAGCTGGGTAGTATAGCGAGACAAGGCATACAACTTAGCCTCATAAGATGCAGTAGACATATTGCCCTATTCAAGGGTCAGTAATTCATCCTTCGTGCAATCTCTGAAAGTACGGGGTACATACTTCTCCAAAAATAGGGCATGAAATTGAGCCTAAATCATTGGAGGCAAAGCTGATGAACGACACTCCACATGGGCCCTTCACCACTGCTTGGCATCCCCTTGTAGTTGGAAAGTCACAAACTTAACCCCATGTTACTGTATTCTCAACTTGTATAGCCTCTCATAGCAATCCAAAATGAACTCAAAAGCATACTCATCTTCTGTACCATGGAATGATGGAGATATTATCTTCAGAAACTTAGTCAATAACTTATGCTCGGTCTCGGTCATGATAGGGCCTAACACTGGACAGAAGAATGCATCTGTACCTGAAGCCTCATCCATCTTGGGAGCTAAAGAGACAATGGTAAAGGCACCTAAAACCTGATTAGCCAGCATAGTGGGAGTGTCTCAATTACTAGCCAGCCCACTCAGGAATGCCAACACCTGTTGAATGACCTCAGAAGACATAGGGAAAAGATCTGCACCTCCAACCAGTGCTGCCACTTTTGGTTCTGTGCCATCCTTGTGCACTACCTCATCCTCCTCAACATGATCCTAGGGTAGGGGAAGTAAGAATTTTTTTCAAATTCCTTTTCAATTTTGGAGTTCTCAAAAACAACTACCTACCGCTCTATTAGAATAGAAATTCATAAAAAAATTAGATTTGATTGTATAGTGTATACCCGTTATGTATACAAAATTGGAAGTATACTAGCCTTGTGGCACCTTTCATTAATTAAAATACCCTTTTCAATATGTTCAACTCTGCTGGCCTATGCTCAGCCACTACCTGAGCTCCACTCTTGGCAGGTGTTGCTCTCCCTCTTCCCATACCCCTATCTCATCCTCGAACTTCCAGTTCTGCAGTTGGAGTGTCTGCCCTCACTCCATTCTGCCTAGTGTTCACCATCTGTGGACAAAAGAATGAAGGAGATCAGATATTAGTTTGGATTGTCAGATACCAATTGGAATCAAGTTATAGCATGAAGAAAGAAAGGAATGATAGTTTTCTAAAGTCCTATAGCCTCTCGAAGAAAAGTAAAGACGTCTCCATACCGTTCTACAAGACCCTACTAGCTAGACCTATTTTGGTACGAAGAGATCAAAAAATCTAGAGCTCTCATACCATCTTTGTTAGAGAACCAATTAACCAAAACTAAGCAGCTAAAACCATTTTCTATAATAAAAACCAAGATTCACATCTTAAATAGAAAATAGAAAACTTGCGGAAATAAACCCCTAGAATCTAAAAGTAATGTACCAAAACACTACTCATGTATGAAAGACAGGGATACAACCTCAAAATATAAAGAGTCTAATCCCAAAAAAAGGACTAGAAATAACTGAAGAATTCATGGTAGCCCGGAAGATGCAACTCACCCTTCAATTTGGAAGTCGTCTAACTTAAAACTGAGGTCTCGAAGCAACCACGAGAATATGCTCTATACACAATAAAAGAAGAGCAAGTGCAGTATCAGTACACAAGAACAACAATGTACTAGTAGGATCATCGTCTAGCTCCAAAATACAAAATATGAACATAAAACCATAACATAGTATAACAGGACAACATGCAGTAAGCCAAGTCAAATGAATACTAGTAAGCCTCCCAGTCAACAACCTGACTTAACAACCATATAAGACATGTCTAAAACCATGAATAACAGACCACATATAATTATGTCACATCCTTCGAGTAACCCAGACCACCCAAAAATCCTTAGGACATCACCTATGACACTTAATATGTAATCCCGATTTACATAAGAAACCACCTTAGCACTTAAAACACCAACTTGGCCACTCAGGGACCAATATGTATGTCAAATAGCAATAAGTTCGAGTCCTCTCAAGGAACCAACATATAAGGATATCATTACAATATATAAGCTCAGTTCACTCAAGGAACCAATAGACATACATAAAAAGTAAACCTGTACCTGGCGTGGTACCCGAGCCAACCATGAATGAACTTATACCAGGCTTGATACTCGAGCCAACTAATGAAAAAACCTATACCAGGCATGGTACCCAAGCCAACCAATAAATGGTAGAATCGTACTAGGTGTGGTACCCAAGCCAACTAATGAATCATAGATATAACAATAATCACAATCACAATGCTAACATACCATACTTGTACAACCAACAAGCATTTTAAAACAGGTTCATTACATGTGATTAACACTTAAGACATCATTTAATGTTCATTCCCTTTTTCCTGAACACGTATTGTGCAAGTAATACTTATGAGATAGTTATTATGCATATATAATGCAAATTGGGTTACAAGTAACCATCACCTAACTCAATCCAAGCCTAAAATGCTCTATCGAACTTGAGCTTTCCCCTTTCTTGAAGATTTGGCTTGATTATGGTCTAAAAATAGAAATGCAACAATAATTCAACCCATGGCCTCAATTATCATGGATTATAGACTAATCCCAAACTCCTGGGATAAATTCATGATCATTCTACCCATCCTAGGGTCTTCCCATTAATAATTCACCTAGAAACTACCAATTCTATGGTTACACTAGCAAATTACGATAATGAAATCATGAATAAATAACTTAAATCAAAAAACTCAAAGTTTTATAACTTATAATTCCCATTTACACCAGAAATTTCATCTTAGATCAACCTAACCCTTCGCAAGTCCTGTAAATAATTATTCTAGGACATATGAATTGAAGTACTAGTTTGTGGGGATAAAATACTTACCTTAACAAAGAATTCTGGTGGAAAATCAATAGGAATTACCCCAAATCGCCTCTGCTTTCCCCAAAATAGTTTTGTGAAATAATGAATGTGATTGAAGTTCACCCAACTTTCATGAATTTGAGGCAAGGTTCTATGTCAGTTTAGGAATACAGATTGAAGTTCACCCAGTTTTTTAGGTATGATCCTTACATGATGGCTGACCCATGGGATGAGATGAGTAAGTACATTTATGGAGTATCAGATTTGGTAAAGAAGGAGTGTAGGTCATCGATGCTTTTAGGTGACGTGGATATTTCTTGACTTATGACTCATGCCCATTAGATTGAGGGACAAAAGTTGAGGGATCTGGTAAGGGAGAACAAAAGGGTTAGATATGAGAGTTTGAGTTTTGGCCATTAGAGATCCGGAGGTGGACATCGCTCTTTGTTTCAGAAGAAGTAATTTGGGCCCGTTCATTCTTCAGCTAGTATTCCTACCAAGATCCCCAGGCCTCACCATGATCAGTCTAGTAGAGGTTCAGGCTCACAGTCTCAGGGAAGTGTTGCTAAGGGGCCTTCCTACCCCGGTTGTGACAAGTGTGGAAAGAGTCATCCTGGTGAGTGTCTAGCCATTTCAGGTAGTTATTTTGGGTCTGGTCAGGCTGGACATCGGATTAGAGATTTCCCTTAAGCCAGGAAGGGACAAGGAGGTGGTAGGACTCAGTCTGCCCTAGCAGCATCAGGAGGTCAACCAGCTCAGCAGGGCACCGCTCCTAGTTCTTGTGGCCAGCGCTAGAACCACCTTTATGCCATGTCCTCACACCAGGACCAGGAGAGTTCACTGGACATTATTACAGGTATGTTGAAAGTATTCTCTCTCAATGTGTATGCTTTATTGTATCCGGGTGCCTCCTTATATTTTGTGACCCGTTATGTTGCTTGCAAGTTTGAAAATTTCCCTAAACAGCTTTTAGAAAACCCTTTTGTGTTTCTACTCCTGTTGATGAATCAGTCCTAGCCAAAAGAATCTACCCAAATTGCCCTATCTTCATCCTTTATAGAGTCACTTTAGAGGATCTAGTAGAGTTGGAAATGGCTGATTTTGATGCTATTCTTGGTATGGATTAGTTGTATGCATGTTATGCCTCAGTTGATTGTCGTACCCGAGTTATCAGTTTTAAGTTTCTGAATGAACCTGTCTTAAAGTGGCAAGGTAGTCCTCCATCTGCGAAGGGTTGTTTCATATCTTATCTCAAGGCTAGGAAGATGATTTCTAAGGGTTATGTCTATCATATAGTTTGGGTTATGGACATGGAGTCTGAAACCCCATCTCTCCAATCAGTTCTTGTTGTGAGTGAGTTTCCAGAAGTGTTTCCTGAAGATTTTCCCAGAGTCCCTCCCAAGTGGGAGATCAACATCGGAATAGATCTTCTTCCAGCTATGAATCCCATCTCTATTCCTCCATATAGAATAGCTCCCGAAGAGCTTAATGAATTAAAATATCAGTTAAAAGACCTTCTTGACAAGGGTTTTATCTGACCCAACATCTCTCCATGGGGTGCTCCAGTCTTAGTCGTGCGAAAGAAAGATAGTTCCCTCAGAATGTGTATCGACTACCATCAGTTGAAAAAGGTCACAATCAAGAATAAGTATCCCATTCCTAGGATTGATGACTTGTTCAATCAGCTTCAGGGTGATAGTTTCTTCTCCAAGATCGATCTTAGATCCGGTTATCATCAGCTTCATGTTAGGGAGAGTGACATTTCGAAGATCGCCTTCAAAACTTGGTATGTTCATTATGAATTTGTGGTTATGTCTTTTGGACTAACGAATGCTCTTGTATCTTTTATAGATTTAATGAACCATGTGTTCATGCAGTATTTGGATTTGTTTGTGATTGTTTTCATTGATGATATCCTTATCTATTCTTGGAGTAGGGATGTCATGCCCCTAGCTAGGAGGGGCAGACGTCAAGTTAGTTATATGAGCACCTGCTAAACATATATACTAAACTCATGCTAAAGATATAAACTGATAAGAAACAATATGGACATTAACATGTGTTACTAACTGTACAGCTGAAACAAAACTATGTCTAAGAAGCCTCTAAAGAGTCTGCAACTGAAAATCTGATAACTAGTTAGGACAGGGCCCCTACATACCCAACATATGATATGTACATGAATCTAAAACATATGACATAGGCATATAATAGCTCTATAGAGAGGTGGAGCTTACCAACTGATCAACTGGAAGGCATGGTCTACTGTGGATGTCTTCTAGCCTGAGTACCTGAGCCTGCATTCATAAAATACAGCACCCAAAAATAAAGGAACGTCAGTACATATGAAACATGTACTAGTATGTAAAGCAGTCTGAATAACAAGTAGACATGTAACAATGCTCACTGAATTGAATATCAAAGATAGGAAAATCTGAGCATACACATACAGAGAATGTAATTTGAAACTGAAACTGAAACTAATACAATGACCAATATCAGGGGTCCTTATATAATGTCTTATACACTACTTCATTACATATGTTTAAAATCCCTAGAATTTGCCTAGGTGACATCTTTACCCTTTTACATAGCTTATCTACTCTTTATATATTACTAACTGTCAGGAAGTCACAAGATGGCCTGCTGTTGGCGATCGGTGACACCTATTTGGCAACTTTTAAAAACCAGGTCCGTCATTATGGGTAGTCCAATGTGCCAAGTTTTAGAGTTAGAAAACTCCGAATTTGGGGGTTTGAAATTCTGGGCAAGGCTAGCCTCGTCCGATTTTGGAGCGAGGTAGAGTATAGGGAAATCCAGGTAATTGTTCTTTGTGTCTTTCTTCGAGCTAGTTTTCCAAGCAACCAATACATAAAGGAGTCTGGGGGACTTTTCAGAATCGCATTTGGGTAGGTAGAACTCCTAGAATTATGTTTGACGTGAAGGGGTTGTTTCAGGTTGTCGGGGAAAGCAAGTGTGTTGTAAAATGGCCAAAACTAGGAAATTTCCGTACCTTCTATCCGTGATGAGCGCTAGCACGTGCGATAGCGGCAACCGCTATAGCGGCAGTCAAAGGGAGGTCAGCCTACTTAAGACCGCTATAACGGCAGCCTACCACTATAGCGGGACCGCTATAGCAGAGCGAGGATCGCTATAGTGGGCTGACAGGATTTTAATGCTGAAATAGCTCCCAAAACATTCAGTTTTTCACAATTTTGTTTTGGGAGAAGGGCTAGGTGATTCCAGACATTTTTCTTCCTTTTTGCGTCAAAATTCTTCCCCAAGGTAAGGTTTTTGTCCCCCAATCTTTGTATTACGTTTCCTATGCGGTAGAATTGGTAGGAGGGAATTTGGGAAAGGTTAGAATAACCTAGGGATGGTGGAATTCAGGGAAGGAAGGGGATTTCAAGCATGTTTGTTCCTGGGTATGGATTAAAGTACATTATTATGATCATAGGTTGTTTAATTCCCTGGTTTATCCATAAAAATGATAGAACTAGGAGAATTAACGGTGAGAAAGCCTGGGAAAAGGGTGGGATGATCATGGGTGGCTTGGGCTTTAGGGATTTGGTATAATCCAGGTAATGTTTAGGCCTTGTGTGTTAATTGTATGTACTGTGTGTTGTTTTTAGACCAAGAATGAGAGAGGAATCTGGAACACGGGAAAGCTCGGGTCAAATAGAGCTTGGAACATTTCGAGGTAGGTGATGTCTTATGATTTGTTGTGAATGTGTGTTTTCATGTACTCATGTCTAAGTGATTATATGCATTACATTGGATGGTGTTTACTTGTTAGTTTTACAAGTTGTGTGTGTTCATATATTGACTGTGGTTTGTTGACATTCGGTTGGCTCGGGTACAATGCCTGGTATAGGTATAACAAATGTATGGCACGATTACCACGCCTGGTATGGGTATAACACTTGGTTGGCATGGGTACCATGTCTGGTACGGGTTTACTTTATTGCATCTTGCATTGGTTCATTGATTATTGTATTGCATTGGCTGATATTAGTTCCGTGTGTGGACCGGGTTGTTTTACTGAATGTGATACTTGATATTGGTTTCGTGAGTGGTCCGGGTTCTCTTTTAAAAGGTGCTATTATTGGTGGTCCTTGAGTGGCTGGGAACTTTGTATAACTTCTGTGTTGGTCTTGGTTTAGTCCGGGTGGAATCATTACTTTTGGTATGTATCTAGAGGGGATTCCAGGGTGGGTCTAGGCTAGACGGAAAAGTATAGTTAATGGCTCATGTTCATGGTATAGAACTATAAGAGATGGATTTCATGTTGGGACAAGGTAGGTAGAGACTTGTAGTCTAGGACCTGTATACTTGTTGCATGTTTTCCATATATTTATTTGCAAATGTTGTACTGTTATATATGATGTTTACTTGAAAACTGGCTGATGATCCTACCAGTACACAGTGGTGGTATACTGATACTGCACTTGCTTGTCTTTCGTGAGTACAGGAAATGTACCAGCGACTGAGACGCGACCTCGCATTTAGCATCGGCGATTCTGACTTTCACGGGTGAGCTGCTTGTTTCGAGCTACCTTGGGTTGTCCTTAGAGTTTTAGTCCATTGTTTTGGACCTAAAACTATTTCATTTTTATCTTTTGGGGTTGCATCCCCGTATTCAGATATTTGGTATGATGACTTTCAGTTCCTATGAGGGATTTTCCGCAGGATAATGATTATGATTAGTTTTTGATTTATTTTGATTGCTAGTTTACTTTTTGCTTGCTGGTTTTAGGCTGTTAGTCTAGGCAAGGGTTGAACTCTATTGGTTCACTCATTCAGGGGTTGGGTGGGTGCCACTCACAATGGGTTGGGTCGTGACAAAAATGGTATCAGAGCCTAGGTTCATTGATCTCGTCGTACCAAATAGGTCTATTAGAGTCTTGCGGAACTGTGCGGAGACGTCTGTACTATTTTTCGAGAGGATATGGGGCTTTAGGGAAAATTATCTATTCCTTCTTTCCTTCGTGCTATAACTCGATTCCAATTGGTATCTGGTGATACAAATTAGTATCTAACCTCGTTCACTCTTCTGTTCGTAGATGGTTACTTCAAGGAATAATGGAGCAAGACCAGCCATCCTAGAAATGGGCCCGACAGTTCATGGCAGAGGTAGGGGAAGGGGCAGGGAACGAGCTAGAGCCGCACCTTACAGGGGTGAAGCTCGAGTTGCTGCTTCACGCGAGGTAACCCCTCTCCCACCTCAGGATCATGTGGCTGAGGACGTAGAAGAAGTGGTTGTAGAGGATAGAAGGGCTCAATAGGAGGCGACATCGGTTAGGGGTGCAGGCCTTCCGACTATGACACCGAAAGCTTTTAAGCAGGCGTGGGATATTCTGAGTGGGTTGGTTGGTGCTGGAGACATACCCGCAGCTTATGATAATCAGGCCTTGGATACTCAGCCAGCGGTTGCTACAACACCAAAGATGGATGCAGCTTCGTGCACAAATAATCTCCTCAGGCCCATGCTAGGCCCAGTGATGATGGGAAATGAGCATGAGATGCTGACTAAGTTCCTTAAGCTGAAACCTCCGATGTTTCAGGGTACAGAGAAGGAGGATGCTTATGAGTTCATCCTGGATTTCCATGAGAGTTTGCACAAGTTAGGTGGGGTGGAGTTTATCACTTTTAAGCTGCAGGGTGATGCCAAGCAGTGGTGGAGGTCTCATGTTGAGTGTCGGTCTTCTATTCTACCTCCACTAACTTGGGAGCAGTTCCATGCATTTTGTCTCGAGAAGTACATTCCCCGTACTTTGAGGGACCGAAAGAAGGATGAGTTTATAAACTTGGAGTAGGGTAGTATGTCGGTCTCGGCTTATGAGGTTAAGTTCCATGCGTTGTGTCATTTTGCTACATAGATGTTGGGTTCTGAGGAGGAAAAGGTTCGGTTGTTTGTCAAGGGTCTGAATAGTGAACTGCAGGTACTGTCGGTGCATATGACTTCTTCAGGGAAGGGTTTATTGATGTGGTGGATTATGTGAAGAAGATTGAGGGAGTTAGGCAAGCAAGGCAGGCTAAGGCTTTAGCCAAAAAGCTCCGGAATGAGGACAACTATGGTGGTTTGTACTCCAGGGGCTAGCATCAGTAGGCTTATCCGGGCCATCCTATTAAGTCAGCTCTGCCAACTACTATAGGTGGTCATCAGCGAGCTCAGTCTTCAGCTCCTAGAGGCCAGGGAGAATCTTATACATCAACTAGCAGACCTACTCTTGACCGTGGTTGCTTCCATTATGATGAGTTAGGCCATTTTAAGAGGGAGTGTCCACATAGGTAGAGAGGTAACCAGGGTCAGCATCAGACTAGAGTACTGGTTCCAGCAGACAGAGGCGGTAATGCAAGGGGTAACCCACAAGGTGGGCGAGGTAATTTTCAGGGAGGCCGGGGAGAACAACGGAACAACGATGCAGGCAGAGGTGCGGTGCAGCCACCCCAGGAAGTTGCTCGGATTGATGAACAGGCTTATTTCTATGCTTTTACAGGGAGGACTAAGGCAGAAGCCTCAGATGTGGTGATCACAGGTACTATTCTTGTCTGTGATAAAATGGCTTCGGTATTATTTGACCCAGGTTCTACATTTTCTTATCTGTCTGTAAGTTTTGCTTTGGGGCTGGGTTTGACTTGTGATATCCTTGATTCCCCCATCTATGTTTCTACCCCAGTTGGAGAGTCAGTGGTTGTGACTCATGTATATCGTGACTGCTCTGCTGTCTTTGTGGGGTTACATACTTGGGTAGACTTGGCAATTCTGGATATGGATGATTTCTAGCCTTCTTGGCTCATCTCTAGGATGATAGTGTGGAGTCTCCTCCTATTGAGTCAGTTCTAGTGGTTTCTGAAATTTTAGAGGTGTTTCCAGCAGACTTGCCTGGTATGCCTCTGAACAGAGACATAGATTTTTGTATTGATTTGGAGCCAGACACTCATCCTATTTCCATTCCTCCATATCGTATGGCTCTGGCAGAGTTAAGGGAACTTAACACGCAGCTGCACAAACTCCTAGATAAGGGATTTATACATCCTAGTGCTTTGCCTTGGGGTGCTTCGGTCTTATTTGTAAAGAAAAAGGATGGTAGTATGCGGATGTGCATAGACTATAGGCAGTTGAACAAGGTGACCATCCGGAATAAGTACCCTCTGCCCCGTATAGATGATTTGTTTGAATAGCTTCAGGGTGCATCAGTGTTCTCAAAAATCGACTTGAGGTCAGGGTACCATCAACTAAAGATTAGACCTAAGGATATTCCAAAGACTACTTTTTGGACTCAGTATGGGCATTCTGAGTTTCTAGTAATGTCGTTTGGTTTTCCCAATGTGCCGGTAGCATTCATGAGTTTGATGAATGCGGTGTTTAAGTCCTACTTGGATTCTTTCATTATTGTGTTCATCGATGACATCTTGATCTACTCTAAGAGTAGGGAGGAGCATGCTAATCATCTTCGTATTGTGCTGGATATCTTGAGGAACCAAAAGCTTTATGCAAAATTCACTAAACGTGAATTTTGGCTCACTTCTGTGGCATTCTTAGGGCATGTAGTGTCAGGAAAAAAGGTGATGGTGGATCCCCAGAAAATTGAGGTAGTCAAGAGTTGGGTTTGGCCTAGCTCTGTGACTGAGGTGAGGAGTTTTGTTGGGCTCGCGGGGTACTACCAGAGGTTTGTTAAGAATTTTGCTTCTATTGCTACTCACCTGACCAGGTTGACACAGAAGGATGTACCATTTGTGTGGTCTGACAAGTGTGAGGAGAGCTTCCAAAAGCTCAAGACACTTTTGACCACAACCCCTATTTTGTCCTTGCCGGTTGAAGGTAAAGACTTTGTTGTTTTTTGTGATGCTTAACATTCTAGTTTGGGTGTTGTGTTGATGCAGGATAGGAATGTGATAGCCTATGCATCCAGGAAGTTGAAGATGCATGAGAGGAATTACTCGACTCACGATTTAGAGTTGGCAGCGGTGGTTTTTGCATTGAAAATCTGGAGATACTACCTTTATGGTGTCAAGTGTGAGGTATTCACAGATCATCGCAGTCTGCAGCACGTTTTCACTCAGAAGGATTTGAATCTAAGGCAGAGGAGGTGGATGGAGTTATTGGAGGATTATCATGTATCAATTCAGTACCATCGGGGTAAGGCTAATGTGGTGGCAGACGCATTAAGCCGGAAAACTGTTAGCATGGGTAGCTTGGCTTGTTTGGGGGCATCCAAATAACCATTGGCTAAGGAGATTCGGGCTTTGGAGGCCAAGTTCATGCACTTGAGTGTTTCAGATCAAGGTGGGTTGTTGGCCAGCATTGAGGTAAAGGCAACCTTCATAGAGGAAATAAAGGCAAAACAATTTCAGGATCCGAAACTGGGTAAGTTGAGAGGTAAGGTAATATCCGGGGAGTCCAGAGATGTCATGTTAGACTCTGTTGGAGTGTTGCATTTTAGGGAGAGGATTTGTGCTCCTTAGGTGGATGATATGATACAGAAAATCTGGCATAAGCTCGTGGTTTGCGGTACTCAATTCATCCGTGTGTGACCAAAATGTATAGGAACTTGAGGTAGCGTTACGGGTGGCCTGGGATGAAAAGGGACATAGTGGACTTTGTGTCCAAATGTCAGAACTACCAGCAGGTAAAGTATGAATATCAGAGACCTGCAGGACTACTTCAGAGAATGCCAATTCCAGAGTGGAAGTGGGAAAGAATAGCCATGGACTTCGTGGTGGGTCTTCCCAAGACATTGGGTAAGTATAACTCAATTTGGTTCATTATTGATAGGCTGACCAAGTCCGCTCATTTCATTCTTATCAGGGTAGATTATAATTCACAGCAATAGGCTAAGATCTACGTGAAGGAGATTATGAGGCTGCATGGGGTACCACTTTCCATCATTTCAGACAGGGGTACGCAGTTTACTTCTAAGTTTTGGGGCAAGTTACACGAAGAGTTGGGTACACAACTTACCATTAGCACATCCTTCCACCTTCAGACTGATGGTCAGTCGGAAAGGACGATCCAGGTATTGGAGGACATGCTGAGAGCATGTGTGATGGACTTCGGGGGTCATTGGGACTAGTTTCTACTATTGTGAGAATTCTCGTACAACAATAGCTACCACTCCAGTATCGATATGGCACCGTTCGAGGCCCTGTATGTGAGGAACTGTAGATCACCAGTTGGGTGGTTTGAGGTAGGCGATGTGAAGCCTCTGGGCATAGACTTAGTGAAGGAAGCACAGGAAAAGGTAAGGGGCATACAGACCAAGTTGCTGGCTACTCAAAGCAGGCAGAAGGAGTATGCAGATTGCAGGGTACAGGACATGGACTTTCAGGTTGGTGAGCATGTATTGTTAAAGGTATCACCAATGAAAGGGGTTATGCGGTTTGGTAAGAAGGGCAAGCTTAGCCCTCAGTTCATCGATCTATTTAAAGTTCTTGAAATTGTGGGGCCACTGGCTTACAAGTTAGAACTACCACCTAGTTTTTCGGGCGTCCATCCGGTATTCCATGTACCCATACTTAAGCGATACCATGGGTATGTGATTACATCATCAAGTAGGATGAGATACTTTTTGATAAGGACCTATGAAGAGGAACCAATTTGAATTCTTGCTCGAGATATCCGGAGGTTGAGGACAAAGGTGATTGGTATGGTGAAGGTCAGTGGAAGCATCATCCGATTGAGGAAGCCACTTGGAAAACTGAGAAGGACATGTGGGACAAGTACCCTCTATTGTTTGATGATTCAGGTACTACACTTCCTTCCTTTTATTTCTGTAATTTCGGGTTTGATCATTTAGGGACAAATGATGGGTAATGGGTAGTCCAATCGTGCCATGTTTTAGAGTTAGAAAACTCCAGATTTGGGGGTTTGAAATTCTGGGCTAGGCTAGCCTCGGCCAGATTTGGTCTTTGTGTCTTGCTTCGAGCTATTTTTCCACGTAGTCAAGACATAAAGGAGTTCCGGGGACTTTTCAGAATCGCATTTGGGTAGGTAGAACTCTCGGTATCGCATTTGACATGAAGGAGTTATTTCGGGTTGTCGGGGAAAGCAAGTGTGTTGTAAAATGGCCAAAATTGGGAAATTTTTGGACCTTCTATCCATGACGGGCGCAACCACGTGCGATAGCGGCCACCGCTATAGCGGTAGAAATTACCGCTATAGTGGCGGTCAAAAGGCGGTCAACCTACTTAAGACCGCTATAGCGGCAGCCTACCGCTATAGCAGGACTGCTATAGCAGAGAGGGGACCGCTATAGCGGGCCGACGGGATTTTAATGCAGAAACAGCTCCCAAAATATTCAGTTTTTCACAATTTCATTTTGGGAGAAGGTCTAGGCGATTCTAGGCATTTTTCTTCCTTTTTCCATCAAAATTCTTCCCCAAGGTAAGGTTTTCGTCCCCCAATATTTGTATTATGTTTCCTATGCGGTACAATTGCTAGGAGGGAATTTAGGAAAGGTTAGAATAACCTAGGGATGGTGGAATTCGAGGAAGGAAGGGGATTTCAAGCGTGTGTGTTCTTGGGTATGGATTAAAGTACATTATTATGATCATAGGTTGTTCAATTCCCTATTTTATTCGTAAAAATGATAGAACTAGGATAATTAATGGTGGGAAAGCTCGGGAAAAGGGTGGGATGATCATGGGTGGCCTGGAGTTTGGGGATTTGGTATAATCTGGGTAATGTGCAGGTCTTGTGTGTTAATTGTATGTATTGTGTGTTGTTTTTAGACCAAGAACGAGAGAGGAATCATGAGAAGAACTATCCTACTCATGATCTTGAGCTAGTGGCCATGGTTTTTTGCTTTGAATATTTGGAGACACTACTTGTATGGTGTTCATATGGATGTATTCGTCCATCATAAGAGCCTTGAGTATGTGTTCACTCAAAAGAAATTGAATCTCCATCAAAGGAGATGGCTTGAGCTTCTTAAGGATTATGATTTGAGTGTGCTTCACCATTCGGGTAAGGCCAATGTCGTGGCGGATGCACTTTGTAGGTTGTCTATGAGTAGTGTGTCTTTGGTTGAACACAGAAAGAAAGAATTGGCCAAGGATGTTCATCGACTTGCTCGATTAGTAGTTTGCCTTATGGATTCCACGGAAGGTTTTGTTATTATTCAGAATGGTTCTGAATCCTCTTTGGTAGCTGAAGTGAAAGAAAAGCAAGACAGTGATCCTATTTTGTACTAGTTGAAAGATGTGATGAATGCTTAAATTGTGCTCCACAAAAGTTGGAGGTCACGACGATCATGCAACAAAACCAAATTTATAATCTCAACGAGTGTTGGGGTCATACCCATGGGACTTGGAGTAGCTAAATAGATATTGTATCGAATTGATTTCAAAGCAAGAGTAAATGCTCAAAATAAATAATAAAAGGATAGGGGAATTGTGATGTTGTCACTATAATCAGAATTCAATTAAAAAGCAATAAAACAAAGGCGGGTGTACCAAGTTGACTAGACGACTAGGGATGCATATCCGATAGGGCTTTAGTTATGGGATAGGGTAATTATCAATTCATACTTATTGTCGCTTAATGACATAAGTAGCATTGTTCATGGGTAAGAATTTCTTATCTCTCGATCAACAATCTTATATCCGATGATCTCGGTTAGAGCATCATCAGTTTGATCAATAAACAACCAATCTAAGCTTGGGGAGGTCACAGTATCTCTAGCTTAGACCCTTAAATGGGTGATTCCGTTGATACGAGCTATCTCTAGCCTCAAATCTGAGTGGAATCCCAAGTTCCCACTAGTAATTTCACATCCAAAACCATGAAATCCTTTCTCAAGCAATCACATAGCCAAGTAATGAAAATTAATGTTTGCAACCACCAATTTTAGGATTAAAACTTGGTGATATTACTAGATTCATGTCAATTAAGCAATTATAAAAAAGAATAAATAACACCCACACCCATTTGTTAAGCACCCATCATCAATACACCCCTAGACAAGAGAAATTAGCCACTCATAGCAAGAGAGAAAGAGATACAAGATGGGTAAGTCGAAATCTCTTCCATTAGAGCTAAATCTGAAGTTCTAAATTCAATTTGAGCACACAAGTGTTAACCAAGAGAATTAGATTGAAACCCTCTTCTCAATGAAGGTGAAAACTTAGTCTCCAAGCAAAAATCTCTTCAGAATATTCAGGACTGAGAAAGTTATTTACAATTGTGCCTAGATAGGCCTTTTATAGTTTCCCAAAATGTCACTAAAAATTAGGACAAAAATGCCCTTCGGGAGGTGTGCGGTGTGACGTGCAGTTCGCACGTTGTGATGTGCGCGTCGCACACTGCCTTCAGTTGAATCAGTGACTTCATCTATCTTTGGGAGCTCCATGCGAAGGGGGTGCAGTTCGCACCTTCAGATGTGCACATCGCACAGTGACCGCACCCCTTAACAGATTCTTCAGTGACTTTTGTTGCATCATGCGGAGAAGGTACAGTTCGCATCTTGGCTTGTGTGTGTCGCATGGCCACCGCATCTTCAGTCATAATCTTTTGTTTTTCCGAACACTTCACACTTTACTCCTTTTGAGCTCTTTTTGGGTCTATTTCCTTGTTTATCATCATCTATCAAAAATACCTGCATAGACATAAATAAAAGCATAAGAACCTCTAAATCTATTCAAAATGTAGCAATAATTCATGGATATAGGCTCAATAAGTTGGTAGATTACCGACTTATCAAACTTCCAAACTTGAACTATTGCTTTTCCTCAAGCAAGATACTCACAAGTTAAGGAATGAATTATGCTCTAGGCTCAATCAAGGCACAAAAGACTCCTCTACACTAAAAATTAAGAAAAAGAATAAACGAAAGACTCAAACAAATGACTCAACTACTATGCTCATCTCAATTTGAACCACCAAAAAATCAAGGCACTTGATCATCTCAAAACTTTTTCCAAAAGGACATCATTTCTCATTCAAAATCAAGGTAATTTTGCCATTAAAAACAAGACATTTAAGCTTCTCAAGTCATTGGCATAGACCGTCACAGTTTGCCTCAAGATTCGCCACACTACTTGTCTTATTTATTCCCCTCAATTGAAATAGAGATTCTATGTTTCAATTCGAGTGCATGATGCCACTCACCACAAGAGAGAATCCCACTCACAATCATTCAATTCACAAAACATGGGATTATAGGAGAACCAAGAAGACTCTCACTCTCTCAAGGAAGTTCAAGTGCATATGCGTCGAACCATAGTCTAGCCCTTCATGTATATCACCACTAATGTAGGGTAGCCAAGCTCGAAAACACTAAGGACTTATGGGTTACGATGTTGGCTAGGGATAATGTGAGGATATCATTTGATTCAAGTGACTACACCTCCCTAATGCTCTTTGTTCTCATTTCAAACATCGCTCACATTTTCCAATTTCAACTTCACCTTATTTCTCCTTCACACGACCCAAGATTTTTCCTTTTTACTCATGATCTTTCAGACTCCTTATACCACCTTCACTTGGTAGCACTTATTTTTTCTTTTCAATTTGCTCATTGGATTGGTCTTTTGGAGCAATTTTCAATTCGAAATTAAGGTGCTACCTTGAACTTGAAGTGCACTTCTTTTCTTCTCCTTATTTGATCACATGCACTCCCAAACTTAGGAATTTGCCTATGTTATCTTTTGTTTCCCCCCCAAATTTAGGCTTTTAGCCTACATTTCATTTTTAAGCAATTATGGAGGATGGGTACCAAAATAGATGTTCCAAAAAGGTCAAGGTATTACAAGGTACCAAAGAACGATCACAAGCTCAAAAAGGTTCACTAGGATTTGATGTCATGGGAGGTCATTTGGGTGAAGCGGCTATCAAAAAGGTCCTAAGGTCATCTTCCAAGCTCGGTCACACCTAGAATTTTACCTTGAATCACATTCAGGACAAGTTTTAGATGACTCTTATGCACAAGAATCAAGGTAAAACCTCACCACAGAAGGCATCATGCCACATGTCCTCTTTCATTAGTCTCACAATCAATTAGGGCAAATTATTTTTGACAAACTATTCCGAGTTCATTACACACTCATTTGTGAGTCAATCAAGCCAAAGAGAGAGTGTACAAGTCATGACAAGAGAATGCTTTTCCTCAAAAATTCATTTCCCTTCTTCCTTTTATTTTCAAAACAATTTGCTAAGAGAAACTTTTTGGTGGGCCCATTTCGAGGCAAGCAACTACAGACTCAATTCTAAACTAAAACTTGGCCTTTTCGCTTAAGAAAGTCACCTCTCAATCTATCATAAGGAAACACCAACCCGGATAGACACACAAAAACAAAAAAGAAGAAAAAGAAAATAATCAAAACTCTTGCTCCTTGGGAAAGAACTGTGGTATTATGAAAACCCTCAGAGTTTATTTCTAAACTACTATTAACACGGCGATATCCAAATTTTGCGCTCATGATTCATTCAAAACAAGCCTCGGCATAGGCCTTTAGTGCATTTGCAAATCATGGGTAGTAAGACAATGGAGCATGTAAGACCAACCCGGCAACACAATCTCAATCAACAAAAATCAAGCCCGGCAAGGGCACAAATAAGCTCAAGGTAAAAACAAAACATAATCTAAAGGCCCGACAAGGGTAATAAAAATCACAATCATCCAAATTTGCCCAACAAGCGCTGAATGAAATATAGCAAAATGTCAAAAAGGCCCAACAAGGGAGATAAAATATATCAAGCCCACTCACGGGTACCAACAAAAGTAAGTAAAGACACCTCCTGCCCATAAAATGATCATTGCCCTTAATACTTATAGTGCAATGGGAATAAGGGTGAAACTCCCTGGAGGACTAGGACTCATCATCATCATCATCAGCGGCTTCTTCCTCATCAGTATTCCTTCCACTCGTTCCAGCACCACCCTTTTGGGAATCCGCAAAAAGTATGGAGTCACGGATAACCCTTGGAAGTCAGGGTTCAGGCCGCAAAGAATTCCCATACAACTTACTTATAGTACCCATCAGGTACATCCTTAAAGGGGTGCCACTTTCGTTCAGAAAATTCCCTGTGCATGTTAGGTAGCTCATCTCCGACCTCTCCCAAGTTAAAACTATGCTCCTCATTGAATCCTCTATCTTTGTCCCTCATTTAGAAGGCTTTCATACCCTCTACCATAAAGCGGAGCCTCGATTCTTCTGTAGCAGACCTTTGCCTGGGTTGGCTTCCTGTGTTTCACCTGTTTGAATACATATTCTACATATAGAGATTGTGAGTTAAAAACAAAAACAAAACCTAAGAAGAAATTGGAAACCTACAAAAGATGGAAAAACAAAGTAGGTAATTGTTGGCTTATGCGGACCACATGCAAAACACACCAAAAAGAGTGCGCGTCACATGTACTATCGCACAAGCAAGCAGAGACCTTCAGGGATTTTCCATTTAGGTGCGAACTTGGTGTGATTCGCACCAAGCAATTATGTGTGTCGCACCAGGCGTCACCTCTCAAATCAGTGTCTGGCTTTTTCTTTTAAACATGGTGCGATGCCTCATGCGACCCGCACATCAAGATCGATGTATCTCATGCGAAGCACACAAAGGCACAATTGGATTTTTTGGTTCCTTGTGTTCTTGTGAATTCCGCATGTGATCCGTAGAGCAAGATCTGCTTAGGCATTGGGCACCACGCAACAAACCAATCAATATTAAACAAGGGGGACAAGGTATATCATGACCATAACTTCCGGGTACTCAGACTTCCTTAGATTTTCATTGACACAGTAACAAGCAAGAAAGGAACTCAACGACTTCCCTTAAGATGGACGTTACCCCATCTATCAATGGGAACATAAAGCCCTCACTTGCATAATGGACACCCAAAATTTCAGCAACAATTAACTCCCTCCCTTCACAAGATCATACACCCCAAACAGAATGCTCAACAAAAATCATGGGTATACAATCAGCAAAATTTATCCTCCATAACAAATTTTCAACAAAAACCTCATGACAAATGATGATTTTCCCTTAAGAACGACGTCACCCAATCTATCATCGGGCCAAATCATTCGTTCATCGCAAGTGGGTTACTCAGACTTTACCCCAACACATAATTCAAGGCTAAAAATACCTACCAATCAACATGTATTAAAAAATTAAAGTTCTACCAAGTTGATACATAGCAATATCATCAATACAACTTAGAATTGGGGACCCAAAATTTTTGGATCTCACCCAAAATCAACATGGCAATTCTACTAAGCATGCTTCACATATGATTTCCCAACTTTTATAAAAACAAGTATTTAACATCGGGGAACTTACCACAAGTGAAGATTATGAAGAGAGGAGTGCAAATTGATGCTTTTTATTCTTCAACAATGGTGACCCAAAAAACCTTTCCGAAGAGATGACGATGGCAGTGGTGATGGAGTGGTGGAGATTGTGTGTGAGAGGAGGAGAAGATTTTGGGGAGGTTTGAGGGATTTAGAGAGAGTTTTGGGAGAAAATTTTGAGAGTTTGAGGGAAAAAATGGTGGAAGAAGAAGAGAACAGGCGATTTTAAAAGAAAATAAAGAAGAAAGGTCGGCCGGGTCATCTTCGGGTCGGATCATTCAATGGGTTAGGTCAATTCAAATTCAAACTTACCGCTTGTCCACCACGATATGCGATTCGCACCAGACAAGGTGCGAACTACATGGCATATCGCATATGCCCTTTTTTCTTCATTGGGTTTTCCTAGGCATCTGTATCACCATGTGATTAGAGGTGCGATGCACACATGGGATCGTGCGGTCCCCACAGCCCAGCGCGTGTTGCCTCAAAATTTTCAAATTTCCCTCAGGCCTTCTGCTTTGGCATGCGGTGTGCTGTGTCACACGCATAATTTCTTGTGCAGTTTGCACAGTCCGCCGTACAGCCCATTTTTGCCCTGATTTCCCTTGTTCATTTTTCCGTCCATGCCTTCCCTACAAACAGACCAAAAACAACAAAAAATAACCAAAAACAAATAAAGAAACTTGGGTTGCCTCCCAAGCAGCGCTTGATTTAACGTCGCAACACGAGGATAGTACCTCAATCAATAATTCTTTGGGTTAGTGATAGTGTCGCTAGGCAACGTCCTTTTCATCCTCGGGTTCATTTGGCTTGAGAGGTGGTTCATTTGGGCCTCAAGATGCTTGATTGAGGCTTAGTGGGATCTCACAGTTTGGTGAAGTGTTGAGACCTCACTCTTTAGCTCGTTCAGTCCCGTATTTGTCATTTCCACCTTCTTAAGAATCAAGGACAACATGTCCTCCAACTTGGAATGGCTGGGGTTACTTATGCACGATTGGTAGAGAGAGTCCACCCTATTCGGAGGGATAAAGGGATTTGAACTCCGGTGATTGAAACGATCACCATGCTTGTCTCTATCCTGCCAATTTCCATCTCTTTCTCTGTCTCAAATCCAACATTGGTTCTCCTCCCTCGGGCGATAATACCCAGGTCGAGAACCCGCCGACAGAAAACATAGCTTTCCATCAACCACAGTCATGAGCTAATCATCACTAGCTTTGATTTTTGGTGTACTCACAGCATTCACTGTCTTAGCACCACCAGCTCATATTACATACTTGGCCATCAAATCAATATGTGTCATCATTTTGGCCATTGTCTCATCACACTCCTCATCCTTCTTCCTTATTTTATTAACCAAGATGGATGAGGGTCCTCCCGAGGTTGGTATATCTACTTCTCTTGTATGCCAAGCTTATGTAACACCCCAAAATTTGATCCAGCTTTAAAACTTAAGAAATCTGTGAATTTTGAACTTTTCAGAAATTACATAATAAAATCACGGACCTAAGTTTGAACCATGAGTCGAGAAGTAAACTCGTGGTTCCAGTCTGCTGGTTCAGTCTCGGACATGGGAACCACGAGTTGGTTTTGACTATGGTCTATCCTGTCAACTCGTGGAATCATATCAAAGGGTCAACAGGTTCCCCAGGTTTCACAATTGGTTTTTACGGCCCGTAGTATAAACTACTGACCGTCTTGTAACTCGTAGAACTTAATTCAGAGGATTTCACGTTTCCCTGAAATTATGGCTCAGGTCTACGGGCCATCGTTCAGTTGACGAGTCATCCTGTTGACTTGTGGTTTACCTTCTACAGCTTGTTCCTTTGGCCGGGGAGAACGGATGGAAACCACGAGCCGTGGTTTGGTCTACGACCCGTGGAATCCATCTGTGGTCCCTGAAAGTCAACTTTTTCCAGCTTTTTCCTAATTACGTCACAGGGGTATTTTATCATTACCCACCCTTTTAACTCCTAAATGATGCCATTATGACTATTTCTAGAAGGGTTTTCACCGTCATTAGCCTAAGTCCCTTCTCAAATCTTCACTCTTCTCCCAAAAAGGAAAAGAACTCCTTCAAGCTCCAAGTCTCAAGCTCCAAGATCAAGTCTCCTTTCCTTTCAATTTCAAGTGGGTTAGCTTCAATCAATGTATGTGGGTATACAACAATGGGTTTCTTTCAGCCTTGTGCCAAAAACCCCCAATTCTTATTTTGAATTATGAATTTGTGAAATTAGGATTTTGATCTAAATTGGGGAAAAACTTATGAAATCATTTTCTAAGCATCAATTTATGGTTTCTTATGGTTTATTTATGATTTGATTAAGATTCCTTAATTGGTTTCAAAATCCCATGCATTAATGTGGATTTCTAGTATGATTCCATTAAATTGCATATTTTCAAGTGAAAGTTTACATGTTTAGATAACATGTCATTATGTATTTATGAAATTGCATGCCTAATTCTTCAAGTATGAATTTAAGAAGGAAAAGTATATTTTGAATTATGGCTATCCTAAGCTTCAAGAACTTATCATATGAGAATTGCATGATACCCGATGTGTTTTCATGCTTTTCAACAAGATTTGGCATGAGATTGTGCCACTATGAATTTATGAGCTATATGTACATGTTTTGGGAGTAGTATTTTGCATCGAGCAACGAGGGTTCGATTACCCAAATCCAAAATTATATTGCCAGCGTAGGATATGAAGTGCCCTATGGGCTTATGAGAGTGGTTCCACATTTTGATTATGGTGTCCAGTACTTTAGCGGGCATTAGGGCAGCTTTGCCAACTAGGGTTATATAGTTGGATATGGTGACTCATTTCTTGGCACGGTTCAAGTCAGATTTTCTAACTAGGGTTACATAGTTAGATTTCATGTAGCTCGCATGGTCTATTGTCAGTTATAAGAAACTCCCGTATGAATGTTTCGACTTGTTTATGCCAATGATATTTATTTGAAGTATTGACTCTTATCTCATGTTTACTACTCAAGTTATGATGTGCACTTATGATATTCTCTTTTTGCATGAACTCAATTTTAAGTATGTTTTAAGTATGTTTTCATCATATTCATGCATATCTCATATACTCAGTACATCCTATAGTACTAACATATATTTTGCACTGCATCCTTTGATGATACAAATTCAAGCTGGTTCCCTCACACTCGTGGCTAGATCTTACCGGAGTCCCAGTTTCCAGTGGTGAGACCTCATTATCTGAGGGCCAGTATTAGACCTATCTCTCTTATGTTGTTTTCTTTGGATTTTTCAAGCTAGTTGGGGTCTTGTCCCATCAGCTCATATGATAGTTTAGAGGCTTCAGACATAGCTATATTTGTTTTCCATTGTATGAAGTTGATACTTCTTAAGCCTTGTCGTTATTTAAGTTATGGTTGCCTATTTATATCTAGTATGCTTCCACTACATTTCTCAAATTGACTTCTTAGTATGCTATGACCAAGGGTTACTCTGGAGTGCTTGTGTTACGGATCCCGTGTTACATATAGGGGGTAACCTCGGGCGTGAAAAACTTGGTATTAGAGCCTCAGGTTCAAGAGTCCTAGGGTGTCTGAAGCCGCATCGAGTATAATTTCATTCGTGTGTGTGAAACGCGCCACATATATGATGGAGAGGCTATGAGATGTCTTAGGAAAAGTTCACTTCTTTCATGATCACATTGTGCATTAGAGTTTAACTCTAATATCTCTCTAATCCCTTCTTTGTGTATTTCAGATTATGCCTTGATGTGCTATGACTCACTGAGCCGCTCAGAATGCTGCTCATCTAGTTTCAGACCCCGAGGTCACGAATGAGCAGTTTAAAAATGCCATCCATTTACTAGCATAGGCCATGGCCGCTCAGGCCAACCAGCCGGCTTCTATCCCCATCCACCCTCAAGGTGGGGTAGCGTCCCTAGTTTGTGATTTTGTCCAAATGAACCCACCTGAATTTTGGTGTTCGAAGGTGAGTGAGGACCCACTTAGCTTTATTGATGAAGCGAAGAAGATATTTGATGTTATGCAAGTAGGTGATGTTGATTGTGTGGAGCTCGCATCCTATCAACTCAAGGATGTGGCTCATATCTGGTTCACGCAATGGAAGGAAGCTAGAGCTAGGGATGAGGTCCCTATGACTTAGGAGTGTTTTGAGATGGCCTTTCTCGATTAGTTCTTTCCCCGAGGGTTGAGGCAAGCAAAGGCTAAGGAGTTTTTGAACTTGAGACAGGGGTTGATGTCAGTCCAAGAGTACAGTTTGAAGTTCACTCAGTTGTCTAGGTATGCCCCCTCTATGGTAGCTGACCCGTATGTCAGATGAGTAAGTTTATCTATGGGGTTTCAGATATGATGAAGAAGGAGTGTATGTCTCCAATGCTATTGAGTGATATGAATATTTCTAGACTCATGACCCATGCTTACCAGATCAAGGGAGACAAGCTTAGAAAGATGGCTAGGGAGAACAAAAGAGTCAGATCTGAGGGTTTGGGATTTAGTCATCAGAAGTTTGGAGATGTACATCAATCTTCCTTTTAGAAGAGGTCATCAGGACCTGTGCATTCTTCAGCCAGTACTCCTTCTCAGGCCTCCAGGCCCCATCATGATCAGTCTGGTAGAGGTGCATGCTCTAATTCGCAGGGGAGTGGTGGAAAGAGTCATCTTGGTGAGTGTCTAGCAGGTTCAGGTAGTTGCTTCGAATGTGGTCAGGCTGGTCATCGGATTAGAGATTTCCCTTCAGCTAAGAAGGGACAGGGTGGTAGTAGGGCTCAGTCTACCCTAGCAGCTTCGGGAGGTCGACCAGCCCAGCAGGGCACTACTTCTAATTATGGTGGTCAGCGCCAAAATCGCCTTTATACTATGTCCTCTCGTCAGGACCAGGAGAGTTCACCTGATGTTATCACTGGTATGTTAAAAGTCTTCTCTCTTGATGTGTATGTTTTGTTGGACCCAGAGCCTCCCTATCTTTTGTCACCTCTGTTGTAGCTTGCAAATTCGAAATTTGTCCTAAATTGCTTTTAGAAACCTTTTGTATTTCTACTCCGGTTGGTGAGTCAGTCCTAGCCAAAAGAATCTACCAAAATTTCCCTATCTCAGTCCTTCATAGAGTCAATTTAGCGGATCTAGTAGAGTTGGAGATGACTAATTTTGATGTTATTCTTGGTATGGATTGGTTGTATGCTTGTTATGCTTTGGTTGATTGTCGTACTCGGGTTGTCAGTTTCAATTTTCCAAATGAACCCTTCTTAAAATGGCAAGGTAGTCCCCCATTCTCAATATGTCATTTCATATCCTATCTTAATGCTAGGAAGATTATTTCTAAGGGTTATGTTTATCACATAATGCGGGTTATGGACATGGAGTCCTAAACCCCATCCCTTCAGTCTGTTCTTGTTGTGAATGAGTTCCTAGAAGTGTTTCCCAAAGATTTGCCTAGAGTCCCTCCCGTGCGGGAAGTTGACTTTGGGATCGATCTTTTTCCAGATATGAATCCTATCTCTATTCCTCCCTATAGAATGGCTCCCGTGGAACTTAAGGAGTTATAAAATTAGTTGAAGGATCTTCTTGATACGTGTTTCATCAGGCCTAGAATTTCTCCATGGGGTGCCCCAGTTTTGTTTGTGAGAAAGAAAAATGGTTCCCTCAGGATGTGTATTGACTACCGTCAGTTGAACAAGGTCACAATCAAGAAAAAGTATCCCATTCCTAGGATTGATGACTTGTTCTATCAGCTTCAGGGTGCTAGTTTTTTCTCCAAGATTGACCTTAGATCCAGTTATCATCAGCTTCATGTTCGAGAGTGCGATATTCTGAAGACAGCCTTCAGGACTTGGTATGGTCATTATTAATTTATTATGATATCTTTTGGTCTAACGAATGCTCTTACAGCTTTTATGGATTTGATGAACCGTGTGTTCAAGCAGATTTGGACATGTTTATGATTGTGTTCATTGATGATATCCTTCTCGGAGTGAGGAGGAGCATGCAGACCATTTGAGAGTGGTGTTGCAAACTCTCAAGGACCGACAATTATTTTCTAAGTTTAGAAAGTGTGAGTTTTAGATGCAGTCTGTTGCTTTTCTGGATCACATTGTGACTAGAGATGGTATTTGAGTTGATTCTCAAAAGATCAAGGTAGTAAAGAACTGGCCTAGACCCACTTCCCCATCTGATATTAGGAGCTTTTAGGGTTTGGCTGGTTACTATAAGAGATTTGTGGAATGATTTTCTTCCATCACTGCCCTTTTGACTCGGTTGACTCAGAAGAAGGTAAAAATTTTATGGTCTGACCTTTGTGAGAAGAATTTTCAGGAATTGAAAACTAGATTGACCACAACTCTAGTGTTGGCTCTACCCGAGGGCCTAGATGACTTTGTTGTGTTTTGTGATGCTTCTAGAATTGGTTTGGGTTGTGTTTTGATAGAGCATGGTAAAGTGATTGCTTATTCCTATAGACAACTTAAGATCCATGAGAAGAACTACCCCATTCATGATTTGGAGTTAGCAGCCATGGTTTTCACCTTGAATATTTGGAGGCACTACTTGTATGGTGTTCACATTGGTGTTTTCACCGATTATAGGAGTCTTCAGTATGTGTTCACTCAAAAGGAATTGAATCTATGTCAAAGGAGATGGCTTGAGCTTCTTCAGGATTATGACATGAGTGTGCTTTACCACACATGTAATGCAAATGTTATGGCAGATGCACTTAGTAGATTATCTATGTGTAGTGTGTCTTCAGTCAAAGACGGGAAAAAGGAATTGGGTAAGGAGGTTTATAGGCTAGCTCAGTTGGGAGTTCGCATTATGGACTCGACAGAAGGTGGCGTTATTGTTCAGAATGGTTCTGAATAATCTCTGGTAGCTGAAGTGAAGGCAAAGCAAGACAAAGATCCTATTTTGCTTCAGCTAAAAGGTGCAGTCCATCAACAAAGGGTTGAGGTTTTCTCCAAAGGGGGAGATGGTGTGCTTCCTTATCAGAGTTGATTGTGTGTACTAGATGTAGATGGGTTGAGACAACAAATTTTGACTGAGGCTCACAAATCCAAATATTCCATTCACCATGGTGCCGCCAAGATGTACCGTGATCTATGGGAAGTCTATTGGTGGAATGGTATGAAGAGGGACATAGCCAATTTTGTGGCTAAGTGTCCCAACTGTCAACAAGTGAAGGTAGAGCATCAGCGACCGAGTGGCATGATTCAGGATACTGACCTTCCTACTTGAAATGGGAAGTGATCAATATGGACTTCATTACTGGGTTGCCACATACTCAAAGGCAACACGATCTGATTTGGGTGATTATCGACTGGATGGCAAAGTCATCCCACTTCTTGGCCTTTAACACTATTGATTCAGCAGATGATTATTCCAGACTCTACATTTGGGAGATAGTTTGATTGCATGGTGTCCCATTGTCCATCATTTCAGATAGGGGTACTCAGTTTTGGAGATCATTTCAGAGAGGTCTTGGTACTCAGGTGAAGCTTAGCATAACCTTTCACCCCCAGACGGAAGGCCAGGTAGAGCGTACTATTAAGACTTTCGAGTATATGTTGAGAGCTTGCGTGATTGACTTCAAAGGTAATTGGGATGATCACTTACCTCTTACCGAGTTTTCTTACAACCACAACTTTCACTCTAGCATCCAGATGGATCCTTATGAGGCACTTTATGGTCGGAGGTCTAGGTCTCCTATCGGTTGGTTTAAGGTAGGTGAGGCAGCTTTGATTGGTCCAGATTCAGTGCATGAGACCATGGAGAAGGTTTAGCTGATTAGGGAATGATTGAAGACCGCTCAGAGTCGATAGAAATCATATGCTGATGTAAGGAGGAGGGAGTTTTAATTTGAAGTTGATGATTGGGTTTTTCTGAAGGTGTCACCCATGAAGGGTGTGATGAGATTTGGCAAGAAAGGAAAAATTAGTCCCTATTTTGTAGGTCCTTATCGGATTCTGAGGAGAGTTGGTAGCGTTGGATTTGCCAGCAGAGTTAGAAGCGGTTCATCTAATTTTCCATGGTTCTTTATTGAAGAAGTGTGTTGGTGATCCGACCTTGATTATTCCTTTGGAGGATGTGGGTGTGAAGGATACTCTTACCTATGAGGAGGTTCCCGTAGAGATCCTTGATCGTCATATTTGAAGGTTGATAAACAATGAAGTCGCTTCGGTAAAAGTCCTTTGGAGAAATTAGCTAGTTGAGAGAGCTACTTGGGAAGCAGAATCGGCCATGAAAGCCAAGTACCCTCATCTCTTCCCTTCCAATTCCTTTTCGGCTTGAGGTAATAGTTTCCTCCTTAGTATGTTCCTCTGATTCTATTCCATCAGTTTTTCTCATGATCCTAGCATGTATTCATGTTTTTGAAGTTGATTCAGTCATGTTTTAAGTTACAAGTTCAGTTGTCATGTTTGTTCTTCAGATTTTATGTATTGTTGATTGGTTGGGCTATTTTCTCTTCAGTATTCCCTTGTTTAGTCTTCATTCAAGGATGAATGATCCCAAGGGGGAGATATTGTAACACCCAGAAATTTGATCCAACTTTTAAACTTAAGAAATCTGCGAATTTTGAACTTTTCAGAAATTACGGGTCCAAATCACGGACCGTGGTTTGAACCACGAGTCGAAAAGTGAACCCGTGGTTCCATTATGCTGGTTTAGTCTCAGGTTTTAGAAACACGAGTTGATTTTATAGATTGTGGTTCTGACTACGGTCCATCTTGTCAACTCATGGAATCAGATCAGAGGGTCGACATGTTCCCCAGGTTTCACGATTGGTTTCTTTGGCCCATAGTTTGAACTACGGACTGTCCTGTAACTTGTAGAACTTGATTCAGAGGATTTCACGTTTCCTCGAAATTATGGATCAGGTCTACGGGTCATCATTCAGTTGACGAATCATCTCGTTGACTCGTGGTTTACCGTTTATAGCTTGTTCCTTAGGCCGGGGAGGACGGATGGAAACCATGAGCCATGGTTTGGTCTACGACCCGTGGAATCCATCTGTGGTCCCTGAAAGTCTACTTTTTCAGCTTTTTCCTAATTATGTCCCAGGAGTATTTTAGTCATTACCCACCCTTTTGATGTCATTTTGACTATTTCTAGAAGGGTTTTCACCCTCATTAGCCTAAGTCCCTTCTAAAATCTTCACTCTTCTCCCAAAAAGGAAAAGAACTCCTTCAAGCTCTAAGTCTCAAGCTCCAAGATCAAGTCTG
Organism: Jaltomata sinuosa; assembly: GCA_003996215.1. Classification (NCBI taxonomy): domain Eukaryota; kingdom Viridiplantae; phylum Streptophyta; class Magnoliopsida; order Solanales; family Solanaceae; genus Jaltomata; species Jaltomata sinuosa. The sequence continues at coordinate 118,648 of QJPP01002140.1, read as the reverse complement.
CTTTCCTTTCAATTTAAAGTGGGTTAGCTTCAATCAAGGTATGTGGGTATTCAACAATGGGTTCCTTTCACCCTTGTGCTCAAAACCCCCAATTCTTATTTTGAATTATGAATTTATGAAATTAGGGTTTTGATCTAAATTGGGGAAAAACTTATGAAATCAGTTTCTAAGCATTAATTCATGGTTTCTTATGGTTTATTTATGATTTGATTAAGATTCCTTAATTGGTTTCCAAAGACCATGCATTAAAGTTGATTTCTGATAACGCCCAAACTACACCTCTAATTAAAGAAGCGTAAGCGGTCGTAGTCAAATATAGAACCCAACAGAGGTTGGGGTCGATCCCACAGAGAATATGGTGAGAATTAAGTCGTTAGTGAATTAAGTGACTAGTCGTCAATAGTTTCCGGTAAATGGGGGGGTTTTGTGTGAACAATTTGTAAACAAAACAAACAATTAACGTATGAATGATAATCAATAGGAGAGAGAGAACTAGGGAAGTGTTTACCATGGCGTTGGTAACAAAGTTGATTCTAGGCTTAACAGGGTTCTTTCTATATGCGTGTCACGATGCGATTGAATTAATGGTATCGTCTAAACGTTTCTCAACCAAATAGACGAATTTACTTTTCAATTCTCTCGAACTTGAAAAGGTGTGCTTTTAGATTTCAATCCTAAACATCAAGTAGATTAATCTAGTTACAGCATTAATCATAAGACGAGAGTTAGTAGTCTCGAATCCTCGTCGCTAATCAAGTTTCCCGGTTTTAATCTCTTTACTCAAGCAAATTAAACCTAGGCATGTTCTAATGTTTGCAACCACTAGAAAACGTTAAATAATGTATGATTAACAACGTGACAACATATATAGTGAACCCGTCGCTACCCGGAATCTATCTTGCTACGTTTGCCATGGCTCCCACAACCCTAGTCGTGGGAGGTTTAGTTCCTCATGCTATTAAGAAAAGAGAAGAGAATAGTATTCATAATAAGGAGAAGAGATTCTTACAATATAATGAAAACCAATCTTCAATTATTTCAAGAACAAGAAAAACAAGATCCCAAGAACAATTCAAGAACACGATTTCAAGACAAAGAAACCGTGTTTCTTGCTCTCGAAGTTTCGCTCAAATCTCCTAAAACTATTGTAAAAAACGTGATTTGCATCATAATAAAATAAACCTAACATAGGGTATTTATAGGAGTCCAAGAAACACAATCCCAAACGCATTAGGAATCCAAGAAACCAAATCCCAAACACGGTAGGAATCCTAATCGCGGGCTGCCTTGGTGCGTCCAAGAAACACAATCCCAAACGCATTAGGAATCAAGAAACCAAATCCCAAACACGGTAGGAATCCTAATCGCGGGCTGCCTTGGTGCGCTACTGCTTTGACGTGACGGTTTGGGTGACGGACCGTCACCACCTTGACGGCCCGTCATGGTGGCCGTCACCACTAGGCAGTGGTGCTGCCCCATCTTGACGGCTTGGGCTTGACGGTCCGTCACTCGCTTGACGGTCCGTCACTCGGACCGTCACTCTTATCCAGAACGTCTTTTTGCTCGTATTTCCTTCCGTTTCCATGTTTGTTCCTATTTCCTGAAAATACACCATAAACACATCAAAAACGACGATGGTTGCTTGAAAACATACGATTGTTCTTAGTTAAAAGGAGTCGAAAGTGCCGTAAAATGGCGGCACATCAACACCCTCAACTTAAAACGTTCGCTTGTCCTCAAGCAACATGACATAAAAAAAACAATACGATGACTCAACTAAAAAACAAACTCGTGTCTATAGCAACTCATGGTCATTCAAACTCATCTTCAATTTTAAATCAAGCTCCCTTATAGCACATAAATGTATGAAATGCTAACTTGCAAGGATCCAAACATGTCATTCCGATATGATAGAATATTATGCATACACACGCGCAGCTATCCTAAGAATCGATAGACAATACAGACATCTTGGTGCCCTCACCACAAAGAAATCCCACACACAAGATTTGGGACTAGGTAAGCGCTCACACTCACAAACGATTTCAAACAATGCACATGCGATACCATAGGCTTGCCCTTACTATTCTATTTTAGTTCTTCAGAAAGCCGCTCAGGATCACTACAGGACTTGTTTTGGCTTGTAATGAGGCTTCAGGTGCAGGTAGGATACATTTAGGGGTTAGTGACTAAGCCCTCCTTGGAACTACCGATGTCTTATTACCACATTCCTTTACTTTGTCCATCCTCATTCGCCTTTTTATTTCCTTTTCTCTAGCTACAGGTGCGGCCTCTTTATTTTTACAATTCTTTTTATTACTTTTTCGATCTTTTTCATCTCTTTTTATTTTTCTTTTTTTAGGCACACACCCGGACTTTTCATTCTATTCACAACCAATCATCTCCATCCTCTTTTTCTTATCATTCACCTCTGTAGTAGCCACCCTCAACTTAAGCTGATTGCCTGCGTTGAGGTGCACAATGTCCATAGCAGGACCAGGGCCAATACAGGGTTTACCTCTATAATAGCCACCCTCAACTTAGGCTGATTGCCTGCGTTGAGGTGCACGATGTCCAAGGAAGGACCAGGGCCAAAATAGGGATTCAAAGTTAAACAGGAACGGTGACAGGTTATTGAAAGAATAAGATCAATTATGGTTCAAATAGGGATCAAAGGGAGTATTTGCATTTGGACGGTCTTATAGGTTAAGTGGACTGCACACAAAAAGGGCCTGTGATCCTTTCCTAAGCAACCAAACTTCAAACTTAACAAAATAGACCGGGCAAGTTCTAGATGCATGCACAGAGTAAGAATTTATAACAATAATCTCACACACACTTGGCACCAAGAAACTATATCACTACCAACTATCAAACAACCGCTCGGTTTAAGCATACTCATTCTAATCATGATCATACAATGACATTCAAGGATCCAGACAGTCAATCGTTTCAACATAAGTACAAAACCAGAAATTTTTTCAAGGGCCTCATTTTAGTCAAGAAAAACGCCATGCTCATCACTATAGACACTAAAAAAAAACAAAAAATTTAAAATAACAACCTAAACATGCCGGTTCTACTAGATAGCACACCGGAGGGAAAAGAAACACGGCAACAAAAACCCTCGGTGGTGACTCATAGGTTTCCCAACACCCTCAACTTAGACTCATGCATTGTCCCCAATACATAGATATGAAAGCTAAAAACTGTGAGAGAAAGGAATACCTGTGAAGTCGATATGACTCAGATTCTGACATGATGTTGGAGACCGCCAGGGTCTCCACAACAGGAGAACTCGATATCCTCATCATTCAGCATAACATCGTCCTGCAGACCACCAGCATTCAGATTTTTTTGGGCCTGCAGTTCTGCAGCGAGCCTTGATGCCTCTTGTTGTGCGGCCATATTCTGCCTTAACGATCTAGCAAGCTCGGGGTCGTAAGGTAATGTTGATTCCCCCGAGCGCCGGGTACTTGGCATGCACAACTCTGTACCCTGTCAAAAACAAAAACAACAAAAAAAAACGTAAAGCAGGAAAGTATGACTAAGAGTCAAATAAACACACCAGACTTAATTAACAACCGTATTCCCCGGCAACGGCGCCACTTTTTGATAACGCCCAAACTACACCTCTAATTAAAGAAGCGTAAGCGGTCGTAGTCAAATATAGAACCCAACAAAGGTTGGGGTCGAATCCCACAGAGATATGGTGAAGATTAAGCCTTTAGTGAAGTATGTGACTAGTCGTCAATAGTTTCCGGTAAATAGGGGGGGGGGTTTGTGATCAATATTTGTAAACAAAACAAACACTTAATGTATGAATGATAATCAATAGGAGAGAGAGAACTAGGGAAGTGTTTACCATGGCGTTAGTAACAAAGTCGATTCTAGGCTTAACGGGGTTCTTTCTATATGCGTGTCACGATGCGATTGAATTAATGGAATCGTCTAAACGTTTCTCAACCAAATAGACAAATTTACTTTTCAATTCTCTCGAACTTGAAAAGGTGTGCTTTTAGATTTCAATCCTAAACATCAAGTAGATTAATCTAGTTACAGCATTAATCATAAGACGAGAGTTAGTAGTCTCGAATTCTCATCGCTAATCAAGTTTCCCGATTTTAATCTCTTTACTCAAGCAAATTAAACCTAGGCATGATCTAATGTTTGCAACAACTAGAAAACGTTAAATAATGTATGATTAACAACGTGACAACATATATAGTGAACCCGTCGCTACCCGGAATCTATCTTGCTACATTTGCCATGGCTCCCACAACCCTAGTCGTGGGAGGTTTAGTTCCTCATGCTATTAAGAAAAGAGAAGAGAATAGTATTCATAATAAGGAGAAGAGATTCTTACAATATAATGAAAACCAATCTTCAATTATTTCAAGAACAAGAAAAACAAGATCCCAAGAACAATTCAAGAACACGATTTCAAGACAAAGAAACCGTGTTTCTTGCTCTCGAAGTTTCGCTCAAATCTCCTAAAACTATTGTAAAAAATGTGATTTGCATAATAATAAAATAAACCTAACATAGGGTATTTATAGGAGTCCAAGAAACACAATCCCAAACGCATTAGGAATCCAAGAAACCAAATCCCAAACACGGTAGGAATCCTAATCGCGGGCTGCCTTGGTGCGTCCAAGAAACACAATCCCAAACACATTAGGAATCCAAGAAACCAAATCCCAAACACGGTAGGAATCCTAATCGCGGGCTACCTTGGTGCGCTACTGCTTTGACGTGACGGTTTGGGTGACGGACCGTCACCACCTTGACGGCCCGTCATGGTGGCCGTCACCACTAGGCAGTGGTGCTGCCCCATCTTGACGGCTTTGACGGTCCGTCACTCGCTTGACGGTCCGTCACTCGGACCGTCACTCTTATCCAGAACGTCTTTTTGCTCGTATTTCCTTCCGTTTCCATGTTTGTTCCTATTTCCTGAAAATACACCATAAACACATCAAAAACGACGACGGTTGCTTGAAAACGTACGATTGTTCTTAGTTAAAAGGAGTCGAAAGTGCCGTAAAATGGCGGCACATCAATTTCTAGTACGATTCTATTAAATTGCATGTTTTCAAGTGAAAGTTTACTTGTTTAGATAACATGTCATTATGTATTTATGAAATTGCATGCCTAATTCTTCAAGTATGAATTTAAGAAGAAAAAGTATGTTTTGAATTATGGCTATGCTAAGATTTAAGAACTTATGATATGAGAATTGCATGATACATGAAGTGTTTTCATGCTTTTCAACAAGATTCGGCATGAGATTGTGCCACTATGAATTTATGAGCTATATGTACATGTTTTTGGAGTAGTATTTAGCACTAAACAACAAAGGTTTGATTACCCAAGTCTAAAACTATGTTACCAACGTAGGATATAAAGTGCCCTATGGGCTTATGAGAGTTGGTCCACATCTTGATTTTGGTGTCCTGTGCTTTAGCGGGCATTAGGGCAGCTTTGCCAACTAGGGTTATATAGTTGGATATGGTGACTCATTTCTTGGCACGGTTCAAGTCAGCTTTGCTAACTAGGTTTATATAGTTAGATTCCATGTAGCTCGCATGGTCTATTATCGGTTATAAGAAACTCCCGTATGAATGTTTTGACTTGTTTAAGCCTATGATATTTATTTGAATTTTTGACTCTTATCTCATGTTTACCACTCAAGTTATGATATGCATTTATAATATTCCCTTTTTGCATGAACTTAATTTTAAGTATGTTTTAAGTATGTTTTCATCATATTCATGCATATCTCATATACTCAGTACATCCTATAGTACTGATGCATATTTTGTGTTGCATCTTTTGATGATGTAGATTCAGGCTCGTTCCCTCACACTCGTGGCTAGATCTTGTCGGATTCCCAGTTTCTAGTGGTGAGACCTTATTATCCAAGGGCCAGTATTAGACCTATCTCTCTTATGTTGTTTTCTTAGGATTTCTCGAGCTAGTTGGGGTCTTGTCCTAGCAGCTCTTATGATAGTTTAGAGGCTTCATACATAGCTATATTTGTTTTCCATTGTATGAAGTTGATACTTCTTAAGCCCTGTCCTTATTTAAGTTATGGTTGCCTATTTTCATCTAGTATGCTTCTGCTATGTTTATTGAATTGACTTCTGAGTATGCTATGACCAAGGGTTAATTTGTAGCGCTTGTGTTCCAGATCCCATGTGTAACACCCCGTACCTTTCAAAACCTATGTGACTAAGTAAATATCGACGAAGGTATTTGAGCTCGAGATTGTGAAGGGGTACTTTGGCCTAGAATTTGAAATGGTCAAATGTATATAAGTGTTAAGTTAAATTATAAGGATGAGGGTTTTGAAAATGAGATAAAACAAGTGAGGTACTTTCTCGACTTATCTAAGCTCTTAGGTGACAAGTAGGTGCATCACCTACCTACGCTAATGAACTAATTTCCGAGGGCCGATTACGGGCAGCAACCCCATGGATTATTAGACCTAATGGTAGCCCAAATGAAGCTTAAAGTTGGCCAATCAAAGCACAACCAAATCTGGCATAAACAACTACAAAAGGTAGCCACCAATATTGACCACATTTTGACCCAAGAGAAGCCCAAAATCAGCCACAAAACTTAACCCCTTTGAGGCCCAAGCAAAGGGTAATTTTGGCCCAAGTTTCTTGAACCATTTTGGCCCAAATATACTCAAAAAAGTCGGCCAAAAAGGTACCTTTATACAGACCTTTTGTTGATCAATATTGATCACAAAAAGCTGGAAAAATTCTTTCTTATCTCCTTTCCTTTTGGCAGCCCTTCTCTCTCTTTAGGGTTCTAAGAAGATCAAGATTCATTCAAGCTTAAGGGGGTACTTAAGCTTTTCAAGGCATCAATAAAAAGAGGATAAAAACACACCTTCAGGTGTGGTAAGTACTCTGCCCATAATCATATTTTTGGATTGAAGTTCGGATGGACAATTGTTGTTGAATTGTTGTTAAGAACTCATGGGACGGCGATCGAAAGCCATGGGTTCAATGTGTTGCTATTGTATTTAGGCATGGTGAGTTGTGTAGGGGCTGTTTGATGTGTTTTATATTATTTGAGGCAGTAGGTTGGTGTGTGTGTGATGTGTATTGGACAGGGGAGAAAGGTGTGACGATACATCTTTAATTAATGCAAAATACTTAAATATGCCCGGGAAATGTTTAGCTACTATTTTGGAAAGGTTGCATCAGGTTTAAGAGCTAATATTAGCTTCATTATACCCTTGTGTTGTATATTAACTTAATAAAGGAAAGTCCAAGTTCTGGTAAGCACAATCTTCGGAAGGAACGAGGTATGTTAAGGCTTCTTTATTCCTTATCGGCATGAATCTAGAAATAGAACTCTAAATCTCCGAAAGAAGGAATTTGAGTATTCTGTTGTAAGAGAGCTGATTTGGTAACTCAACAAGTCTTAAGGAACTAAGTTATACATTATGGTGATTCAAGTCGCCTTCTTATAAAAATCTGATTCTTTTTGCATAAAACGTAAGTTATCCTTTTGTCGAGTTTCTTCTTTGTATTGTGATCCCTAATCAAGCTTTAGAAAGTATACAAGGAAAGTTAACAAGTAAAATCCCCATTTATATGTGTTTGGTATGTTGAGTCCAACACCTAGTAACCCAAGGCTAAAGAAGTTATCTAAATGAACCTTCATAAATAACAAGAATAGTTTTGAAGGTCAATCTAGTAATACACTTATTATGCATGGTTTGTGTGTTAGTGTGCACTGAGGTGCTACTTCCATATTGAGGCCATTATATACATAGTGTGCACCAAGATGCTACTGCCATATTGAGGCCATTATATACATAGTGTGCGCCGAGGCGCTACTGCCATATTGAGGCTATTATATATAGGGTGCACCGAGGCGCTATTGTGGTTCAACGTGGGTTATAAAGAGTGAGTTGTGGTGTGAGTTAATGCATGTGTTGTATTCTAAAAAGAATAAAGGAGAAAGATCTTAACGAGTCTTACCAATTACAGTTTACAAGTTTCGTATTATATCTTGTTCAGATTTACTACTTGTGACTTGCTTTTCTGCTTCTACCTTACATGCCAGTACATTATTGTCGTACTAACGTCCTCATTGCCTGGGGGGGCTGCATTCATGCCTGAAGGTCCAGACAGAAACCCAGATAGACCTCCTCAGTAGTAGTTGCAGAGTTCAGCCATTTTGGTAAGCTCCATTCTTCCTGGAGCTGACGAGTCAGAGGTCTAGCTTATATTTTTACCAGGTTATATATATGTACAACTTATGGGTAGTCCAGGGCCCTGTCCTAGATATGAGATATTTTACTTACTCCTAGAGGCTTGTAGACGTGTATATGTACATCAATGTTGGGTATGGCCTTGTCGGCCTTGTTATTAGCTATCTACTATGATAATAGCCTTGTCGGCCTTAAGTTGTTTACCTACTATTGAGCTTTCAGTGTTTCAAATTGCTATTCTTAGAGACCTTGTCGGTCTCAGACCCCGAGCAGGTTCAATAGAGATACACTCTATTTTGACACTCTCAGACTTTTGGGGCTCCGGGTGTCGGTCATGCCTCCCATGGTTTGGGGCGTGACACCGTGTTACGTCTAGGGGGTAACCTCAGGGCGTGACAACTTGATTGGTCTTTGTCATTCGCTCTAACAAAGTCGAGGCAATGGGAAATTCTAAGTCCATGAAGGTACCACCTCCAAGATTGTCAGCCATTGAATTATTCATAGAATTCAATGATCGATAGAAGCTTTGTAGCAGCACATTATTTGATAACTCTTGATTTGGACACAAGAGAAGATTCTTTTTGAATCAAACCTCATGAAGAGGCTCATCCAGGAGCTTCCTAAAGTTGGTAATATCATCTCTTAGCTTCATCATTCGAGATGGAGGAAATAATATCGAGGTAAAAGCCTCAACCAACTCAGCCCAAGATGTGATAAAATCATCCGGCAACTTTTCCAACCACTTCGTGGCTTCCCCCGTCAAGGAAAAAGGGAATAGGCATAATCAGATGGACTCTAGGAGATATGTTGAAAGATGAACGGTTGACAAATCTCCACAAAATTCTGAATATGCTGATCGGCATCTTTATGTGCTGCTCCACCAAATAGGCCCTTTATTTGGATTAAGTGGAGTATGGTGCTAGTCACATGAAAGACATCGTTTCCCACCGTGGAGGATAGGCGGATTGCACCTACACCCCCTTGCATCATAGGCTCTGCCTCATAGGCCTCCATAAAGCTGTCAACGCTCTCATTTTTGTCAGCCTCATTCATATGCTAGCCTACTTATTCATAGCATAAACAATAGATAAAGTAAAAGAAACAAGTACTCTCAAGGTGATTTCTAAACAACAATCAAGAATAGCTATCAACTCAAGTCCCCAACAACGATGCCATTTTTTATGAATGCCCAAATTGTGCTCCCCAAGTTGGAGGTCATGAAGATCATGCAGCAAAACCAAATTTATAATCCCAAAGAGTGTCGGGGTCATACCCAAGGGACTTGGAGTATCTAAATAGAGATTGTATCGAATTGAGTTCAAAGCGAGAGTAAATGCTCAAAATAAAAAGTAAAAGGATGGGGGAATTGGGATGTTTCCACTTCAATCACAATTAAATTAAAAAGCAATAAAACGAAGGCGGGTGTAGCAAGTTGACTAGACGACTAGGGATGCATATCTAATGGGGCTTTAGTTATGGGATAGTGTGATTATCAATTTATACTTATTGTCTCTTAATGACATAAGTAACATTGGTCATGGGTAAGAATTTCTTATCTCTCGATCAACAATATTATATCTGATGATCTTGGTTAGAGCATCATCGGTTTGATCAATAAACAACCAATCTAAGCTTGGGGAGGTCACACTATCTCTAGCTTAGACTATTAAATGGGTGATTCCGTTGATAAGAGCTATCTCTAGCCTCAAATCTGAGTGGAATCCCAAGTTCCCACCAGTAATTTCACATCCAAAACCATGAAATCCTTTCTCAAGCAATCACATAGCCAAGTAATGAAAATTAATGTTTGCAACCACTAATTTTAGGATTAAAACTTGGTGATATTACTAGATTCATGTCAATTAAGCAATTATAAACAAGAATAAATAACACCCACACCCATTTGTTAAGCACCCATCATCAATACACCCCTAGACAAGAGAAATTAGCCACTCATAGCAAGAGAGAAAGAGATACCAGCTGGGTAAGTCAAAATCTCTTCCATTAGAGTTTAATCTCAAGTTCTAGATTTAATTTGAGAACACAAGTGTTAACCAAGAGAATTAGATTGAAACCCTATTCTCAATGGAGGTAAAAACTTAGTCTCCAAGCAAAAAGCTCTTTAGAATATTCAGGACTGAGAAAGTTATTTATAATATGCCTAAATAGGCCTTTTATAGTTTCCCAAAACGTCACTAAAAATAAGGACAAAAATGCTCTTCGGGAGGTGTACGGCATGACGTGCGGTTCACATATTATGATGTGCGCATCGCACACTGCCTTTAGTTGAACCAGTGACTTCAGCTATCTTTGGGAGCTCCGTGTGAAGAGGGTGCAGTTCACACATGGAGATGTGCGTGTCACACAACGACCTCACCTCTTAACAGATTCTTCAGTGACTTTTGTAGCTTTATGCAGAGGAGGTGCGGTTCGTACCTCAGCTTGTGCGTGTCGCACGACTACGGAATCTTCAGTCAAAATCTTTAGCTTTTCTGAACACTTCACACTTCACTCTTTTTGAGCTCTTCTTGGGTCCATTTCCTTGTTTATCATCATCTATCAAAAGTACATGCATAGACATCAATAAAAGCTATACGAACCTCTAAATCTATTCAAAATGTAGCAATAATTCATGGATATAGGCTCAATAAGTTGGTAGATTACCGACTTATCAGGGTGTAATCCATTAGTAGAGGGTAGAGATTTTCTCCCAAGGGAGAGATGGTGTGCTTCGATATCAGGGTCGATTGTGTGTTCCTGACATAGATGGGTTGAGAAATTGGATTTTGACAGAGGCTCATAGCTCCGAGTATTCTATTTACCCCAGTTCCACCAGGATATACCATGACTTATGGAAAGTCTATTGGTGGAATGGCATGAAGAAGGACATAACAGGTTATGTGGCTAAGTGTCCCAACTATCAATAAGTGAAGGTAGAGAATCAGTTACTGGGTCATATAACTCAGGATATTTATCTTCCTACTTGGAAGTGGGAGGCGATCAATATAGACTTCATTACAGGTTTACGTCATACTCGTAGGTATCTTAATTCTATTTGGGTGATTGTGGACAGGATGACTAAGTTATCCCACTTCTTGGCTGTTAAGACTATGGATTCAGCAGATGATTATGCCAGGCTCTACATTCGGGAGATAGTCAGATTTCATGGTGTTCCATTGTCTATCATTTCAGATAAGGGTACTCAGTTTACATCTTAGTTTTTGAGATTATTTCAGAAGAGTCTTGGTACCCAGGTTAATCTTAGCATAACTTTTCACCCACAAACATATGGCTAGGCAGCGCGTACTATTCAGACTTTGGAGGATATGCTGAGAGCTTGTGTCATTGATTTCAAAGGTAATTGGGATGATCACTTAACTCTTATCGAGTTTGGCTACAACAACATCTTTCATTTTAGCATCTAGATGGCTTCTTATGAGGCACTTTATGGGGGGAGGTATAGATCTCCCATTGGTTTGTTTGAGGTAGGTGAGACAACTTTGATTGATCCAGATTCAATTCATGAGACTATGGAGAAAGTTCAGATCATTAGGGAGAGGTTGAATACCACTCAGAGTTGTCAGAAATCATATGCAGATGTGAGGAGAACAGAGTTGGAGTTTGAGGTTGATAATTGGGTAATTTCTGAAGGTGTCACCCATGAAGGGTGTGATGAGATTTCGTAAGAAAGGGAAGCTTAGTCCCCGTTTTGTAGGCCCTTATCAGATTCTAAGGAGAGTTGGTAGTGTTGCTTATGAGTTAGATTTGCCAACAGATTTAGAAGTGGTTCATTCGATTTTCCATGTTTCTTTGTTGAAGAAGTATGTTGGTGATCCGACCTTGATTGTTCCTTTGGAAGATGTGAGTGTAAAGGATAGCCTTACTTAGGAGGAAGTTTCAATAGAGATTCTTGATCATCAGATTTGGAGGTTGAGAAACAAAGAAGTTGCTTTGCTGAAAGTCCTTTGGAGGAATCTACTTGTCGAGGGAGCTACTTGGGAAGCAGAAGCAGGCATGAAAGCCAAGTACCCTCACCTTTTTCTTTCCGACTCAGTTTCAGCTTGAGGTACTAGTTTCCTCCTTAGTATGTCCCTCTGATTCTATTCTAACAGTTTCTATCATGATCCCAACATGCATTCATGTTTTTCGAAGTTAGTTCAGTCATGTTTTAATTTGAAAAGCTCAGTTTTCATGTTAATCCTTGAATTTCATGTTTTATTATTTGGTTGGGATGTTTTCTCTCAAGTTTTCATTGCTTAGTATTCATTCGAGGAAGAATGGTCCCAAGGGGGGAGATATTGTAACACCCCGAAATTCGATTCAGCTTTTAAACTTAAAAATTCTGAAAATTTTGAAACTTCCAAGAATCACGAGTCAAGTCCATGAGCCGTAGATAGAACCACGAGTCATGGAAGTGACCTTTGAAACTTTTCCTAAAGATCCCATCTCTAGTCTGAGAACCATGAGTGGTGTCTACGGGTCATGATTTATTTTGCGGGTCGTGGAAACCACCCGTGGAACTCAGACTGAGGGTAGCTTTTCTTCTGAGAACCACGAATAGGTTCTACGGATCATGAAAACTTCCACGGATTATGGAAACTATCCGTGGAAGTCAGATCTGCAGCTTAACTTTTGGCTCAGGAATCACAACTCCAATCCACGAGCCGTGGTTACTTCTACGGTCCGTGGAAAGGACCCGTGGAACCTGAAGCCGAGTTTTTAATCAGCTTTTCTCCAATTAAATCCGAGGGGTATTTCTATAATTACTCACCTATTTAACTCTTAAGATAGGTCATTTTGATCATTTTTAGTAGGGTTTTATTGCCTAATAGCCTAAACTCTTCTCATTCTAAGCAATTCTATTCCAAAAGAAGAAATAACTCATTCAAGCTCCAAGTCTCAAGCTCCAAGATCAAGCCTCCATTTTTTTCATCTTAAGATCAAGCAAGCTTCAATAAGGTATGTAGGTATTCAATAAGGGATTCCCTTCACCCTTATTCCTAAAACACATGATTTTGATTTTGATTTATGAATTTGTAAAATTAGAGTTCTTACCCAAATTGAGGAAAAGTTATGGGTCCAGTTTTAAAGCTTCAATTCATGATTTCTTATTACTTATCTATGTTTTATTTGAGGTTTCTTAATTGATTTTAAAATCTCATGCATTAAAGATAATTTCTGGTATGATTTCATTGAATTGCATGATTTCAAGTGAAAATTGGCATGTTAGATAACATGGCCTTATGTATTTGTAAAATTGCATGCCTAATTCTTCAAGTTATAAATTCTGAAAGAAAAATATGTTTTGAATTATGGCTATAAGCTTCAAGGACTTATGATATGAGAATTGCATGACATCAGGTATGTCTTTATGCTTTTCAAACAATTTTTGTATCAGATATGCCACAAGTAAGTTATGAACTATATGTATGTTTAGGGAGTAGTATTTAGCATCGAGCAATGAGAATTCAATAACCCAATTCCAAAACTATATTTCCAGCATAGGTTATGAATCGCCCTATGGGCTTATAAAAGTGGTTCCACATTTTATCATGGTGTCCTATGCTTTAGCGGGCATTAGGGCAGCTTTGCTAATTAGGGTTATATAGTTGGGTTATGTGTCCCGTTCCTTGGCAAGGTTTGGGCATCTTTGCTAACTAATGTTATATAGTTAGATTCCATGTAATTCACATGGTGTATTATTGGTTATAAGAAACTACCGTATGAATGTTTTCAAGTTTTATGATATCTTATTTTGAGGTTTGACTTTTATCGCATGCTTGTTACTCAAACTATGATATGTACTTATGATTTCCTCGATTATGAATGAACTCTGTTTTAATTATGTTCTAAGTATGTTTTTATCACATTCATGCATGTCTCACATACTCAGTACATCCTATAGTACTGACGCATATTTTGTGATGCATCCTCTTGATGATGCAGATTTAGGCTCCTTCCCTCCCGCTCATGGCTAGACGTTATTGGTTGTCTAGATTTAGTTGGTGAGTCCTTATTATCTTGGAACCTTATCTATGATAGTACTTTTATTGTCTTTCTTTCAAATTCTTGAGTTAGTTGAGGTCTTGTCCGATTAACTCTTATGACAATTTAGAGGCTTCAAACATAGCTAGACTTGTATTCCGTATTTGGATTTGATACTTCTTAGACTTTTTTCTTATTTAGTTATGGTTGCCTGTCATCGCTTAGTATGTTTCCACTATGTTTTCTTATGAATATCTCAGTATGCTATGACCAAGGGTTAACTTGGGTCACTTGTGGTCCCGGGTCCCGTGTTTTTCCTAGGGGTTAGTATCGGGGCGTGTCAAACTTGGTATCAGAACCTCATGTTCAAAATTCCTAGGGTGTCTGAAAGCCGCATAGAGTAGAGTCTCTTTTATGTATATAAAGTGCTCCACACTTATGAGAGAGAAGCTATGAGGTGTCTTAAGAAAAACTTCACTTCTTTCTTGATCAATATCGTGTGACAGAGTTTAACTCTATTAACTCTGTAATCTATTCTTTATGCATTTTAGATTATGCCTCCTCGCCGTGCCATGCCTCGTCGAGCTGCCAAGAATATTGATCCTCCGATTCCAGACCCCGAGCTCAGAAATGCGGAGTTCAGGAATGTCATTCATATGCTAGCTTAGACTATGGCCGCTCAGGCGAACCAACATGCTCCTATACCTGTCCACCCTTAAGGTAGAGTAGCAGCCTGAGTCCGAGATTTCATTCGCATGAACCCACCCGAGTTATGGGGTTTGAAAGTTAGTGAGGATCCACAAAATTTCTTTGATGAGGTGAAGAAGATCTTTGTGTGATGCAAGTAGGTGGTGTCGATGGTATTGAGCTAGCTTCGTATTAACTCAAGGATGTAGCTCATGTTTGGTTCACTTAATGGAAAGATACTAGGGCTAAGGATGTGGTCCCTATGACTTGGGAATGCTTTAAGAGGGCTTTTCTTGACCGGTTCTTCCCGGCGAGTTTAGGGAAAATAAGGTCGAAGAGTTCATGAATTTAAGGCAAGGTTCTATGTAAGTTCAGGAATACAGATTGAAGTTCACCCAACTTTCTAGGTATGATCTTTCCATGGTGGCTGACCCATGGGATGAGATGAGTAAGTACGTTTATGGAGTTTCGGAATTGGTAAAGAAGGAGTGTAGGCCAGTGATGCTTTTCGGTGACATGGATATTTCTTGACTTATGACTCATGCCCATCAGATTGAGGGAGACAAGTTGAGGGAGATGTCAAGGGAAAATAAGAGGGTTAGATCTGAGAGTTTGAGTTTTGGCCATCAGAGATTCAACGGTGGACATCGCTCATCATTTCAGAAGAAGTCATCAGGGCCCATTTATTCTTCAGATAGTGTTCCTACCCAGGCCCCAAGGCCTTACTATGATCAGTCTTGTAGAGGTTTAGGCTCGCAGTCTCAGGGAAATGTTGCTAAGGGGACTTCCTACCATATTTGCGGCAAGTGTGGAAAGAGCCATCCAGGTGAGTGTCTAGCCGGTTTAGGTAATTGCTTCGTGTGTGGTCATACTGGACATCAGATTAAAGATTGCCTTTAAGATAGGAAGGGAAAGAGAGGTGGTAGGACTCAGTCTTGACAAGCAGCATCAGGAGGTCAACCAACCCAGCAGGGAATCGCTGGTAATTCAAGTGGCCAGCGCCAGAACCGCCTTTATGCCATGTCCTCACGCTAGGACCAAAAGAGTTCATCGGATATTGTTACTGGTATGTTGAAAGTCTTCTCTCTTGATGTGTATGATATATTGGATCTGGGTGCCTCCTTATCTTTTGTTACCCCTTATGTTGCTTGCAAGTTCGAAATTTGCCCTAAATAGCTTTTAGAACCCTTTTGTGTTTTTACTCCTGCTGGTGAGTCAGTCCTAGCCAAAAGAATCTACCAAAATCTCCCTATATCAGTCCTTCATAAAATCACTTCAGCGAATCTAGTAGAGTTGGAGATGATTGATTTTGATGTTATTCTTCATATGAATTGGTTGTATGCATGTTATGCCTCGATTGATTTTCGTAATCGAGTTATCAGTTTCAAGTTTCCAAATGAACCTATCTTAGAGTGGCAAGGTAGTCCTTAATCCTCGAAGGGTCTTTTCATATCTTATCTCAAGGCTAGGAAGATGATTTCTAAAGGTTATGTATATCATATAGTTCGAGTTATTGACACGGACCTGAAATGCCATCTCTCTAGTCAGTTCCTATTGTGAGTGAGTTTCCAGAAATGTTTCCTGAAGATTTGCCTGGAGTCCCTCCCGAGCGGGAGATCAACTTTGGAATAGATCTTCTTCCAGATACGAATCCAATTTTTATTCCTCAATATAGAATTGCTCCTGCAGAGCTTAAGGAATTGAAAGAGCTCCTTGACAAGAGTTTTATCTGAGCTAGCATCTCTCCATGGGGTGCTATTCTTATTCGTGCAAAAGACAGATGGTTCCTTTAGAATGTATATCGACTACTGTCAGTTGAACAAGGTCACAATCAAGAATAAGTATCCCATTCCTAGGATTGATGATATGTTCGATCAGCTTCAGGGTGCCAGGTTCTTCTCCAAGATCGACCTTAGATCCGGTTATCATCAGCTTCATGTTAGGGAGTGTGACATTTCGAAGACAGCCTTCAGAACTTGGTATGGTCATTATGAATTTGTGGTTATGTCTTTTGGACTAACGAATGTTACTGCAGCTTTTATGGATTTGATGAACCGTGTGTTCAAGCAGTATTTGTATATGTTTGTGATTATGTTCATTGATGATATCCTTATCTACTCTTAGAGTATGGAGGAGCATGCGAACTATTTAATAGTGCTGCTACAAACTCTCAAGGACCAGTAGTTATTTGCTAAGTTTAACAAGTTTGAGTTTTTGATGCAGTATGTTGCTTTTCTGGGTCATATTATGACTGGAGATGGTATTCGAGTTGATTCTCAAAAGATTGAGGCAGTAAAGAACTGGCCTAGACCCACTTCCCCATACGATATTAGAAGATTTTTGGGTTTGGCTGGTTACTACAGGAGATTCGTGGAAGGGTTTTCTTCCATTGATGCCCCATTGACTCGGCTAACTCAGAAGAAGGTTAAATTTTACTGGTCTGATCAATGTGAGAAGAAATTTCAGGAATTGAAGACTAGGTTAACCAGAGCTCCAGTGTTGGTTCTACTCGAGGGCCAAGATGACTTTGTTATGTATTATGATGCTTCCAGGATTGGTTTTGGTTGTGTGTTGATGTAGCGTGGTAAGGTGATTTCTTATGCTTCATGACAATTTATCATTCATGAGAAGAACTACCCTACTCATGATCTTGAGCTAGCAACCGTGGTTTTTGCTTTGAAGATTTGGAGATACTACTTGTATGTGTTCACGTGGATGTATTCACCGACCATAAGAGCCTTCAGTATGTGTTCACTCAAAAGGAATTGAATCTTCATCAAAGGAGATGGCTTGAGCTTCTTATGGATTATGATATGAGTGTGTTTTACCATCCGGGTAAGGCCAATATCATGGCGGATGCACTTAGTAGATTGTCTATTGGTAGTGTGTCTTCAGTTGAGGACAGAAAGAAAGAATCGTATAAGGATGTTCATTGACTTGCTCAATTAGGAGTTCGCCTTATGGATTCCACGGAAGGTGGTGTTACTGTTCAAAATGGTTTCGAATGCTCTTTGGTAGCTGAAGTAAAAGAAAAGCAAGACAGTGATCCTATTTTGCACCAGTTGAAGGGTGCAGTCCATCAACAGAGGGTAGAGATGTTCTCCCAAGGGGGAGATGGTATTATTCTATATCAGGGTCGATTGTGTGTTCCGGACATAGATGGGTTCAGACAATGGATTTTGACAGAGGCTCATAGCTCTAGGTATTCTATTCAACCCTGTGCCACCAAGATGTATTGTGACCTACAAGAAGTCTATTGGTGGAATTGTATGAAGAGGGACATAGCAGGCTTTATGACTAAGTGTCCCAACTGTTAACAAGTGAAGGTAGAGCATCAGCGATCAGGTCGTATGACTCAGGATATTTATCTTCCTACTTGGAAGTGGGAGGCAATCATATGGACATTATTATAGGTTTGTGTCATACTCGTAGGCAACATGATTCTATTTTGGTGATTATGGACATGATGACTAGGTCATCCCACTTCTTGGCTTTTAAGACTACAAATTCAGTGGATGATTATGCCAGGCTCTACATTTGGTAGATAGCCAGATTGCATGGTGTTCTATTGTCTATCATTTCAGATAGGGGTACTTAGTTTACATCTCAGTTTTGGAGATCATTTCACAAGGGTCTTGGTACCCAGGTTAAGCTTAGCAAAACTTTTCACCCACAGACAGATGACTAGGCAGAGCATACTATTCAGACTTTGGAGGATATGCTGAGAGCTTGTGTGAAGGATAACCTTACTTATGAGAAAGTTCCCGTGGAGATTCTTGATCGTCAGATTTGGAGGTTGAGAAACAAAGAAGTTGCTTCGGTGAAAGTCCTTTGGAGGAATCAACTAGTCGAGAGAGCTATTTGGGAAGCAGAAGCAGCCATGAAAGCCAAGTGCCCTCACCTCTTTCCTTCTGACCCAGTTTCAGCTTGAGGTACTAGTTTTCTCGTTAGTATGTCCCTCCAATTCTATTCCATCAGTTTCTATCATGATCCCAACATGCATTCATGTTTTCTGAAGTTAATTCAGTCATGTTTTAAGTTGAAAATCCCAGTTTTTATGTTTATCCTTGAATTTCATGTTTTGTTGTTTGGTTGTGTTATTTTATCTCTAGTTTTATTTGCTTCGTGTTCATTCAAGGACGAAGGATCCCAAGGAGAAGATATGGTAACACGCCTAAATTCGATTCATCTTTTAAACTTAGAACATTTGAAAATTCTAAAACTTCCAGGAATCATGAGTCAAGTCCATCAGCCGTTGATAGAACCACGAGTCTTAGAAGTGACCCCTAAAACCTGTCCTGAAGATCCCATCTTTGGTCTGAGAACTATAAGTGGTTTCTACGGGTCATGATTTGTTTCACGGATCATAGAAACCACCCATGGAACTCATACTGAGGGTAGCTTTTCCTCTGATAACCACGAACAGGTTCTACGGATCGTGGAAGCTTCCACGGATTGTGGAACCCATCCGTGGGAGTCAGATTTGCAGCTTAACTTTTGGCTCAGGAACCACGACTCTAATCCATGAGTCATGGTCACTTCTATGTTTTGTGGAAAGCACTCATGGAACCTGAAGCCGAGTTTTTAATCATCTTTTCTCCAATTAAATCCTAGGGGTATTTCTATAATTACCCACACTTTTAACTCTTAAGTGAGGTTATTTTGACCATTTTTAGTAGGGTTTTATTCCCTAATAGCCTAAAATCTTCTCATTCTAAGCAATTTTATTCCAAAAGAAGAAAGAACTCCTTCAAGCTCCAAGTCTTAAGCTCCAAGATCAAACCACCATTTCTTTTCATCTTAGGATCAAGCTAGCTTCAATAAGGTATGTGGGTGTTCAATAAGGAATTCCTTTCACCCTTATGCCTAAAACCCATGATTTTTACTTTGATTTATGAATTTATAAAATTAGAGTTCTTACCCAAATTAGGGAAAAGTTATGGGTCCGGTTTTAAAGATTCAATTCATGATTTCTTATTACTTATCTATGTTTTACTTGAGATTTCTTAATTGATTTCAAAATACCATGCAGTAAAGATGATTTCTAGCATGATTCCATTGAATTGCATGATTTCAAGTGAAAATTGGCATGTTAGATAACATGGCCTTATGTATTTATTAAATTGCATTCCTAATTCTTCAAGTTATGAATTCAGAAAGAAAAGTATGTTTTGAATTATGGCTATGCCAAGCTTCAAGGACTTATGATATGAGAATTTTATGACATCAGATATGTTTTTATGTTTTTCTGCTTTTCAAACAGATTTGGTATCAAATATGCCACAAGTAAGTTATGAGCTATATGTATATTTTGGGAGTACTATTTAGCACCGAGCGATGAGGGTTTGATAACCCAAGTCCAAAACTATGTTGCCAACGTAGGTTATGAATCGCCCGATGAGTTTATAAAAGTGGTTCCACATTTGATCATGGTGTTATGTTCTTTAGCGGGCATTAGGGCAAATTTGCCAACTAGGGTTATATAGTTGGGTTATGGCATCCCGTTCTTTGGCAGCGTTCGGGGAAGTTTTGCTAACTAGGATTATATAGTTAGATTTCATGTAGCTCACATGGTCTATTTTTAGTTATAAGAAACTCCCGTATGAATGTTTTCAAGTTTTCTAAGCTTTATGATATCTTATTTTGAGGTTTGACTTTTATCTCATGCTTGTTACTCAAACTATGATATGTACTTATGATTTCCTTGATTATGCATCAACTCTGTTTTAATCATATTGTAAGTAGGTTTTTATCATATTCATGCATGTTTCACATACTCAGTACATCCTATAGTACTGACGCATATTTTGTGGTGCATCCTCTTGATGATGCAGATTCAGGCTCCTTCCCTCCGGCTCGTGTCTAGACATTGTCGGTTGTCCAGATTTGGTTAGTGAGTCCTCATTATCTGGGGACCTTGGCTATGCTAGAACTTTTATTGTCTTTCTTTCAGATTCTCGAGTTAGTTGAGGTCTTGTCCCATCAACTCTTATGACAATTAAGACGCTTTAGACATAGCTAGACTTGTATTCCGTATTTGGATTTGATACTTGTTAGACTTTGTTCTTATTTAGTTATGGTTTCCTGTCGTCACTTATTATTTTGTCGCTATGTTTTCTTATGAATATCGGAGTGTACTACAACCACGGTTTAACTTAGGGCACTTGTGGTTCTGAGTCCCGTGTTATGCCTAGGGGGTAGTCTCGGGGTGTGATAGAAAACAACCACAATACAAGAACATAGATGAGTAATCATGTCAAATATCACTACCATGTCCAATCAACCCACACAAAGAACTCTAAGGTTCACTGACTAACAAAAGGTTACAATTCTAGAGAAATTACCTAGAAAGGTCAATTTAATTATAAACTCCCCAGGGAACCCCACCTAAGGCGCACATCTAATTAAAACTAATCTAAGGTGCACAACTAACCGAATCAAACTAACACATGTAATTTACTGAAGTCAAGCTAAGGAAAATCATACTCACTTGGGGTCCCGCCCAGTCTAAATACCATGGCCTCAGGACCATAATCTCATATCATAAGAAAGAAAATATAAAGCGATAATCACAAGATCTAGGGGAGGAAAGACTAATCAACCACATACTATTATCCCAGCCTATAACAAGAACATCAAACTGCTGTGCCAAAATTTTCTCTAACAAGGAAGATCTAGCATCAACACAAGCAAGAATATGACCCAGCTCAGAAATATCAAGTCTAACCAACCTGTTAGCCAGTGACTGGATGTACAAAGCCAAAGGTCGCTCCTCCGCTTCTAAAATTCCAAGCTACCCATACTCAGTGCCTTCCGGCTCAAGGCATCTGCTACCACATTTTCCTTTCCTGGGTGATCAAGAATTGAGATGTCATAGTCCTTCAGTAACTCCAACCACATGCACTACCTCAAATTTAGATCCTTCTAGTTAAAGATATACTAAAGACTAAAATGGTCAGTGAATATCTCATAATGCACACTATACAGATAATGCCTCAAAATCTTTAATGCGAAGACTACCGCCGCTAACTCCAAGTAATTAGTGGGGTAGTTCCTTTTGTGAACCTTCAGCTGTCTAGAAGCATAAACAATAACCCGGCCTTGTTGCATCAATACAAAACCCAACCCAACTCTGGAAGTATCACAATACACTTCAAACCCTTGGCCCTCAACCGAAAGAGTAAGAATCAGAGTTGAAGTCAAAAAGGCCTTGAGCTTCAGAAAGATTGCCTTACACTCTTTGGACTACTGGAAAGAGAAATTTTTCTGAGTCAATTATAGTCAACGGAGCTGCTATAGAAGAAAATTCCTCTATAAACCGCCTGTAGTAACATGCCAACCCAATGAAACTGCAAACCTTGGTAGGAGAAGTAGGCCTAGACCAATCACGAACTGTCACAATCTTTGTTGGATCTACCATAATCCCATCCTTGGAGATCACGTGCCCTAAGAATGCCACAGACATAAGCAAAAACTCACACTTAGTGAATTTGGCATATAACTGATGGTCTCACAAGATCTCAAGTACAACTCTCAGATGTTGCTCATGATCCTCTCTATTCCTCAAATACACCAAGATGTCATCGATGAACATAATAACGAAGGAATCCAGGTAGGCTCTAAACATTCAGTTCATCAACTCCATATATTGCTGGGGAATTAGTCAAACCAAAAAACATGACTAAGATTTCATAATGACCATATCGAGTTTTAAATACAGTCTTTAGGATTATCTGCATCCCTCATTCTCAACTAATGATAACCGGACCTCAAGTCTATATTACAGAACACTGCTGCACCATGTAACTGGTCAAACAAATCGTAAATACGTAACATCGGATACCTATTCTTGATGGTCACCTTATTCAGCTGCTTATAGGCAATACACATACGCATGCACCCATCCTTCTTCTTTACAAATAGAACCAGACACACTAGGCGTGATGAACCCTCTACTTAAAAAATCCTGGAGCTAATCCTTAATCTCCCTTAACTTGACTGGTGCCATCCAATTTGGTAGAATAGAAATGGGCTAAGTGTTCGGCTCGATATTAATGCCAAAGTCAATATCACAATCAGGAGGAAGACCCAGTAGATAAGATGGGAAAACATCTGAATACTCGCAATCCATGGGAACTGCCATAATTAAAGGTGTGGTAGCACTAGTATCACTGACGTAAGCAATATAAGCTAAGCACCCCTTCCCAAAAAACTGCTGGGCATTCAGGAAAGATATAACTCCCCTCGGCATGTGGCTATCAACACCCTTCCATACTATAAGAAGGATACCAGTCATACATAAAGTAATAGTCTTGGCGAAGTAGTCCAAGAACGCATGGTAGGGAGATAGCCAATACATGCCTAAAATCACATCAAAATTGACTATATCCAGCACAACCAGGTCTATCCACATGTCATACCCTAGAATAGTCACCACACAAGACCGATAAACATGATCCACTACTAAAGAATCTCCTACTAGCGTAGCTACACATAAAGACACAAGCAATAACTCACAAGCAGACTCCAGATGGGTAGCATAATAAGCAAACACATATAAAAATATAGACCCTAGATCACACAATATAGAAGTTGACTGATGAAAAATAGAGATCGTACCTGTGATAACACCATCTGAAGCCTCAGCCTCTGGATGGACCAAAAATGCATACATGTGATTTCAACTGCCATAACCACCTGATCTACCTGACTGAGGATCGCCTCTAGTACACTGAGGACCAGCCCTACTACCATGTGCACTTCCTCTGGCTAGTGGTGCTGGAGATCTGGGGGACTGAACTAGATGATCATGTATCCTACAATTCTATATTGGAGGACACTACCTAGCAAAGTGGCCTAACTCACCACACTCATAACAACCCCAGCCAATTATACCCTGCCGCGATGACCCAACTGAATAAGAATGACTCCCACAGCTTGTGAACCCAGAACGAGCACCTCGTGAAGTTTGAACCATACTCACGCTACCCTAATGCCACCTGAACATGACAGCTCAGCTAAAAATACTGCTAGTACTGACCTCTACCAAATAAGCCTTTACCTCAAGATACTGGACCACTGTAACTACCTTGGTGGTGGGGCTTCTCATTGCTTCCCCTTGGGCCTCATAAAGTATGCTATCAATAGTGCGGGCATGATCCACCACCTCTAAGAAGGACTGTCTTGATGCTACTATACCCTCTGTAGCCAAATAGAGCTATAAAGTCAAACCTCTGACAAAGCTACACACCTTCTCATGCTCGGTGGGCAGAATAATAGTGGCATGACTAGAAAACTCATGGAAATAGACCTCGTACTCTGAGATAGACATAGAACCCTTCTCTAGCCTGGTGAACTCATCCATCAATCGCTCTCTCAAACTGGATGATACATACTTCTCTAAGAAAGTTGTACATGTGGAGAACTATGCCCAAGTAAGCAGAGGTGATCCAGCTAGTCTGCAAGCTATGTAAGACCTCCACCACTGTTTCACTGGACCATCCTGATGAAATATAGTGTAATATGCTCTGTGTGACTCAACTAACCTAAGGTTATGCAACCTCTCCTGGAAACTAGTCAAAAATATGTGCGCATCCTTCTTAAGAGCACCAGAATGTCTTAGGGGACCCAACCTCAGAAACCGACGAAGCATATTCTGCTCCTCAGAAGTCATAACAGGACTAGCTAGAATAGGAAGAATAATGGTAGGGACCAATAATACCTCTAATCAGGGAGCTGCAGTAGCAAGTTGCGCTCCCAAACCCTGTGCTGCTTCCTGGGCTAAAGTCTGGGCCTCGTACCTGATCTGAGAACCAATCGAAGTACTGGTTGAAGCTGCTAGCTATGACATATCCTCGAGAAACCCAATCAGGAGAACCACAGTATCCTGTTGTATCGGAGTAGTCATGAAACTTGTCGGATGCTGGGCTAGCCCCATACCCTCCAGCTCATAATGCACCTCCCCAACCCCAATATCTAGCACTGGCAATGGTAATCTAGCCTAGGCCTGAAATGGAGCCACAGCCCATCCCTTATATCGACCTCTGGGTCGACCTTTACCCTGTCTCCTAGCTAGGGCTCTAACTATAGGTACAAAGGCCTCATCCTCACCTCCCACTGATCTCGTCCAAACCATCTAAGAGAGAATGAAACAAAAGATATTTAGAAATTGATAAAGTCAAGAACACACGATAATGAATCAAACAAGATAGAATCTTTCCTAGAAATGTCCCATAGCCTTTCACAGATAGGATACGAACGTCATCATACTGATTCATAAGACTCTTCTAGACACTTTGCTCTTGTACTGATAAGACCAGTAAACCTAAAGCTCTGATACCACTCTGTCATGACTCAAAATTAGGTCGTGATGGCACCTACATAACCCCCTGATAGGCAAGTCAATCCAAGAATGCAGAAGTACAATAAAACATTTGAAGTAACAAAAAGCAGAAGGGAAACATACAAGAAAGGGTCCAATAGTATATATACATGCCAATAGTACTAAATATACAAAATAACCCAAAAGTGACCAAGAAGAAAAACATATACAAAGACCAACCCTGGACCTGGTGTCACCAGTACAAGAGCATCTAAAGTACTGAATGAGGCTATGCAATAGGTATTGTCTATCCAAAATACAAAATATAGACAGAAGAGTAGATGGAAAGAAGTAAAGGATCTCCAAATGCTAGTAGCTCACCGTGATTCGAACAACAACTGGCCACGAATAACTAGAGGGTCTATGAGGGTGGATCATACTAGGTGTGGCATCAGAAAAAGATGCAGAAGTGTAGTATCAGTACCAAAACAATGGGTACCCAGTTGGAATCATAGGATGATTAAGCTCAAAAATATCACATATAATATAAATTGCTGAAAAGTAACTAGGTACAGGGATCCACCTAAATCTAGTTATTAATAAAAAATAGGACTACCAAAACTAACGGTGAAGATAATAATGATAATAAAGGCAAGGGCACTGCAAGTACACATAAGCAAATACAATGCATCCTGAGATGGTATGATACAGAATGTGGCTAATACAAAAAAGTAAAACCCAGTATCTGGTACCCCAGACACTCAAAATTTAACCTCGGACTCATCAACATATGTATAAAATAAAAACCCTGAAATGTGCTCCTTGAGCCACCCAGAATTGTGCATCGGACTCATCAATAAAAAAGTAAATAAAGAAAAGATCTTGAAATGTCCCTCGGATCGGCATAAATGATGGTACTCTCCTTTCTTTCAAAAACTAGTGGTTACGTAGAAAATCTCAAGTTTGAACTGAAAATCCCATATTTCCTTCATTTCCAAACCATTTTCCATGCAATGCAATATGATATATGATGCCAAATTCAGAGAATATCATATAGTTATAAGCAACTAGGGTAAAACACCCTTAAAACAAGACAACTGACCTGGAACTCTGTCCGATCCATGTTATGGCCTCAGGCCCACAATTACACAATAATGGTAAATAAATAAGCAGAAATGGCACTAAAGCATGAAAACAAGTAAAAGCACCTACTCTATCTCTAAAACCTCCTTAAATTATTCTAAGGCTTCTAGGCTATCCACAACATATCTATAAGCTCCTAAACTGAGGATAAACATGATATTATTATTCTACAGCCCTAGAATGGCCAAAGATAAGCATAAAACATGATTTAAGCCTAATTCTAACCTAAAACCTACCCTAACATTCATGCAACTCATAACATATAGAATCTAACTAAGCCAGGTCTAAGATAAATAAATCGTAACCTACCTCGGGGCCAAACTACAAGCACCAACCATCAATCATGTGCCTTCCCCTTTTGAAAAGCCTCAAAATAATGCCAACCTATCATAAACATAATCAAGGTGTCAAGACAAGAAGAATGACACCCATATTACTATATGAAAATTCGAGCTAGAGATCAGGCCAAAAAATGACCCTCGAGGCTCGTGCAATAAAATAGAAAATAAATTTCACAATTATTCTTGCAACAGGTTTCTAAACCCATATCCAATATTTGGGCCCAAATAGGACTCATTTCGAAGTTCAAAACAGCCCCAAAGTCCACTCTAATATAGAGGAATGCATGCAATTGGAGTCAATTTACAAAAAGGAATATGAAAATAAAGCTAGATAAGTACTAGAACGAAGAAGGGAAGGGAATTACCTCAAAAGGATACAAAATCATCAAGAAATCATAACTTTTCCTTCTTAACCGAGCTCTAACAATAAAGGAAGGAAGTTCGTTGGAAATAACAAAGAAGGGAAGGGAATTACCTCAAAAGGATGCAAAATCATCAAGAAATCATAACTTTTCCTTCTTAACCGAGCTCTAACAATAAAGGAAGGAAGTTTGTTGGAAATGGAAAAATGAAATGAAGAAGACCTATTTAAACTGCTAGAATCAGTTCACCTACGGTCAAAATTAACGTAGGTGTTGTGTCACACCCTGAGCCTACACCCTAGATGTAACACGAGACTTGAGACTACAAGTGATCCCAAGATAACCCTTCTTGCGAGCATAATTTATGCGCAACTAAATAGAAATAGATAAACTAAAGAATATTATGCGGAAGCTGAAACATATGATGAGCTCTTTAAGAGTACTGTAATAAACTGAAATACAACTCATTTGAAAAATGATACAACTGACTGATGGACTGTCTATAAAGCCTCTACTAACACTGACTATGGTCAGCCGGCACATGACCCCCAACTATCTTTCATCAATGTATAACAACTGAAATAACCGTCTACTAACTGACTGGAATTCCCGAAAAAGAAGAACACATTCCTTGCTGACTGGAAGCTGCGATCTGTCTGAGCATGATTCTGGAAGCTAGCACTAAAATATGCATCATCAAAAGGATGCAGCACAAAAGGGTATGCGATCAGTACTTTGAATGCACTGAGCATGTGAGATAATGCACTAACTTTGAAAACATGAGAAAACATGTATATACTAGAACATAACTAAAAGCTGAACTAAGTATGGATATCTAAGAATGCATAAGTCAAAAAGGGCAGCCCGGTGCACTAAAGCTCCCGCTATGCGCAGGGTCCGGGGAAGGGCCCGACCACAAGGGTCTATTATACGCAGCCTTACCTTGCATTTCTGCCAGAGGCTGTTTCCAACATGGGTATCTAAGAATGCCTAAGTCAATGCTATAAAACATGGGATCTTTGACTGTAGAGTATAAAATGTGTCTGGGTTTTAAACTATGAGACACATAGACTATGAGATAACTAAGCATGGTGAAAATACTGATGAGCCATTTAAAAAATGTAAGTTGAATCTGTAGTACTCAGGACCAAACATAATATGCACAAAATCTCAAATGTAAGGATATTCTGAAAAATTTAATTTAAAAACTGTAAAATTGAACTGAGGGCCTAGTACACAACTACTGAGTCTAATTTATTGGGAGAGTCTCTGAACTAACATAAACCACGTAAGCTAAACGTGGAGTCTGATGTATATGCCCCATCGAGAGGACCCAATACACCTTGCCAGGGTATAAAGGCATGGTTGATGTGATCACTAGTTATGAGGCCCAACTGAGGGGCCAAATAACCAACGGTGACACGTAGTTCTGGTATATTAGGTACGTTGAACCTTAGTCAAACTCAGTGCAAAGTACTACTCCCAAACTGAATGTTGATAGCTTATTTAAAAACTGAAGTTCTGGAATTCTACATCAGAACCTAATTAATCTAGATGATTTATGAAAGACTGTATAACTGAAAACTATTCATAAATCATATGGACATATCTAGATGTCATACTAATCATGAAGATTACTGAGTTCGTAATCATTGATGGCATATTTGATACCATGCTAATCACAATACCTACTAAGTTCATCATCATTGATGGCATTTGTTGAAAGTCCATATTTAAAATATAATCTTGTAAAACATACTAAAGGTAAACTAAAGCCTACTAAATCATGCATAGTTCTTTCTTACTAAAATAATTGGACTGGAAATCATGCATACTTATGTAGACTGAATGTTGACAATTTGAGCTGAGCTTTGAAGGAGAAGTTAACTCATGAGAAGTTTTGAAGAAAATTTGTAGACTGAAAACTGACTAATTTCATGCTTGAAAAGTAATTTAGGTTAAATTCTGAAGAAAACCCATTTTCATGAAAATACTACAATTTTAGGCTAAATTCTCGATTTCTTAAAGTTCTTGTAAAGACTCATGCAAGTCACTAAAAACATGGTGCAAATCTTCTAAAATAAGATATAAATCATGTAGGAATCTTAAGGACTGAATTCTGTAAAAATTTAGCATGATTGGGTAAGAACCCTAGTTTCAAAACTTGTAAAATCATATGAAAATCTGAAACGTTGGGCATAAGGGAAAACTAAACCCTTACTGAATACCCACATACCTGTTAAAAGATGATTCTTGAATTAGTGAAGGAGTTCTGATGCTTTAGAGAAGGAAGCCATATGTTGAACTTCGAGAAGAACACTCTTTTTCTTCTTGAAACGACTTGAGAGAAAACTAACTTGTTTAAAGAAAATTGCTTAAAAAAAATGAAGTGAAAATACCCCAAGGGTCCTATTTATAGGCAAAACCAAATTAAATCCGGATTGGTCTTGGAAAAGAAAATGCGTCAGAAAAACAAATGCCAAAATGGTCCATTTTGTCCACAAATAGACCATTTTCTTAAGCGTTTTAACTCGTTGAATTTTTCAAGTTTTTGGTCCTGGAAACGGTTGGAAAATGGACCGTTTTCCCAAAAAAGTGAATGTTTTCTCTTCCATTTTAACTATCAAAATTCGATGGACTTCTGCTCAGATAGACGTCTTCTTGGTAAACTGATTATAACTCTTTACTTCAAACTTGGATTAATGTGCGGTTGGCAGTTTTGGAAAGAAGACTCGAAGAGCTTTAATTTGGTGGGTAATAGGCCATCTAACTCTTCATATTCTAGGAGTTATGATCATTTTAAATTGGCCCTTGAAAAATCTTACACTAAAACTCAATCGGTAAGGAAACTTTCAATTCAACTTTGAGTTAGAGGTTATTTATGAACCTAATTCATATCTAATACACTTCCCACACATAAGTATTGATATCAACACCTATTTACCATTTGAAATCATCTGGTTCGGATCTAATAAAATATGAAAACAATATAGATCTTAACTTAGAATTTTTGGAGTGTTACAATATCTCTCCCTTGGGATCATTCGTCCTCGAATGAAGACTAACTAGGCTGAGGGAGTAAGGAAAGAGATGCAACCCCACCAACTGAATTATAAAAGCTAGAGTACTAACATGGTAACTTATTTCTGACTGAAGTATGAACTGATATAGATTCATGAGACCTACATGCATACTAAGTGCATAAGAACAACTGATGCTACATGAAACTGAATATCCAACATAATAACTGGTCTGGAGTGAGATTAGGGACTTAGATGAAACTCATAAAGAACAAACGCATTCTTAGAAATCGTAGACAATTGAAAGGAGCATAAAAACTGAGAGGAGTAACTGTATAAGAAAACTATTCTCTTCTATACTGAGCTTACCAGCATGGACTGAACTGAACTTAGGGCCTTCTGGCCTTAAGAATGATTATTGGTAGGTTTGAACTGATCTGATATGAGGGGTCTACTATCTTGCTAGCTGAAGCAATTGGACATAAAGTATAAGCACTCTGATCAGGGAGTAAGAACAAGACTATTCCCGCCTTACACAATACAGTGGACAACTTCTAAGCTTAGGAACACCCTTTTAAAATACACCAACTTCTCTGAATACCATGCTTACCTTTTTCAACTTAAATTCTCATCAATGCATATATAGATGTTATGGTCTGAGTCTAACTACCTACTTTCACCATGTTCAAGCCTATATCGACTAAATCTCTTGCATCTGGAGTTATCTCCCAAGAATGATATTCCTTCTCATCACAAAAATCAACTAACCTTGAGCTCTTAATCAATGGGTCACCAGTCGTTCAAAACAAAGGCCCACATATATTCCATCACAACATTCAAGCCTATCACTATGATCATCTTATGGCTTCTTTATAGCTAACACAATCTGAGACTTCTCCTCTTCCCTGGCATATCTGGAAGCTGCAGCTTCAAGAACTTCTACAATGAGACATATCAAAATTCCTCATCTAACTGTTACATATGAATGATCCTTACCTCACAACTCATCCACACCTACAACTAAGGTTGAACCGATACACCAAAAAGGAAAAATCTACTACTTCCCATCTTCGCTACTACTTAGCTCCCTCAACTAACACCTATGACAACATAGGCCAATATCATTGAAGGAGTAAAGTAGGAGCATCAACATCACACATAAAAGAATATTGATCAGTCTTGACTTACACTTAGCATGATCTAGCCACCCAAAATAAGGTCTGAGAAGTTAAGCGCAAAGGCCTGAGTGTTTTACCTCTTGGACTAGACATATTAAGCATGGTTAGAGTAAGAAAATCATAAGCACGAACTGTTCAAGAAATCTGGTCTGAGCATATACATGGTTTCATTAGCCATCACGGCATATCTTGAATACTGGACTGAGTACATAAAGATGGGAATAGTGGGAGACATGAGCTTTCATATTTGATGGGTCTCATGGCACAAAGCTGGGATTCATAAGATCGTAGAGTAAGACTGGAATCGCTGTCTGGAGCAATTTTTGTTTGTTCTAGGAGCTGAGCATGAACATGAATCTATATGGAATGCATGAACTTGTTCATGAGTATGTCACAAATACATTTGAGTATAGTGTCATTTTGACTGAAGTGCTATCAAATCCGCTGGAATAAGAATGGATTGATATACCATCATAACTCTTACTGGAATTCTATACTAGTTGAGTTGCATGACTTGACTTTGTTTTTTATTTTGTCATCCCCTCTTAGCTCATAAGTCGCCCTTCTACATCTACAAATATCTCTCCCATCTATTCCAAAATCAATTAACCCTTGTAAGGTTGGGGTATCACTGTACTCTTGGATGCTAAACCCTCCCCGATAGGCTATAACTGAAGATGCTAAGCCCTCGCTAGGTCTTCTTCTGAGGCATCTCTTAGCTTTCTCTTTATCCTTAAGTCTATCACAAGAAGACTCATACTCTCATTGGCACACCTAATCACCTCTTCTAACACTTAGCAATCTGGCCTTCAGTTCTTCATCCACTAACATCACTTCTCTAAGTTTAAATCCATCAAAATCAACTAAATTAAAAACCACACTAAGGGACTTCAACATCTTCTATATATAATGTCTTGAATTCATCTCTAAGAACACTATCTAATATACACCTATCCTTCTCCATAAATAACAACCCAGGAATTCTAAACTAGTCACACATAGCACCATGGAATCTTTAGATATAATCAAGAAACATACTACTCTGGGTACACATCTACTTTTTTACCGTTCAACGATCTTCTTCACCTAGATCTAGGGTAATTCTGCTAATTATGACCCATAATAGCTCAATTCGCACTACCTCTTGAGCGACTATACTATCCAAGTGCTTAGGGAACCATACCTTTTAGCTAAGGCACCATTCATGGTACAATTTCTGGAAGAGGGTCTGAGAACACATTCTATTATAAGCTCACATTGCATGATTTAAGGAGGGTGCATGCCTTTGAATCAATATACTTAATGCACTAGTGGGATCCTCTCAAGCCCCTGTGCAGTCTCTTAACCTTTTTGATGACTCTATCTGAGAGCATCTTACTAATAGCAATCTCAACTTAACTTTTTCTGCCACCTCGAAGATGAGGCATGAATGGAGGAATTGGAGAAACGTATGAATCCGTATACATTTCATAAGGAACAGCTCAGCTGCATGATTTGGAGTACGAAAGGAGGGAAACATTTCCTAAATACCATGTAGCCTCCTAATTATAAGTGTGGTGCACAACATACCCATAAGCAAGATTCTACTAGACACGGCTTTATATACACCTTAGGACACTTGAACACTATGCTCTGATACCAATTCAAGTTTGTCACACCCTGAGCATACACCTTAGACGTAACACGGGACCTGAGACCATAAGTGATCCCAAGATAACCCTTCTTGTTAGCATAATTCATGAGCAACTAAATAGAAATAGATAAACTGAGGAATATTATACGGAAGCTGAAACATATGATGAGCTCTTGAATAGTACAATAATAAACTAAAATACAACTCATTTGAAAAATGATACAACTGCCTAGCTACCTGTCTATGAAGCCTCTACTAACACTGACTATGGTCAGCCGGTACATGACCCCCAACTATCTTTCATCAATGTATAATAACTAAAATAACTGCTATAACTACTAATTGACTAGAGTTCCCAAAAAGGGAAAACTTATTCCTTGCTAAGCGGAAGTTGCGATCTGTCTGAGCATGATTCTGGAAGCTAGCACTAAAACCTACATCATCAAAAGGATGCATCACAAAAAGATATTGAATGTACTGAGCATGTGAGGTAATGCACTAACTTTGAAAACATGAGAAAACATGTATATACTAGAACATAACTGAAAGCTGGACTAAGTATGGATATCTGAGAATGCATAAGACAACACTGTAAAACATGGGCTCTTTTACTGAAGAGTATAAAATGTTTCTGGGTTGTAAACTGTGAGATACATAGACTATGAGATAACTAAGCATACTTAAAATACTGATGATCTATTTAAAAATTGTAAGTTGAATCTGTAGTACTCAGGCCTAAACATAATATGCATAAAATATAAAATGTAAGGATATTCAAAAAATGGTAATTTAAAAATTGTAAAACTGAACTGAGGCCCTAGTACACAACAACTGAGTCTAATTCTGTAGGAGAGTCTGTTAACCAACATAAACCACGTGAGAAAAATATGGAGTCTGATGTATACGCCCCATCGAGAGGACTTAATATACCTTACCGGGGTATAAAGGCATGGCTGATGTGATCACTAGTTCTGAGGCCCAACTGAGGGGCTAAATAACCTACGGTGACACGTAGTTCTGGAACTTTAGGTACCCTGAACCTTAGTCCAACTCGGAGAGAAGTACTACTCCTAAACTGAATGCTGATAGCTCATTTAAAAACTGAAGTTCTGGAATGCTACATCAGAGCCTAATTAATCTAGATGATTTCTGAAAGACTGTTGTAACACCCAAAAAATTCTAATCCAAGATCCAAACCGTTCTTCATGCGTTGTTAGACCCGAACTAGATAAATTTTCTTTATATCTAAGTATTGATATCAATTCCTATGTTTTGAAGAAGTATTCGATGTGTATTGAAGTTAGAAAGGACCCCTAGCTGAAAGTTAAGTTGAAAGCCCTTCTACCGATTTAGTTTTCATATAAGTTCTTACTAGGGTCAACTTCAGACGATCATAATTCCTAGAATATAAAGAGTTAGGTGGACTAGTATCAATTAAATTAAAGGTATTTGAATTAAATTTCCAATTCCACCAACCTCTTGTTGATACGAGTCCGGAGTAAAAATTTATGGGCATTTTAGCGAAGCACTGTCAGCTGTCAAAATTCTGACAGGATGGCTGACGGGCGTGGCTAATTATGATGGGCCATGGTGGCAGCCATGGGAACCAAATAGTGAGCCCTTTTCTCCCCCTGTAAGGGCCACGGTTGGGTTCGACAGCCTGTGGGGGTCACGACAGCCCGTGGGAAGCCCCGTCCGATGATTTTCTCCACTTTTCCTATGAGTTTAGTTAGGGGTAGTTTGGTATTATCCTCACCTCAGGTTCTTCCCCTCATCTTTTAATCACCCAATAGGGGTTATTCCTCGTAAGAACATCAATCTATCTCTAAAGAATTCCCTCAATACCCTAAGGCAAGACACCTAGGGTTTCTAGCAAGCAATATCATAGAAGTTCAAGTAAGGAAGTCTCTCAAGAGTTTTCTAGCAAGCAAGATCATAGAAGTTCAAGTAAGGAAGTTTCTCAAGAGTTTTCTTTCAGATTTCTTCTCCAAGTCTCCACTCCCAACTTTAAGGATTCTTCTCCAAGCTTCAAGTCTCAAGCTCCAAGTTCAAGTCTCCTAAGTCTTTTCAATTCAAGTGGGTTAGCTTCAATCAAGGTATGTGGGTAATCAACAATGG
The DNA here is from genome assembly GCA_003996215.1 of Jaltomata sinuosa. Classification (NCBI taxonomy): domain Eukaryota; kingdom Viridiplantae; phylum Streptophyta; class Magnoliopsida; order Solanales; family Solanaceae; genus Jaltomata; species Jaltomata sinuosa. Next base: position 83,624 of record QJPP01002140.1, on the reverse strand, counting down.
GTTCCTTTCGCCCTTGTTCCCAAAACCCCTAATTCAAATTTTAATTTACATAATCTTTAAATTAGGGTTCTTATCCAATTCTTATGGGTTTTGCTAAATATGATCTTCTCATGATTTGATTATGAAATTACTATTAAATTGTATGATTTCACATGGGTTTTTACATGTTGACTCTTATTTCATAAATTGAAGCTTAACCATGGAAATTTTCACATGCATGAAGTTGATTTAAGAAAATTGGATTTTGATAGCATGTTCCACATGGATTTTCAAGCATGTACATGCCTAGTTCCTATGATTCTATGAAAGTATATGTTTTATGAAAATTGATCTAGAGCCATGCAAATTTTACAACTCATGAAGTATGCAAGTCTTTCCATCTTATGAAGTATGATGCAAGACAAGACACCCGATGTTCCATCAATGCTCATGAATCAATTTTAAAACCCTAATTCATGAGTAGTATGATGATTCGGGGTTTATTTATGTTATGAAAAAGTTTGGCATTTGATATGTCACATGTATGTGAGATCATGTTATGTATATATATATGTTTTGGGAGTAGTATTTAGCACCGAGTTGGACCGGGTCAGAGTACCCTTAGTGCGAGAACTACGTGCCACCGTAGGTTGCCCTCTTAGGCTTATACTGATTGGATCCTGGTATGACATGGTTCTAGCTTTGGCAGGCTAGGACAACCTTTTTAGTGTGGCTGTGCGCGACACTGGACTCCATGTAGCTCAGCATGATTTATGTCGGTTAAGAGAAACTCCCACATGATTATTTTCAAGTTATGAAGTTATACGACTCTATACTTTGAACTTACACATTAATTCATGTCTTATGTTTTATATTTCAATGCTTAATTATGTCTCTTTCTTACATAATGAGTTCATTTTAGGCATGTTTTAAACTGTTTTATCATGTTCATGCATGTCTCACATATTCGGTACATTCTATAGTACTGACGCATATCTTGCGTTACATCCTTTGATGATGCAGATTCAGGTGTCCCTTCTCAGACCCATGGCTAGAGCTTCCAGGCCACCCTCTATCAGCTGTTGGTGAGTCTTCTTAGGTCGTGCACTAGTTATGTTCTTAGTTTGTGTTGGCTACTTACTTCTGTACCTTGAATTAGCTAGGGTCTTGTCCTAGCAACTCCTTATGTCATGTGTAGAGGCTTTTTAGACATAGACAGTATTTGAAGTCCTTTGTAGATCTTGTATTCTCATATGACTTCCAGACTTATCTTTTATGTTTCCCCTAAATTGGATTCCCTTATTATGCTTTCACTTTTCAGTTATTATGCTTGAGTATGCTATGACCAAGGGTTATCTTAGGGCACTTGTGGTTCCAAGTCCCATGTTATGCCTAGGGGGTAACCTCAGGGCATGACAAACTTGGTATTAGAACCTCAGGTTCAAGAGTCCTAGGATGTCTGAAAGTCGCATTAAATAGTGTCTCTTTCGTAGGTGTAAAGCGCACCACATTTATGAGGGGGAGGCTATGAGGTAATTTAGGAACAACTTCACTTCTTTGTGTTCACTATCGTGCGATGGAGTTTGACTCTACTTACCCTTCTAATCCATTCCTTACGCATTTCAGATAATGTCTCTACGAAGAAACCCCATGAGGAATGCTAATCCAACAACTCCACATCATGAGGTTATGAATGCGAAATTTCGCGAAGCCATCTGTATATTGGCTCAAGCTATGACAACTCAGTTGAATGAGAAAGGGAAACTAAAGAAGAGTAAGAGGAAGGACAAGAAGACCAGAACATGGAACCAATCATCTTCTCAACATAGGTCATCCGAACCAATCCCATATTCAATTAATAAACCTGCACTCGATTCTCAGTATTGTAATTAAAGGGCTCTGAAGACCTTGAGGTACCCTCGTAGTAGTAGTTATAGTAAGTTTCACCTAGGTGAGTGCCTTGCTGGCATAGAGGGTTGTTTTAGGTGTGGGCAGTTAGGCCATAGGATCAAGGATTGCCCCTCAGCTAAACAACTGTGGTGTTCAGCTCCAAAACCGATTCCCTTAATTACCTAGCCAGTCAGGTCAGAGTACTCCTCTAAAAGTTGAATCAGGTACATCACTAGATTTTCTTCCTTTATGCACCCATAACCCCCAGACCCTTATTCTTGTTTGGTTGTGAGTTAAATTAACGTAGAAAAAAGTAAAGATAGAAGGGAAAATGTATACCTAGATCCTTGGGTAGTGTTGCCACCCGACAGATGTTGTGTTGTAAGCCATTAGTAGTAGAATGGACCTCGAGCTAGAAGTATGAAGTCAGAAGTGTAGTATCATAAATAGCATTTGGTTAGAGCATGCATTCAGAGTTGTGTTCTTTTACATAGGTGATGGGATTATACATACCTTGGTGTGGAGTAAAGAGTAGTAAGTTATTGTGCTAGTACAAACCAAGTATAGAATGTGAACGAAAGGATGATGGTATGAGAGAGATAATGATGGTTTTATGGGATTTATCTGGTAGGTATGGTATAGTATAATGTAAGAGTTTAAGTTCATAAATTGCAGCAAGTGTGAATATGTGAGCATGATATATATATGTGGGCCAGAGGAGGATATACGATTTGAGCCTCTCAATATAGGCTTTAACACATTTGGTGTGGTGGGCAGTAGAAAGAGAGTACTTTGAGAGTTAGGACCATGTAAGTCTAGCATGTTATTGCAAGGGATAGGTTGTAAGTTATTGAATGTAGCACCTTAGTATTCAGATCAGCTTTTTAACTTAGAATCCCTGAAAATTTCTGCAATTGTAGGTCCCCACAGGCGACCACCACGGGCGTTGAAGTTTCGAGGGCCGTGGGTCTCATTGTGGGAGTTGTCCAGTGGCCCTGAACCATAGCCTTCCCAACTCGACATCCTAGGGCGACGGGCGTGGCATCCGCCACGGGACGTTGGCCCTACCATGACAATGACCCAGTGGCCTTTTCCCAACCCTTCCTAGGTTCTAACGAGCGGTCACCACGGGTATCGTTGTTGCGACGGACCATGGGAACCCGCTGTGAAAATCATCCAGCAACCCCAGACCCTCAGCCAACTATTCTGATGACCTGGTCCGACGGGCCGTCGTAGTTCTGATGCTCATCGGGTAGCCCGTCTGGCAGGAAATTTCCTGCAATCCTTCCTTTAAGTCAGGGGAAATTTGATTTTATCCCCTATTAGCCTAAACCTTTACAATTCCCCTCATTCTCAATTCCAAAAGAGGAAGAACTTCACTCCCCTAAGCTAAGGATCTCCATCATAAAGTCTCCATCCCTCAAGGTTCTAGCTTAGAAGTATTCAACCCTGGTTTGTTTTGTTGTAGAAGTTCTCCAAGTTAAACCTCCTAAATATGCTAGGGAAGAGAGGAGAAGTCTTGGATATTGTAAGATATGAGAAACCATAAGGTGACCATAGTTATAAGCTTGAACATTGTATGTAATACATATGGGCTTTGCTTTGTACGACTAGTGATCCCATGGGTTAAGAGCTCAAGGTTAGTTGGTTTTCATGATAAGAAGGAACATTATTCTTAGAGGGTAACTCTAGATGCAGGAGATTTAGTCGAGATAGACTTGAACATGATTGAAGAAGGTAGTCAGACTCTGACCTTAGTATCTACAGGTGTGCTGGTGAAGATTTAGTTGCAAATGATAAGTGTATTATTTAGGGAAGTTAGTGTAGTTAAAAAGGTGTTCTTAAGCTTAAAAGTTATCAGCTGTGTTACTTAGGCGGGAATAATCTTGTTCTTACTCCCAACCCAGGGTGCTCATATGATATCAGTTCATACCTACCAGTAATAATTCCTAAGGCCAGAAGACAGTACGTTTAACTAAGTCCATGGTAGTAAGTTCAGTTTAGAAGAGGATAGTTTTCTTGTATAGCTACTCCTCTCAATTTAATTCAGTTGACTACGATCGCTAAGAATGTGTTCAATCGCTACGAGTTCAGCCGAGTCCTTACTCTTAATCTAGACCAATTATCATGGTAGATAGTCAGTTTCATGTCCCATCGGTTACGCTTATACTCTCAGTAGGCGTACATGTTCCATGAATCCATCTCAGTATATATTTCAATTAGAAATTTGTTACCATGAAGTACTTCAGCCATTAGAACTCCGTTGATAGGAAGGCAACCTTTTCTCCCTCCACTCCCAACTCAGTAGTCTTCATTCAAGGATAAATGATCCCAAGGGGGAGATATTTTAACACCCTCAAAATTCTAATCCAAGATCTGAACCGTTCTTCATGCGTTGTTTGACCCGAACTAGATAAATTTTCTTTATATCTAAGTATTGAGATAAATTCCTATGTTTTGAAGTAGTATTCGATGTGTATTGAAGTCATAAAGAACCCCTAGCTCAAAGTTAAGTTGAAAGCCCTTCTACCGATTTAGTTTTCATGTAAGTTCTTACTAAGGTCAAATTCAAACGCTCTTAACTCCTAGAATATAAAGAGTTAGGTGTCCTAGTAAAATCTAAATTAAAGGTATTTGAGTTATCTTTCCAATGCCACTGACCTCACATTGATACGAGTCTGAAATAAAAAGTTATGGGCATTTTAGTAAAGCACTATCAGCTGTCAAAATTCTGACGGGCATGGCTCATTCTGACGGGATGGCCGACGCCTATCGCTCCCAAGATGGTCCGTGGTGGCAGGCCGTGGGAACTGACCATTTAGCCCTTTTGGACCCCTGTAAGAGCCACAGTTGGGTCCGACGGCCCGTGGGAAGCCCCGTCCGATGATTTTCTCCACTTTTCCTATGAGTTTAGTTAGGGGTAGTTTGGTACTTGCCTCACCTCAGGTTCTTCCCCTAATCTTTTAATCACCCAATAGGGGTTATTCCTCATAAGAACATCAATCTATCTCTAAAGAATTCCCTGAACACCCTAAGGCAAGACACCTAGGGTTTCTAGCAAGCAAGATCATAGAAGTTCAAGTAAGGAAGTCTATCAAGAGTTTTCTTTCAGATTTCTTCTCCAAGTCTCCACCCCCAACCTTAAGGATTCTTCTCCAAGCTTCAAGTCTCAAGATCCAAGTTCAAGTCTCCTAAGTCTTTTCAATTCAAGTGGGTTAGTTTCAATCAAGGTATGTGGGTAATCAACAATGAGTTCCTTTCACCCTTGTGCCCAAAATTCCTAATTCAAATTTTGATTTACATGATCTTCAAATTCTGGTTCTTATCCAATTCTTATGGGTTTTGCTAAATATGATCTTCTCATGATTTGATTATGAAATTACTATTAAATTGCATGATTTCATATGAGTTTTTACATGTTGACTCTTATTTCATGAATTGAAGCTTAACCATGGAAATTTGCACATGCATGAAGTTGATTTAAGCAAATTGGATTTTGATAGCATGTTCCTCATGGATTTTCAAGCATGTGCATGCCTAGTTCCTATGATTCTGTGAAAGTATATGTTTTATGAAAATTGATCTAGATCCATGCAAATTTTACAACTCATGAAGTATGCAAGTATTTCCATCTTATGAAGTATGATGCAAGACAAGACACCCGATTTTCCATCATTGCTAATGAATTAATTTCAAAACCCTAATTCATGAGTAGTATGACGATCCAGGGTATGCTTATGTTGTGAAAAAGTTTTGCATTTGATATGTCACATGTATGTGAGCTCATGTTATGTATATTTATGTTTTGGGAGTAGTATTTAGCACTGAGTTGGACCAAGTGAGAGTACCCTTAGTCTGGGAACTACGTGGCACTGTAGGTTGCCCTCTAAGGCTTATGATGACAGGATCCTGGTATGACATGGTTCTAGCTTTGGCAGGCTAGGATAGCCTTTTTAGTGTGGGTGCTTGACACTGGACTCCATGTAGCTCAGCATGGTTTATATTGGTTAAGAGAAACTCCCACATGATTATTTTCAAGTTATGAAGTTATACGACTCTATACTTTGAACTTACACTTTAATTCATGTCTTATGTTTTATATTTCAATGCTTACTTATGTCTCTTTCTTACTTAATGAGTTCATTTTAGGCATGTTTTAAACTGTTTTATCATGTTCATTCATGTCTCACATATTCGGTACATTTTATAGTACTGAGCATATCTTGCGATGCATCCTTTGATGATGCAGGTTCAGGTGCCCCTTCTCAGACCCGTGGCTAAAGCTTCCAGGCCACCCTCTGTCAACTCTTGGTGAGTCCTATTAGGTCGAGGACTATTTATGTTCTTAGTTTGTGTTGGCTACTTACTTCCGTACCTTGAGTTAGCTAGGTTCTTGTCCTAGCAACTCCTTATGTCATGTGTAGAGGCTTTTCTTACATAGACAGTATTCGAAGTCTTTTCTAGATTTTGTATTCTCATATGACTTCCAGACTTATCTATTATGTTTCCTCTAAATTGGATTCCCTTATTATGCTTCTGCTTTTCAGTTATTATGCTTGAGTATGCTATGACCAAGGGTTATCTTGGGGCACTTGGGGTCCCAAGTCCCATGTTACGCCTAAGGGGTAACCTCGGGGCGTGACAACTGTATTGCTTAAAACTATTCATAAATCATGTGGACATATCTAGATGTCATACTAATCATGAAGCTTAATGAGTTCATAATTATTGATGGCATATTTTGATACCATGTTAATCATAAGACCTACTAAGTTCATCATCATTGATGGCATATGTTAAAAGTCCATATTTAAAATATATTCTTGTTAAACATACTGAAGGTAGACTGAAGCCTGCTAAATCATGCATAGTCCTTTCTTACTAAAATAACTTGATTGAAAATGATGCATACTTATGTAGACTGAATGTTGACAATTAGAGCTGAGCTCTGAAGGAGAAGTTAACTCATGAGAAGTTTTGAAGATAATCTGTAGATTGAAAACTGACTAATTTCATGCTTAAAAAGTAATTTAGGTCAAATTCTGAAGAAAACCCATTCTCATGAAAATACTACAACTTTAGGCTAAATTCTCAATTTATTAAAGTTCTTTTAAAGGCTCATGGAAGTCCCTAAAAACATGGTGCAAATCTTTTAAAATAAGATATAAATCATTTAGGAATCATAAGGACTGAATTTTGTAAAATTTAGCATGATTGGGTAAGAACCCTAATTTCACAACTTGTAAAATCATATGAAAATCTAAAACGGTGGGCACAAGGGCAAACTAAACCCTTACTGAATATCCACATACCTGGTAAAAGAAGATTCTTGAATTAGTGGAGGAGTTCTGATGCTTTGGAGAAGGAAGCCCTAGGTTGAACTTCGAGAAGAACACATTTTTTCTTCTTGAAATGACTTGAGAGAAAACTAACTTGTTTAAAGAAAATTGCTTAAAAAAATGAAGTGAAAATACCCCAGGGGTCCTTTTTATAGACAATACCAAATTAAATCCAGATTTGTCTAGGAAAAAAATGTGTTAGAAAAACGAACGCCAAAATGTTCCGTTTTTGGCCACAAACAAACCGTTTTCTTAAGCGTTTTAACTCTTTGAATTTTTTGAGTTTATGGTCCTGGAAATGGTTGGGAAAATGGACCATTTTCCCAGAAGACGGACCAGTTCCTCTTCTGTTTTAACTACCAAAATTCGAATGACAGATGTCTTCTTGTTAAATTGATCATAATTTTTTACTTCGGAGTCGGATTAATGCGCGGTCAGCGGCATTAGAAATAAGACTCGGAGACCTTTAATTTGGTAGGTAATAGGCCACCTAACTCTTCATATTCTGGTAGTTATGAGAATTTGAAGTTGACCTTTGAAAATTTTACACTAAAACTCAATTGGTAAGGAAGCTTTCAACTCAACTTTGAGTTAGAGGTTCTTTATGAACCTAATTCATATCTAATACACTTCCCACACATAAGTATTGATATCAACACCTATTTACCATTTGAAATCATCTGGTTCAGATCTAACAACATATGAAAATAGTTTGGATTTTAGCTTAGAATTTTCGAGGTGTTACACGTGGCGTCACTACAACAGCCAGACCACCACAGGGGTGGCGGTCAACGAAAGACCCCAACCACGTAGGTGCGGCACACAAGCTGCAGGGGCAGCACTGCAAAGGAATAAAAATGGGCACAGGGGAGACGCCTTGCTGAGATCACCCTGCACAACAGGTGCAGCACCCTGAGCGCAAGGGCGACTATATAGGTACGGCTAAGGAACTGCAGACATGCCCATACCAAAACTAGCTTCAACATCTGCCAAACTCAACTTAAAATTCTCCAATCACACCCTCGAGAATCATTGAGAGCCCCAATAATACAAACCAGATATGCTACCCTATCAGAAATGGCATTTCAAACTTAATGGAATTAATGAAATTCCCAACGGAGATCATCTTAATGAAAAGTGAGGCCCACGCTCAAAAACCAACTTTTTACTAAAAGAAACCCAATAGCGCAAAATATGTCTGGAATACTCGGGACCCAAACCAATGGCCCTTCTAGCCTAAAGTCAATATTTCGGAGCTAACAACACTGACAGAATTCTCATCCAAGGTCGTCTTCTTAGAATGTTGATCAAAGTCAATTCTATAAGCTTTAAGAGTTTCAAAATAGTGAAATGGGCTTAAAACACAAATAAACCACCTAAGAACTGAACTGTCAGTCCCGACAAGTCATAAATGACTCGTAGCCAATGTGAGAAAGCTCAAAACACAGAAAAAGCATAAAAATCAAGAAAATAACCTAGAAAATCATTACATACCTCTAACCTCACTTAGGGACCCATCTTTGTGCATAGTGGTTGAGCAATTGAATCATATACCGCACATTTAAATTTTCTGATAGAAAATATTTGGCTCCTGAGCTTGAACCAATTATGATAGGGGAACCTTGTCAGCAATTGTCTACAAGTGCTGTTACTTTTTAAATATCACGTCTCATACCAAATTTGTTTTGGGAGATTGTTCTCATAACAAATAGTTTAGCTATAATCAGAGGCATATAATTTTTGCTAAAGCAACTAGCATTATCACTATAATTTATAGTTTAAAATCATGCTCTTAATTAACAACTTGAGTAGAAAATCTTGCAAAAACCAAATTGCATGTTGATAAAAATATACATGTGACCATTTCATAGATGCATCTATTAAACCATATAATAATAACTGGTCCACATGACAGGTGAACGAGCCCATATTCACTTTTCATGTGTTTCAAAAATTCAAAAAATACAATCTTAACCTTATTTGGTACAATAATAAACTTATCACGAGAACAAATAACACAAGAGAATTCGTGAAGAACCATTTATTTCTTCAATATATAACCACATAAATTCTCAATTGTTTTGCATCACATTTGAACCAAACTAGTCAACCGATCATGTCAATTGATATTTGTTTTAGTACTATCGCATATACTTTTATCATCATGTCCATATTTGTGTACTACAAATTGGAGCAAAAGGCAAGTAACCTTTTACATAAATATTTATAACCCCCTTCAATTATAGTAATATAAAGATATAAAATCTTATTATAATTTACAGTCTCAATATAATTCATTTTTGGCCAATGCCTTTGAAACTTAACAAGTTTCTTTTGATACTTACTAAAGTCCCAATATTATGAATAATTTCATTCCTACATGTAAGTAATACATTAGCTCTTCTGGAGATCCCAATAAATTTTGTGTACTACCACATATTCCCTAACACCTTCCTTATAGTGATACTCTCCTTCAAGAAGAAAATTATTGTCAGTATGGTCATATCCAAAAACCTTTATATGTAAGAACTATTTATTGTTTTTACCCTTCAGTAGATCATGATAAGACATGCTACAATATCAATTCTCTTATTTCTCTCAAACCTTCCATAGAGGTGAGTTTTCATATTTATCCAATCATATATGATCACATTTTTGTTCATAGATTTTATCATATCTTAGCACATTCATTTTGAAGAATCGGAAAGCATCCACGATGCTTATCACAAGTCACAATCTATTTAGACTATTACTATTTATATGTGCTTCATAAAAATTTTATTATAAGCTTATTGTCATGTCCTGATATTTATCATACTTACATGACCCATCTCAACATCACCTTAAAAGGTCAAGTGTACCACTTTATCTTTCATTATTTTGATGTAAGATTTATAAATGTATCAAGTTAGGTCGCACGATAATTGCGTGCCCAATCACTTTCATACCAAAATGATGGTAATTATTATCTTCACCTTTTGAAGGACTATTTTGAGAACCCATAATGTTCTCCCTAATATAATTAGCATATAATGATGACTGTTATAATTTTGTTCCTCCATACCCACATACATTTAGCCACTTATCTTTTTTCAAACTTATATGCACTGCTACCATAATCACATCAAGGAATGGAGCAAATCAATATGATGAGTTTCATGACTTTTTATCAAAAGTACATTATATTTCTTTGATTATCATTATATTATCAGTTTAGTGCATTGGGACTTAAACTCAATGTCTTACCCATATAAAGGCGTGTTAGGACATAATATAATATAACTATTACCCGACGTGTTATCAATATGGTGCACCAGGAATCAAATATGATGTCTTACTCTCTTAGTGCGATGAAACTTGAATTCACCATCTTACTCTCAGCCAATGACATAATAGGCTAAAATATTTTAGGCCTCACTCTCGATCCATTAAAAATATTACTACTTGAATTATTTCCACAAATGTATTTCAACAACATATAAATATAAACAAGGAATCAGAGAGGCAATAAGCCATTGAAAATAATTTTCTTCTATAGACAAAATTAATTAAACCTACCTATAGAAGAAAGGAAAAATTCTTCTAAACCACCATTAACTTTTTGGCGTCGATATGGTATTATGTCAAGAAGTAGCCAAAGGTTCAAATTACTTTAATATTATCATGATCCAACTGGGAAAATTACTTTAATATTGTCATGATCCAACTGGGTGTGAGTGGTACACACACTAATCATCTAGTGAAAGAACCAACTAACCTAAACCTTAGTCTTATCCTTAGCCAATTTGAGAAGACAATAAGCCAAACCAATCTTAAATTATAAAAATAAGGGAAGTCAACCAATATAATAGAAAAAGTAGAAAATCATCAACTAACATATCCCGAAGACTTGAAAGTCATCATACAGAATTATAAACCAAAAACATCGTCTACGATATCCAATAAGTACTAAAAATAATAATAAATATGAGTCTCGTTATCCAAAGGAAGGACAACAACTCGTGGAAGATCCATGGCACCTTGAGAAGTAGTGCTCACCCTTGGATCCGTGGTCAATTTTTCTACTCTAGCCATGGTCACAGCTAAGCCTCTAGAACACAGTCTGCACACAATAAAAGAATAGCACAAGGTAGTATCAATATAAAATACTATGTACTGGTAGGTATTATAGGCTGACTCAAAATAGGACATGAATGTAATTAAAGAATATAATAAGTAAAGGAACTTCAATACTTAGCATATAATCAGTAAGCAAATAGTCATTTCAAGTCAATTCAACAACCACAATCTCAACTTCATAAGTCATTGAAATATCCCTATAACAGAGAAAGGAATAATCACTTCCCACAATCATCTCAGACCTCACTAATTCAATCAACTTTAACTCATATCACATGTGCCTCTAATTCCATCTCAGCTCACAACCAGTTCACTATGGAAAATAGTGTATTAATACAAAATAAGATAAAAGAGTATCATAGTGTACACACATGCTATGGATCTTATTTTTGCCCACTAGCCATAACCTGAAGGAGACCTTAGGTGTCTATGTACCATAACGATATGGTATTTGATCCATAACAAGTGTATCACAATAAATATCTATATAACAACCTATCCCTCATGAATATACATAGTGCCCAAGCCACAATCACACTTAGCCATTTCAGCTCACTTATCACTTTCTGTTCATCTAGCCTATTTATACAAGTATAACAGGAAAATACATAAATTCTAACCATGTTAAAAGACCAATTACAAGTTATATAGTTCTACCATATAGCATGTAATAAAGTAAGTCTCAACTCTAATTCAAACCATAACCTATCTCGAGTGAAGAACAACACACAAAAGCTAATTTACCACTTCCTTGCCCTTCCTTAACACTTAAGAATGATCAAAGTTTGTAAACAATAATAATATGAGAGTAATTAATCATTTACTCTTTATTCTAGGCCTTAAAAATTTAACCCATCAATTCTTCCCTTTAAAAGAGGTTTCTAGTGTTCCTCAAGGATTAATTAATTATTAACTTTTAATGACCCTTCTGGGCATCTACGTGTGTTCTCCTTTCTTATACCATTAGAGTTGTCCTGTAGTGGCCCCAAGTCATTTATGGCTAGCTGGGACCGGTAGTTTGGTGCCTGGGCTGTTTGTTTAGTCTTTTTGTCCATTCCTGATTTTAGAGCTTTTAACTTTGGAAATTATTGACTCCAGTCAACACTCTTGGTGAACATACTCAGAATCTAATTTTGACAGTTCTGTTAGCTTCGGAGCATGGAATTTGGTCTAGAGGGACCTTTGGTCGGGATCTGGGAGCTTTTCAGCTTGGAATTCTCTCTCATTCTATGTTTTCAAGCCAGTTGGGCTTGTTGGGTTGACTTTGGTCAACATTCGGAGAAGACAACCTTGGATGGAAATTTTGTCAGCACCATTAGCACCAGAGTGTCGAGTTTGTGTTGGTTGGTTCGGTTTACGGATGAGCTGGGCTCATTTTTGATGTTTGGTTGGTATTAGCTAGTGTTGGCTTGGGTCAACATTCTTCCGAAACGACCTCATATGGAAGTTTTGTCAATTCTATTGGGTCTGGAATATCGTTTCAACTATAATAGCACTATTGGTTTTTAAGTATCGGGTTCCAATTGTGTCCGGAATACCTCGTAGAAGTTTTTGGTTGTTGCTGTTTTTTCTTCTTCTGGTGGCCTTTAGCGCGATCGTGCGATTGCGCTGGCCTGTGATTTCCCCTTTATCATGATCACGCTCTTTTAGCGCTATTGCACCGGTATATGTGTTTCCCTTCAGCACGATCGCGCTCCTGTAGCGTGATAGCGCTGTTCTGTGATGTTTTCTTTAACGCGATCGCGCTCCTTTAGCGCGAGAGCGCTGACCAGCGACCAACAACTATAAAATTCTCTGGCCTTCATTTTTCCAGCATTGTTCCTCATATTTATACAACTCTAAAACACAAATTCTCTCTACCAAATTGCTCTAAATTAGTTCGACACTTTGAGGAATCATTTGTTAGTCGATTATCCGTAGTTCTTCGATTCTTGGTAAGCTTCTTCCCCAACTTCTTTTGTTTTCTCAAAATCCACCATTGTTTCTCTTACCCAAAGCTTGGATTTTTATGGTGGATTCTGCCTCCTAAGCTCGTGCATGATCGTGGGTGTGAAGAATTCTTCGTCATGGCCTAAATTTCATCTTTGTGGCAACTAATTCTTGCTTAATTCTCGATTTTTCATTCTTGAAATTCTATCTTTTATCTCCATCTTGAGAGGGATGTTTTGGAGCCCATTTCATGTCCATTTCTGCTCAAATTTTGAGCATTTACTCCCGGGATGGTACGAAACACGTGTATTTTTTGTTTCCAGTTTTAGGTTATGGGGCCCACGGGCTCGTTTGTGACCCATATTTTGACCCGGTTAGGTTTATGGAATTATGGGTATCGTTAGTCTTGTTTTGAAATATAGATTATTGTATTGATAGTGGTTTCGCAAATTAGAGCTTCCCGGAGCAGTTCAAGCCTAGATGACGTCGTTCCTGCAGCTATTCATCGAACGACAGGTAGGTTATGGCTTTCCCTACCTAGACTCTGCGTATATAGGCTATAACTGCATTAATTAGCATCATTGAGTGGGTTGTTATAGGTTTGTATCCCAGACCTTGTCCGCCTTTTGCTATCCGTTTCTTTCGTACGTTGATTATAGTATTTGTATTAGTATTGCATATTACCATTGTGGTCCTATGTGGCCTTTTATTGACTCTGGAACATAGATGGTAGGTTATTTGGGAATGTCCGCGAGTCCCAGATATTGAGATATCCTTTTAAGCTGGTTAAGTCTGCTGAGTAGCTGTTGGGCCTGTGTCAGGGCTGATAGGAAATATTTATGTGCCGCTGGGCTAATTTATATTTGTGTGCAAGCATATCATCCATGAAAAAGGTTTTCCCTGCATGTTTTACTTGAATTTTGGCTGCGAGCCACTATAGTGGTTTTTCCTAAACTTGCATGGCCCCGGGGGCCTCTTTTTGGTATAATCTAGTGATGACATGAGATTTTGGATGATTTTGCACTGAATTCCTACCTATATTAGGCTCTGCTAGAGGGAGTAATACACTTGATTTTCTACTAATACTAGGCAATGCTGGGAGGAGTACTACACTTGATTTCCTACTGATACTGGGCTTTGCAGGGCAGAGCACTAGACCTGATTTCTTACTCATTTAGACTCGAATACGCTCTGGGCACCCTTTGAGAGGGTTATTGACACTTTTATCACTGATTTAGACCCGAGTATACTTCAGGCACTCTTTTGAGAGGGTCTTTTGAGATTACTACTACTATTTTAGACCCGATTCAATTCAGGGCATATATTTTGAGGCTCTAGTTTACTGAGATTTTATGTTGGTTACTATATGTGGTCAGGGACCTCCATGGTCCCTCTTTTCCAGGACCTGGCTATGAGCCAAGAATGCCGGAGGAGGGTTATACGATGTAGGATGAGGTATAGAGGGCACGTCCCACTATGGGTCCTCCTGCCAGTGCGCGGGGCGTGCTGAGGGATGTGCATACAGAGTTAGTATTACCAGTTCCATCATTATCATTATCATGCATATTTCACTCAGATTCTACCCTTATTTGCTACGTGTTCAGTGTATGCTCCAGTTGTATGGGCAGCCAAAGGGTTTGTTTTCACTTGATTGTGTTCCTAGGTTGTATGGGCAGCCATTAGGATTATAGGTAGTTTAGATTACTCTTGACGCTTTATAGAGCTGGTTATGGTCCTTATTTATTGGTGACTTAGTGGTTATTAGCCTGTTGAGGCTCCGGTTGTTGGATTTTTATTATTGGGAGGGCTTGGGAGTCCTATCTTATTGAGGCACTCTTGTGTGGCCTTTTGAGCAGAGTGTGAGTTTCTGGTTCCATCCTTATCAGGGTTTGAGTAGTATCTCTTGGTTATTGTGGTTTAGTGGTTCCATCCTAGGTTGATATTTGCGAGGTTGATTTCTGTTTATATTATCCTTGAAGTTGGATTCGTAATATGTTTTTCTTTAGTATATTTATCCCTTCTTGAGTATGTGAGATTGCTTCAATCCTTTCTTTTTACTTGAGGTTACCGGTATACCACCATGCCTTCTAAACTCTCTCCTTATATATATACTATTGTTACAAGGATTCCAGGTGTGTTTCTCTTCCTTACACCTGTATTTCTCTATTATGTATATGGTTGTGCTAGCATGTACACTTGTAACTCTTAGTTGATTATTCCTTGTGCTAGTTCCTTGTGCTCCTTCCTTGCTTCTGTGACTACTTTCTTGAGTTCTGTTTGTTACTATTTTTATATCTTATATGCGCTTAGTCGGCCGATGAAACCTACTGAGTACCTATTATCTTGGTACTCATACAACACTTCTGCACTTTTTTATGCAGATATTAGTTGAGCTTTCGCCGTTGATCGCATTGGAGACTCGTGCATCTTTTGGACATTCCTACCGGTCGGGGCTAGTCTGTATCTCATCTTGTGTACTGATACTCTTTGTAATTTCAGAGATAGATTGATATTGTATTTTTTTACTTCTAGCACTTGTACTCTATTAGAAGCTTTTGTACGATCGTTACCAAGTCATGGGTTTGGTGTAGTTTTCTTTATGTATATATTTGGGTTTTGCTTCCGCTTTTTCTACCTTTATATTATTCTTCTGCTTATTTCTAATTATTTTGCATTTTGGTTAGGTAGTAGCCCATTACTAACCGTTAGGGCTACGGGGATTGGTTCGCCTACTGAGGGGTTGTAGGTGCCCTCATGACCAAAGAAATCAGGTCGTGACAGCTTGGTATCAGAGCTCTAGGTTCACCGAAGTCGTGGTACAGAAGCAAGTGTCTTCGTAGAGTCTCGCGGATCAATATGATGACGTCTATATCCTATCTGGGAGGCTATAGGGTATTGTTAGGAAAAGTTTCATCTTCTTTGCTCCTTATCGTGCGTTCTTGGCTCTATTAACTTCTAAACTTTGGTTATTTCATTCTTTCTCAGATGCCCAAGACGAGTTTGACAGTGTGGGATGTCGAGGCTTCTGTGCCTATTACTTCAGTGCTTCCGTCAGCGCTAGGACTTCAAAATAAGAGTTGGGCGCATCAGATAGGGGGTGTGGGGCTAGCCCAACCTCCGATTGGATTTAAAGCTACTCCAGTTCTTCAGGGAATCGTGGCTAGGACTCTAAGGCCTCCAGTGGGTGTTTCAGTACCCGGTTCTACGAGTAGTGCTTCAGCTAGGGTTGACCTACTAGTTCTTCAGCAGGGTTATCTGTCAGTATTGGAGTATGAGCCGAGTTTTCATGACATGGTTAGGCATACTGCTAGGGCTGTAACTTCAGAGTTTGATAGGGTTTAGAGCTGTGTTAGAGGTTTGATTTCACCGCTCCATTTGGCAACCGAGCATTTGGTTACAGTTGGGATGTTCTTTCTTCAGGTAATGGATCATGCTTGGGCTATCAAGGGTTTATGTTGTGAGGCTTATGGAGTTAGTGCTAAGAAACATCATCACTAGGACAACTCTCGAGGTTCTCATACTCGAGGTAGGGGATTCTCCACCAGAGATAGGTTCCACAGCTTGTTATCTACCAAGTCGGTTTCAGTTGCTCCACGGGTTCCAGAGGCTATTAGTACAGGACCTGCTAAGCTGAGTGGACATGGTACAGGTCAGATTCTTCAAGGTTTGCATTTAGGTTTTTAGGCTGTGGTGGCCAGTCAGGTTCAGCGAGATCTTTCCACCCGACTTCTTTCCATGCATTTTGCTTTCAGTGTGGTGAGTATGGATACTGTGTTAGGGATTGCCCCACGATTGTGCATTCCAGTTGGCGTAGTTGTTATGATTGTGGGGTAGTTGGCCACTATTCTAGAGATTGTCCCTGATGAGGGATGGCAGAGCCTTTAGCTTTGACTACTCAGTCAAGAGTTAGACCCCGTCAGTCCGATGCCCCTCTTGGTGGGCCTGAGGTAGAGGTTCCTGATACCATTGTTCCAGGTTAGGCTTTTGCTACCTTCTCCATGTGATGGTCCTGCTCGCGTTGTGATTCTATCCTTTCTGACATTTAATTGCTTATATGCCTACCTGCTACTTATTTAGTTGTTTGATTTCCGGATTGTAGCTTTTATGCATTATTTTTGTGGTAGATTATTCTTTAGTAGTGGATGGGGTGAGTTGTCCTTGTGAGGTGTTTACCCAGAGTTGTAGCTCATGGGTAGTTCTTGTTAGTCTATTTCTTGTTGGGTTCGTTTCCTTCTTTGCTGTGGCTCTAGACCTATGATTGAGCCTTCCTTCTTGAGCGGTCCTAGATAGTTGTTGCCTAGGTTATTTCCTAGCTTTTGTTAGAGGTTTTTCTATTAGTTTGATGTGATATCGGTAGTTATGCTGGAGTTGAGATTTTGTCTTCAGATGGGAGATGTCGGTTATGCTAGTGAGCATAGTTTGGTTGTGTTTTCGGGTGATTAGAATCAGCCTTCTTTATTTGGTTGGTTTAGGAGGTTGGCAGGTATGTGGGTTGTTCCCATAGTCTTCCTCAGTTTCTTGTTTGGTTGGGTTGTCTTATCATTTTTCCCGGTTCCAATTGCAATGAATTTCGATCATAGTCCTCTTGTTGTCCTTTGATTGTGACATTGTGATTGAGTTTGGCTTTGGAATTTTCGACTAAGTGTTGTAGCCTCGTGGTTGGGATGTACTCTTAGCATTCTGGGTGAGTCGGGCATCCAGCCCATTTTCTCTGGCCTTGTTGAGTTTTGACAATGTAAGTTTTAGAGCTAAGGGAGTGGCTCTAGGTTTTTATTTTTAGAAAGGAGTTTGTAAGGTTCAGTATATGCTACAGAAAGGTTTTGTTGGGTTGAAAAAGGAGGGAGATGACTCTTGTTTATGCTTATGTGTTTTAGTAGTTGACTGAGGTGATGATTGAGAGATTGCTTTGGGTTATGGGTTGGTGACTTGGTTCGATTGACTACAGATTGCAGTGACTTTTCCTTCATTGGTTCAAATTTCTATAACATCTGCAGATTTAGCAAATTGTGTGTTCATAGCCTAGTTGGCTTCAGTTCCTAAAGGTTCATTGACAGCATATGAGTTTGACAAAGGCTTTGGCTGGTAATTTTAAAAGTTGGGTTTCAGAATCGTGGGCTAGAAAACTAATACGGATGGTTCGTGGTTGGTTCTTTTAAGTTGCAGCTTCTTGGGTTGGAAGGCATGGAGTTTGGGCGACTTAGTTTCCCTATTTTAGTTGTGTAGTGACACTTGGCCTTGGACACCTAGTCCATGGCTAACCTTTGACTTAGGATGGACATTCCCGATTTTGGCAGTCTCCTAGATAGTACGGGGTTCCTTCTTTCACGGTTGGACAGACTCAGTGGTGTAAGTTCAAGGTTCAGCAGTGGTGTATGCTTTATGTGATCAGGTTGTGCGGGTTGAGACTAGCGAGGCTATTTTGAGTTCTATTGATACTTAAAGACTGGTGGTCAGCATTGATATGCCGAGAGTTTGAATGCTTGTTTAGTTGGGTCTTCTGAGGTTGTCTTTTATGTGGGGTTCCACTATTTGTTAGACTCGGCCATTATGGACTAGAAGTTCGGTGTGTTATATGCTTTAGAGATAGTGGTTTGTATGCTGATACGGTCGAATGGTTGATTCGAGCCAAAGAGATGAATTGAAGTTATATGCAAATTTCTATGGGTAGATGGCAACTTTGAATCCCAGGCACCTTTTCCTTTGCCTTCGGGGTGTTTTGACTTAATATTTCATGGAATGGTGGACTTCTTCCCGAGGTGAGCTTGGTAAGATGACTTCAAATCATAAATGGTTTTTGAATATTCAGAGTTACACCGGTATTCTCAGATATTAGGGCTTAGCTGGTGATTTTGAGCTTCGTGGTAGGCTTACCACACTCCTTGCAGAGCCTTGGTTTTGGTTTTGGTCTGTTGGGTAGGTTGCCGTAGTTCATTCACTTCCAGTTGACTAAGACTCAGCATGGTGCAACAGTTGGGTTCGTTCTACTGTTTGGAAGTTTCTTCGTCAACACAAGGTATTCATATGTGCCTTTCCTAACTTTGGTGTACGGATTTTCAATCGAATTTAGATGGGTTGATCAGTTGGGTTCAGTTAGCAATTTTGGTGTTGGCAAAAATATTCTTCCGTTGCTTGAGGGTCAGTCGGGTCAAGTAACTCTAGTTTTCGAGGACCTGCTGTGGGTTCATAAGTTAAAGTTTTGGGTTCATGGCTCTTCTAGTAAATTTGGTTGTGTTTCTAGAGGTTCGAGTTCTGTGTAATGGTCGCCTTGCTTCTCTGGTTTTAGTATTGTGTCAGTGCTTTCTAGTTGAGAATCTCAAGGTTCAGTTTGGGTTGGCAGATCTTTGGAGGTTTAGTGTTTAAGATTTGAATCTAGCTTGGCTAGTAATAAGTTCAGGCTTGGTTGCTTTCTTTGGTTCTTTTCTGTTTGGTGTCATCTGGTCGAGGAGGCTACCCGGAGTGTCCGAGAGAGTTGTGCAGGCTTTGTATCCGCTGTTCTTTTAGTCTCTAGTCTTTTCTTCTTTCCTGACTTTCGGGGATGAAAGTCTTTTTAGTAGTGGATGATGTAATAACCCTTACGGTCATCTACACGTGTTCACCTTTCTTATACCGTTAGAGCTGTCCTGTAGAGGCCCCAAGTCATTTATGGCTTGCTGGGATCGGTAATTCAGTGCCCGGGCCATTTGTTTGGTCTTTTTTTCCATTCCTAGTTTTAGAGCTTTTAACTTTGGAAATTATTAACTTCAGTCAACACTCTTGGTGAACGTGCTCAGAATCAAATTTCGAGAGTTTCGTTAGCTCATGAGCGTGAACTTTGGTCTAGAGGGACCTTTGGTCGGGATACGAGAGCTTTTTAGCTTGGAATTCTCTCTCATTCTGTGTTTTCAAGCCAGTTGGGCTTGTTGGGTTGACTTTGGTCAACATTCCGTGAAGACGGCCTCAGATGGAAATTTCGTCAGCGCCGTTAGCTTCGGAATGTCGAGTTTGTGTTAGTTAGTTGGTTGGTTTAGGTTCTGGATGAGCTGGGCTCATTTTGGGTGTTTGGTTGGCATTAGCTAGTGTTGACTTGGGTCAACATTCTTTTGAAATGACCTTGTATGGAAGTTTCATCGATTTTGTTGAGTCTGGAACATCGTTTCTACTCTAATAGCACTATTGGTTTTTGAGTATCGGGTTCCGATTTTGTTCGGAATGCCCCGTAGAAGTTTTTGGTTGTTGCTGATTTTTTTGCTTCTGGTGGCCTTCAGAGCGATCGCTCTCCTTTAGCATGATTGCGCTGGCCTGTGATTTCCCCTTCAGCACGATCGCGTTCATTTAGTGTGATTGCACTGGTCTGTGTTTTTCCCTTCAGCACAATCGCGCTCCTGTAGCGCGATAGCGCTGGTCTATGATATTCTTTGGCCTTCATTTTTCCAGCATTGTTCCTCATATTTTTCCAACTCTAAAACACAAATTCTCTCTACCAAATTTCTCCAAATCAGTTCTAAACCTTGGGGAATCATTTGTTCGTCGATTATCCGTAGTTCTTCGATTCTTGGTAAGCTTCTTCCCCAACTTACTTTTTTTGTTTTCTCAAAATCCACCATTGTTGCTCTTACCCAAAGCTTGGATTTTTATGGTGGATTCTGCCTTCTAAGCTTGTGCATAATCGTGGGTGTGAATAATTCTTCGTCTTGGCCTAAATTCCATCTTTGTGGTAACTAATTCTTGCTTAATTCCCGATTTTTCATGCTTAAAATTCTATCTTTTATCTCCATCTTGAGCGGGCTGTTTTGGAGCCCATTTCATGTCCGTTTCCGCTCAAATTTTGAGCATGCGCTCCCTGGATGGTAAGGAACACATTTGTGTTTTTCGTTTCCATTTTTAGTTTGCGGGCCCTATGAGCCCGTTTTTTACCCTGATTTCGACTTGGTTAGTTTATGGCATTATGGGTATTATTAGTTTTGTTTTGACATGTAGATTATTGAATTGATAGTGGTTTCGCAAATTGGAGCTTCCACGAGCAGTTCAAGCCTGGACGACGCCGTCCCCGCAGCTATTCGTCGGACGACAGGTAGATTATGGCTTTTCCTACCTAGACTCTGCGTATATAAGCTATAACTGCATTAATTAGCATCCTTGGGTGGGTTGTTATAGGTTGCCTTATTTTCCTTTTTCTATCCATTTATTTTGTAAGTTGATTGTAGTATTCGTATCAGTATTGTATATTACCCTTGTGGTCCTG
Source organism: Jaltomata sinuosa (assembly GCA_003996215.1). Lineage (NCBI taxonomy): Eukaryota > Viridiplantae > Streptophyta > Magnoliopsida > Solanales > Solanaceae > Jaltomata > Jaltomata sinuosa. The sequence continues at coordinate 62,147 of QJPP01002140.1, read as the reverse complement.
TGTGGCCTTGTATTGACTCTGGAACATAGATGGTGGGTTATTTGGGAATGTCCGCGTGTCTCGAACATAGAGATATCCTTTTAGGCTGGTTATGTCTGTTGAGTAGCTGTTGGGCATGTGCTAGGTTGATAGGAAATTTTGGTGAGCCGTTGGGCAAATTTATATGCATATCATCCATGAAAAAAGTTTTTCCTGCATGTTTTACTTTAGTTTTGGATGGGAGCCACTATAGTGATTTTTCCTAAACTTGCATGGCCCCGAGGGCCCATTTTTGGTATAATCTAGTGATGACATGAGATTTTGGATGATTTTGCACTGATTTCCTACTGATATTAGGCTCTGCTGGGCATAGTACTAGCCCTAATTTTCTACTAATACTAGGCTCTGCTGGGCGGAGTACTACACTTGATTTTCTACTGATACTAGGCTATGGTGGGTGGAGTACTACACTTGATTTCCTACTTATACTGGGCTCTGTTGGGCAGAGCGCTAGACTTGATTTCTTATTGATTCAGACTTGGATATGCTCTAGTCACCTTTTGAGGGGGTTATTGAGACTTTTATCACTGATTAAGACCCGAGTACACTTTGGGCACCCTTTTGAGAGGGTCTTTTGAGATTACTACTATTTTAGACCCAGTTCAATTCTGGGCATGTATTTCGAGGCTCTGGTTCACTGAGATTTCGCATTTGTTATTATATGTGGTCAGGGACCTCCATGGGCCCTCTGTTACAAGACCTATCTATTTTCCAAGCATGCCGGAGGAGGGATATACAGCATAGGATGAGGTATAACGGGCACGTCCCACCATGGGTCCTCCTAACAGTGCGCCAGGCGTGCTGGGGGAGGTGCATACATAGTTAGTATTAACGGTTCCATCATTATCATTATTATGCATATTTCACTTGGATTCCACCCTTGTTTGTTGTGTGTTTAGTGTACTCTATGGTTGTATGGGCGGTCAGAGGGTTTGTTTTCACTTGATTGCATTCCTCAATTGTATGGGTGGTCGCTGGGATTGTAGGTAGTTTAGATTACTCTTGACGCTTTATAGAGCTGGTTATGGTCCTTGTTTCTTGGTAATTTAGCGGTTATTATCCTGTTGAGGTTCCGATTGTGGGATTTTGATTATTGGGAGGGCTAGGGAGTCCTATCTTATTGAGGCACTCTTGTGTGGCCTTCTGAGCAGAGTGTGAGTTTCTAGTTCCATCCTTATTAGGGTTTGAGTAGTATCTCTCGGTTAATGTGGTTTAATGGTTCCATCTTAGGTTGATACTTGCGAGGTTGATCTCTGTTTATATTAACCTTGAAGTTGGATTCATAATATGTTTTCCTTTAGTATATTGATTCCTTCTTGAGTATGTGAGATTACTTCCTTCTTTCCTTTTTACTTGAGGTTACCGGTATACAACCATGCCTTCTAAACTCTATCCTTATATATATACTATTGTTGCAAAGATTCAAGGTGCGTTCCTCTTCCTTACACCTGTGTTTCTATGTTATGTATATGGTTGTGCTAGCATGTATACTTGTAACTGTTGGTTGATTGTTCCTTGTGCTAGTTCATTGTGCTCCTTCCTTGCTTTTGTGACTGCTTTCTTGAGTTCTGCTTGTTACTGTTTTTATATCTTATATGCACTTAGTCGGCCGATGATACCTACTGAGTACCCATTTTCTTGGTTCTCATACTACACTTCTGCACTTTTTTGTGCAAATATTAGTTGAGCTTTCACCATTGATCACGATAGAGACTAGTGCAGCTTTTGGACATTCGAGACTAGGGTGAGCGCCTGTCGGTCGGGGCTTGTCTATATCTCTTCTTGTGTACTGATACTCCTTGTACTTTCGGAGACAGATTGATATTGTATTTTGTTACTTCTAGCACTTGTACTCTATTAGAAGCTTTTGTATGGTCGATACCAAGTCTTGGGGTTGGTGTAGTTTTCTTTATGTATATATTTGGGTTTTTCTTCTGCTTTGTCTACCTTTACATTCTGCTTCTGCTTATTTCTGATTATTGTGCGTTTTGGTTAGGTAGTAGCCCATTACTAACCATTCGGGCTATGAGGATTGGTTTGCCTACTGGGGGTTGTAGGTGCCCTCATGACCTGAGAAATCGGGTCGTGACATAACTAGTCCCATTGCATTCATTGAATCAACATTCAAGGTTTCTAACCAAGTTCAAACCTTTTTAGCTATTTTTCTGCTTAAAAGTTTTACCTTTATGGAAATCAAGGTTCTCCATTAACTCTAATCAAGTTAAATACAACCAATTTGATGCTAGGAATCAAAAATATTCATCCTATGATCAGTTCTAGGTGATTTTACACCTACCCATAGGGTTCTTCCCCAAACTCATGCTTTTAGGGCTCAAACTATAGAATTCCACCATTAATCCTTTCCCCCAATGTCTAAGGAAGATTAATAATCAACAATTAGGAAGCTTTACAGATTACTTGCCTCGAACAATGAAGATTGCCCTAGTTTTCTTGGAAAATCCACTTCTTAGAGATCTAGAACAAAGTTGAATTATGAGAGAAATAACTCAGAAAACTGTCAAATACACAAGTACATTTCCTCATTTCCTCATTTCCTCATTTCCTCATTTCCTCATTGCGGCTGGTGGCTTCTTTATCGTTGTTACACCCTAAGACTACCCCTAGGCGTAACACGGTACCCAGAACCAAAGGTGCCCCAAGTTAACCCTTGGTCATAGCATACTCAAATCAAATCAATAAAACATAGCGGAAGCATACTAAAAGAAGATAAGAAACCATAACTTAATTAGGAAAAAGGTTATGAAACACAACACGGATTATAAATCTAGCTATGTCTAAAGCCTCTAAACTGTCAAAAGAGTTGATGGGACAAGACCCCAAATAATTCAGAAATCTGAAAGGAAGACATGATAAAAATAACCTAACACTAGCCCTCGGATAATGAAGACTTACTACCAGAGAATTGGTCTCCGGCGATGTCTAGCCACGAGTCTGATGAAGAAGGCCTGAATCTGCATCATCAAGAGGATGCAGTGCAAGATATGCGTCAGTCCTTCCTACATCTCGCTCAGGAGGAACGGTGAGCAAATCGTTGGGAAATACTTCTAGGAATTTATTCACAACAGAAACTGACTGAAGAGATGGGGTTTCGGACTCCATTTCCATAAGTCAAACTATATGATAGACATAACCCTTAGAAATCATCTTCCTAGACTTAAGATAAGATATGAAATGACCCTTCGAGTATGGAGGACTACCTTACCAGTCTAAGACAGGCTCATTTGGAAACTTGAAACTGATGACTTGAGTAAGATAATCAACCGATGCATAATATGCATACAACCAATCCATACCAAGAATAACATTAAAATTAGTCATCTCCTACTCTACTAGATCCGCTAAAGTGACTCTATGAAGGACTGAGATAGGGCAATTTTGGTAGATTCTTTTGTCTAGGACAGACTCACCAACAGGAGTAGAAACACAAAAGGGTTCTAAGAGATGATCAGGACTAATCTCAAACTTGCAAGCAACATAGGAAGTCACAAAATATAAGGAGGCACTGGGGTCTAATAAAGCATATGCATCGAGAGAGAAGACTTTCAACATACCACTAACAATATCTGGTGAACTCTCCTGGTCCTGGCGAGAGGACATGGCATAGCGGTGGTTCTGGCCCTTACCACCAGAACTAGAAGCAGTGCCCTGCTGGGCCGGTCGACCTCTTAGGGCTACTGGGGTAAATTGATTCCTGCTACCTCCATGTCCCTTCTTAGCCAAAGGGCAATCCTTAATCTTATGTCTAACCTGACCACACCCAAAACATCCACCTGATCCAGCTAAACACTCACTCGGATAACTTTTACCACACTTGTTGCAAGAAGGGTAAGGAGTCTCCTTTACAACACTCCCCTGTGAATAGGAACCAAATCTTATACCATTCTGATCATGACGAGGCCTGGGGGCCTGGGTAGGAGCACTATCTAAAGAATGAACAAACCATAATGATTTCTTCTGTAATGAAGAGTGATGTCTGCCTCCGGGCCTATGATAGCCAAAACCTGAACTCTCTAATCTAACCCTTTAGTTCTCCCTTGCCATCTCCCTCAACTTGTCTCCCTCGATCTGTTGGGCATGAGTCATAAGTCGAGAAATATCCATGTCTCCCTAAAGCATCGCATACCTACACTCCTTCATTAGCAAATTTGATACTCTGTAAACATACTTACTCATCTCATCCCATGAGCCAGCCACCATGAAAGGAACATAGCTAGAAAGTTGGGTGAAATTCAAACTCATACTTCTGAACCGTCATGGGACCTTGCCTGAAAATCATGAACTCTTCGGCCTTAGCTTGCCTCAACTCCGTCGGTAAGAACCGGTCAAGAAAATCCTTCTCAAAACACTACCAAGTCATAGGGACCATGTCCCTAGCCCTAACATCTTTCCATTGAGTGAACAAAATATGAGCCACGTCCTTGAGTTGATAGAAAGCTAGCTCAATACTCTCAATACCAACCACTTGCATTACTCCAAAGATCTTCTTTACCTCATCCAAGAAATTTTATCGATCCACACAAACTTTTGAACCCCAGAACTCAGGTGGGTTCATGTGAATGAAATCTCAAACTCGGGCCGCAACTCCACCTTGAGGTTGGACAGAGATAGGAGCCTGCAGATTAGGCTGAGCGGCCATAGTCTGGGCTAGTATATAAATAGCATTTTTAAACTCCACATTCGTGACCTTGGGGTCTGGGATCGGAGGATTATTATTTCAGGCATTGGCCTGGTGAGGCATAACACGGCGAGAAGGCATAATCTGAATGCATAAAGAATGGATTGGAGGGTTAATAGAGTTAAACTTTATCGCACGATATTGATCAAGAAATAAGTGAAGTTTTTCCTAAGATAACTCATAGCTTCTATCTCATAAGTGTGGCGCGCTTCACACATATGAGAGAGACTCTACTCGATGTGGCTTTCAAACACCCTAGGACTCTTGAACCTGAGGCTCTGATACCAAGTTTGTCATGCCCCGAGACTACCCCCTAGGCGTAACACGGGACCACAAGTTTCCCAAGTTAACCCTTGGACATAGCATACTCAGATCAAATCAAGAAAATATAGCGGAAGCATACTAAAAGAAGATAGACAACCATAACTTAATTAGGAACAAGGTCTATGAAATACCAAATTCAAACACGGATTATAAGTCTAGCTATATCAAAAGCCTCTAAACTGTCAAAAGAGTTGATGGGACAAGACCCCAACTGACTCAAAAATTTGAAAGGAAGATATGATAAAAATAACCTAACACTAGCCCTCGGATAATGAGGACTCATCAACATGGAATGGATCTCTGGTGATGTCTAGCCACGAGTCTGATGAAGAAGGCATGAATTTACATCATCAAGAGGATGCAACACAAGATATGCGCCAGTACTATAGAATGTACTGAATATATGAGACATGCATAAATATGGTAAAAACATACTTAAAACGTAATTAAAACTGAGTTCATGCAAAAAAGAGGTATCATAAGTAAATCTCATATTTTAAAGCTTGGAGCATGTAATAGAATAACATAAGTCTTAAATATTCATATGGGAGTTTCTCTTAACCGACATAAACCATGATGAGCTACATGGAGTCCAGTGTCATACACCCATACCGAAAAAGGTTGTCCTAACCAGCCAAGGTTAGAACTTTATCATAATAGGATCCTATCATAAGCCACATATGGCATTCTACGATGGCAACGTAGTTCTGGGACTAAGGTTAATCTCACCCTGTCCAACTCGGTGCTAAATACTACTCCCAAAATATATACATATAGCTCAAATAAACATGTGACATATCTAATTCCAATTCTGCTTGAAAAGCATAAGCGTATATCTAATACCATGCAATTCACATAGCTTAGGTGGACATATCTGGATGCCAAACCTTTCATAAATCATAGGGACATATCTAATGTCATGCAATTCATGCTTCAAAATCCTTAAAACTTAGCATAGACATAATTCAAAACATATTTTTCTTTCTAAATTCATAACTTGAGGAATTAGGCATGCACTTTCATAAATTCATAAGGCCATGTTATCTAAACATGCCAATTTTCACTTGAAATCATGTAATTCAATGAAATTATGCTAGAAATCATCTTTAATGCATGGGCTTTTGAAATCAATTAAGTAACCACAAATAAATCATAGATAAGTAATGAGAAACCATGAATTGATGCTTTAAAACTGAACTCATAAATTTTCTCCAAATTGGGTAAGAACCCTAATTTCACAAATCCATAAATCAAAGTAAAAATCATGAATTTTAGGCATAAGGGTTAAAGGAATCCCTTATTGAATACCCACATACCTGAATTGAAGCTTTCTATGCTAGATTGAAAAGAATGGAGGCTTGAAGGTGGAGGTTCTTGCTTGGAGCTTGAGACTTGGAAAAAAGGAACTCTTTCTTCTTTTGGAATAGAATGATTTAGAATAATAAGAGCTTAGGTTATTAGGGAATAAAACCCTACTAAAAATGGCCAAAACGATCTCAATTAGGAGTTAAAGAATAGGAGAAAAGATCGAAATACCCATGACTTAAAATAAAATGCTACAAGAAGATAGTTGCCTCACGGTCTGCCTCACGAGTGTTGTACCCATGAAGGCCCATTGGCCAAGGTGTCTGAGAGAAGGTCTAAAATTCTAGGGTGCTGGAGGGTTCTGATGATGTGGTCCCATGGGCCGTCGTAGCCACGACGCCCGTGGTGACGCCTGTCGAAGAAAGGAAGACTGAGAGAGGGGGCAAATCACTGGAGCATTCCATCGGCGGGTTCTCACAGGACATTGCATCCATGACGCCCGTCATGACCACCCATCAGGCTGGGAGGAACTATGGCCAAGAGCCACTGAACGCTTCCCACGGCGTGCCCCACGGCCCGTCGGAGCTCCGATGCCCATGACGGCTGCCCGTGGTGTCCAAAAGTTGCAGAATTTTATGGATTTAAGGTTTATTAACTGATTCAAATATCGAGGTATTACAATCGCGATGGGTCATCGCGATGAGGATTATTCATCATGATGGTCTATTGCAATGAGGCATCCTTTCATTGTGGTGAGTTTCAATTTTTAGAACACTGCTTTCTCGCTCCCTGGACCTTATTTTATAACACACTTTATTTTATGGACCACATAAATTTTCTCCGATGCTATCACATTGCACGGCATCCCTCAGTTATCATTCTATTGTGTGTATTATTAGTACCATTTTCTCTTTATTCCTTGTATGTTGAGATATCTAGGTTAGTTTCCGATGTGTTGTTCCTTTTCGGGTTATTTATGTTGTATATATTGTTCTTCTGAGCTCGGTCATCCTATGATGCCTATTGAGTACCCCGTATTTTCATATTCATACTACACTTCTGCCTTTTTTTGATGCAACGCCCAGTACGAGTCACCCTCGTTGATTCCCTTCTTGTTTATGGACTTTTGCTATTTGAATTATGATGAGCTCTTGGCATCTTGAGATTTACTGTTTTCCTTCTTGTACCTACTGCCTTTATTTTGTAGTCATCATACAGTTGTATTTTGTATAGCCTTACTCTCGTACTCTAAAGTCTCTTGTACCTGTGACACTAGGTCCGGGGTGGTATCTTGTATATTTATTATCTTTCCTTTGTTTCTTTAGGGTCCATGTTGTATATTTTATACCTGTTATGTACATATCTATACATAGTGGCCCTTTTATCCTAATTTTTCCTCATGTATTATTCATGTTAGTCTTTACTTTGAGTAATCATCTTGAATTTTGGCTTACCTATTGGAGGGTTATATAGTAGGTGCTATCATGACTATATTTTGGGTTGGGCAATAGGTATCTAGTAAACCCCTATAAATACTCAAATGCAAATACAATTGATTGTATTCCCTTTAACTAACTGATATTTAATATTGTGCTAATAATAATAAATCTCCTTTATGTTGGATTAGTGCTAGCTCGGGCCATCACTGTCTAGTATAATATATGCATAGAAAAGAGTAGTAAATTTAATACAAGAAGAGAGAAGTATATTTAATACAAGAAGAAAATAATTGAATAAACTTTATTTTTATTAGGTTACGAAAGGAGGAGCATTCATAAATTGTCAAGTAGGATGTAGATCCATCGGAAATTAGACATCCTTAGTTTTGTATTTTTATTTACGGATATTTATCCCTTCTATTTTCTTCTGCCGCTAATGCCATTCATATCACTAGCTCAAATCCATATAACAGTTTCACTCACCTGCGTGCAGAGACAGTAGACCTAAGTTAATCAGTATGCGAAATGAAATGAATAATTTTCATCTTCAAACAGAACAAAAATCACAACTCAAAAATAAGTGTCTGCATATTTTCGCTGCAATTATCCCTTTCCCGCATTTCCAGTCGATAACATTAAAAATTATTAAAATAATATCGATCAATATTTTAATTGTTTAAAAGTATTTCAGGAATATAGTCGATAGATAATTACTCTCCCAGTGTCACCTTCTTCACTAATTTCTAGATGCTGAACTGGAGTAAGAGTTTAAATTACAGTATTTTCGAATTGGATTTCATACAATTGTAATAGTATAATTTTAAAGTCATAATATTTCTAGTAGAATGCGGATATAAATTCTCATAAAAGAATATTGAGTTATAAGTAGGAAGAATGCAAGAAAAAAAGATCAATTTATATGCACTTTTAGAATTATATCCAAAATGAAAAGAGGAGAATTAATTTTATACACAGCTAGCGAATATTATTTTCATTTTAAATAAAATAAATTTAAACTTCATATAATTTTGGAGGGGAGACAGTTGTTGTTCTTGTTATAAAACTAAAACTGTTTCAATGTATAATATAATAAATTTTAGTATGCTTGCTTAGCTAACAAATGTAAGACTAACATCAAATATTGCTTGCATTCACATTTTTCGATCATATACCCTTTTTGTTTTGTTACAAAAAGGGATGAGTCTAATTATGTGTTGACTTCATATAGCATAATATTTGAATTTGAAAAAAATAAGTGCATAAATTAATAGAAGGTAATTATGATGCTCAAAAGTCCAAACTATTTCACACTTTTATTTACTATTCTGTAACGTTAATGATGAATACCAAAATACAATTCTTGCACAAAAATAAAGGACATAATGTTAAATTTTTTTCTTCATATAGCATATTCCTGAAATCAATTAGCGTAAATTGTAAACCGAGCATTCCATGTATCCTAAACTTTGTCCACTTAGCGGTTTCAATAATAAATTATCTTGATCTTTTTGAAATTTCAATTTAATTTGCAGTATTTTACGTGCAGTTCATAATTTCTATCACTGTCAGTAATAGTGTCTTACATGCAACTTCTAGTTCTTGAGATATTTTCTAAATGGACACTTTGTTAATGTCCAATTACATATCGATAAAGTGGTGACTTAATTCTGGACAAATGCTAAGTGATTGAATTATTAAATATTTGGTTAATGTTGGCTCTAATAACTAAACTTATTTTATGTATATTTTGACATTTAATAAATACATATATCAAATGTCATAATGATAGTATAACACATGATAATAGAATATATCAATATCCATTAAGGATGATTAACACAATATTAATGGATGATTAACACAATATGAATATATATATATGTCGATAATGGTAGCATGACACATAAATCTGCTCACATCCTTGTCCATTAAATATGATTAACACAAAATGACAAAAAGTATTGCATGCTGTGAATAGGTAAATAAACATGATCCTTTCATTTTTAGTGTTTAAAAATTAGTTATACCTATTTAACTTTGGAAATATTCAATATTAGATATTTTTATTTCATGATCATATATAGAAATATCATGTGCGTGTAACTTTGATTTTTTTATTAAACTTCATTCTTAGTAAAGCAGTCATATAAATGAAGGAAAGAAAATATTAGTACATGGATAAAATGAAAATATACCTATGAGTGAAAGGAGTAGACATATAGATGAGATCTAATCACTGTCGCTACCGCTGCTGCTACTGCTATCATCGTCATGCTTCTTCTCCTTTTTGTCCTTCTTCTTCTTCTTCTTTTTCTTCTCCTCACCGTCCTTGTGATCTTCTCCATGCAGCTTCTCTTTGATCTTCTCCCTATGCCCCTCACCTTTATCCTTCATCTTATCCTTGTGCCCCTCACCCTTCTCCTTCCTCGTATCTTCATCGTCCTTATGGTCTCCCATGTGGAGTTTCTCCTCTATCTTGTGCATTATTCCTGACATTTTTTCTGATTAGAGTGATCTGTTTAACGATGACTGATATAGGTATTTATAGGAAAATTAAATGAAAAAGAATCTCAATATTTTACGTGTACATGCTTCCAACACTAATATATAATTCTATAAAGAAGAAAAAATCACTTGTAATTTAGGAAAAAATAAAACAAAAATACTCCAACACACCATAAAACAAAAGTTTGTTGCATCTCCATCTCCCCCTGTTTTGTGGATGGAAATAATTCAACCAAATCTGTTTTCTCCCCCACTTCTGCCTCTTATTACTCCATTATTTACGCAAGGATTCCATCTCAAAAAAAAGAAAAAATATTTTGATTTTACCAAAGAAAAAGTTTTGCTTGTTCAATCAAGAGGGTTAAAGAGTTCTGTTAAAAACGTTTCAATATGATCTGGCTGAAACATATGTATTGACCAACCACCAATGCTACGACCAGACTCACCCATTTAACAATTGGTTCAAATTATATTTCTTTTCAATTTTTAAAAAAATTAGAGAAATGATTTATCTTATTAAGTTCTTTCAATTTAGGCCTTTAAGCAATTGCTTGAAAGGTAATTTATCGGGTTACACTCATTTTGTTCGTTTCATCAAAAATATTGAAAGCCAAATTGAATTCAAACTATTGTGATGTTGTTATGGTCATATTGAAGTAACGTGAATGTTCTTACATTATATTCTATGATCATTTGGTACAGTATTTAAATATTAAGTGAATCATCCATCCAAATTATATTTTCATCATTTGTTGTGATAAGGTATTTGTCATTGACCCCTTGTTTTGACAACAAGGAGGAAGGCATAAAACTTACGTCCACAAAAGTTCTAGTTAATAAAATTAAAATAAAAATAGATAGTGGTAATACAACCAAACTACTTCAGAGTTAAAAGTTAGGAACAAACATCTCCCAATATCTGTGCTAGCTAATACAAGCCTTAATTATGCTACATTGTATTATGTCAAGTATTATTAGAAAAGAGAAGATAATCTTTAAGGAGGTTCATAGTACCATATCCTGCGCTTAGCTAACCTGATTGTGAAAAGAGAATTAATCATTTTGTCTAGTATAAGAGCCCTTCATGCTTCCCTAGGCAGAGGACTTTTCTATGTCTATATGTGACATCTTGATTAAGAGTGGTAGCACACTTTGCTAAGGAATCTGCTACCATATTACCTTCGATATATGTAATAATGTCACACATATGTACATCTCTTGGTAATGTTTTGATCTCCCCACATGTTTATGCAGATTCCAGGGAGGGGAAATATTCCCTTGGTACTATTGCAAGGTTTAAAAATATTTCAGTGATTAGCAGGTATTCTGCTCGATCCCTTGCTACTGTGACACACTTCTCACTACAGTGGATCCACTTATATGAAGAAGGGACTAGTGTAGCGAGCTTTGTTACAGCAGTGAGTCAATGCTCACCATGGTGACATTGCCATAGTGAGACATCGTCCTTTATAGAGAACTGACACAAACCAGTGAGCCAAGTTTTCAGTCCCGTATTCGGGACTTCACCTGTGTGACCATTTTCAAAAGTAAATAACACATGAAAGCAATGCCATAAAAAGTACCAGCCTACAAACTAGGTCATCATCCTTTGAATGCCACCAATGGCACCTGTAAACATCCAAAATAACAAGAAAATAAAAGATTATCCAAAATGGGCGAGAATATAACGAAATTGTCTTAAAGTAGCCCTACAAGGACAAATGAACTAGAGTAATAAAAAGGAGAATAATGGGCGGGAAATGCTTTTGATGCTCCATCAATTACCGGTGCTCGAGTCACTGGACTCCTCCTCGTCTAACCAACTGAGGAAGGAGAACTCTTGGGCATCTTCCTAGCTCACTTTGGGAACATTCTTGTATGCCTGGCATCTTTGCTGCAATGGATGTTTCCTCACCTTAGCAAGGTCATCACGATGAGACTCGTCCGCTATGGTGAAGTTGCCATGATGAAGCAACTCTCGCTATAGCGAGGCCATCGTCCTCAGCCAGCCAACAATTTTAAAAACGGTGATTTTCCAAATATGTTTTATTTTATCAGGTTTTCTCATAGATTGGGCACACTGTGCTAGTGTTCAATACTTATTTCGCGATTTTATGATGATTAAAGACTCCAACATCAAGCTCAAGCAATTGAATTTTTTTGAAAAACTTTTCTACTATTCTACTCTATTTTTGAGTGTAGAACTCTATGGGAACAACATAAAGGGTGTTGTAAACAAGTTAACTACATAAATCTAGTGGGCATGCTTCAAAAGTTCATCCCTAAAAGGACAATACAGACCCACACCCCAAACACCCAAATTCCGATATGAATCAAGCGAACAGCACAAGATAAAGCGATATAGACTTGGTATGCAATAAATAAAATCAATAGGAGAGGATTTACCTTGAGAAATCAATGAGAAGGGTGTTTGGGTTGAAAGAATTTTCGAAGAGAGTGTGGAGGTTTGTGTAGCAAAAGTGTAGAAATGACCCTATTTTCCCCCTAAAATTCTCACTGCGGCGAACTGATTTTCACCATAGCAGTCTCATCATAGAGAGACTCATCTCACTGTAGCGGCTTGGCATTGAGCCATTATTCATTCTATCAATTTGTGTACCGGTGCTTAAGTTTAAAATCTTTCGAATGTCGAAAACCCTTGTAAGAACTTGCGTAGGTAAAATCATTTCCCAAGTTGGGAAATAGTGAGTAAGGAAATTCAATTTGTGCTTAAGATTCTGTCCCTTCCCTTGTTTCAAAGAGTCTCGGTGGAGAGACAACTTGTAATGATGATTCAAGTGAATTGATCTGCGTAATGTTATTCTTTGAATTAATTAGGTTAAGCTTGGAAATCAGGTAACCTCGCTGTAGTGTAATAACCTTCCAAGTCATTGTTTACACCCAATTTTGACCTCTATATACCTCTCTCGGTCTGTTATTATACTAGTTATTGTTATTTTTAAGCTTAATTTTTCTCGCGTATTGCTCTTATCAGCTAAATAAATCACTTGTTTATCATCGTCGTGATGTTTTTAAATTCGTATATAAGTTAAATATATAATTTATTCCTTATCATTATTATTCTATCGTAAATTTCGAATAATATTACGTGTCCCTAATTTTACGTGTATGCGTAATTTATTTATAATTTTAAATAATATACATTTTGATAATTATCATTAATTATTTTTATCTACTAAATTGTATATATGTAGTATTTTATGTACTAATTATCGTTAATCATTATTTTGTTTATCAAATTATTTATAGTTTTACTAATCAAATAATAGCCCAATTACATGTCTTTCTCAAATATTTTAAATTCTAGCCCCTTTCTACCCAAATTATTTCAAATCTAGCCTAAATTGGGCCAATTTGGCCCAATTTTAAAGTCCAATTTCCATTTTCAATTGACTCAAACTGGTTGACCCGTCAAACCCGTTAATCCGACCCACGTCAGATCCAATCTCAACCGTTGATCAAACACGATCAACGGTCGAGATCAATCCCCCACCCTTTCCTTTTATTAATTCACCCTACCCCCAAACCCTAATCACTTCTATTCTCCACTTCCACCGCCGCCACCCTCATCTCCCAAATGCTCTCAAAACTCTCTTGCTCTCCGTCTCCTCTCTCTTCTCCTACGCCGACGGGCGGCAACCCACTACAGCCGCTTCACTTCTCCTACCTTCCACCGTACCACCAGAAACCGCCACACCCCCTTCTCTCTCGATTTCTCTGCCACCCAAAACCCTGAACAGCCACCGCCCTAGCTTCTTCTCCCTTCTCGTCATTGCGTCACCATCAAGGTGGCCGGAAAAACCAGTGAACCGACCACCATCGCCCCACCGCTCCAGCGAACCCTAAATCAGCCAACACTACCACCAAACAGACCCCATCTATCTTCTCTGTGTCTGCCTGTTAAAATCCCCAAAAAAACCAAAGGCCGTGTCTTTTCTGGCGAATATCGGAGGAGGTTGATAAAAGGAATACTACGCATGGCTCAATTTGTTTTCACAGTCAAGTTTTGGTTGATCGATAAGCCATCAAAATCAACTCTCTCATCTTGGTTTTGGTTAAGGCTTTAAGGTTTACTTCACGCCAGATTATCATGAATCCGCTTCGGGTTTGGTCACTTTCAATTTCATTCTATGTTCTTCTTGTTATCAAATTTTAGATACGAAATTAGTAGAGTGTGGCTATGAATTTGTGTCTGTGATTTTGTGTTAATTGTAGACTTTCATGTGTGGAAAACCCTAATTTTCATGAACCTTTACTGTTAAATCCAAATTCTAAAAGTTTCAAGTATGTGCTTTCTTTGTCGGTAAATTTGATGTCCAAGCATGTCGTAATCATCATGTAGTGTTCTAAGTTTGGAGCATGTTGACATCGTCTCTGGTTGAATTCAATTTTTAAGTTGTTGTTTCGCGAATTGGCTTAGCTGCCTCTGTCCCTGTTTGTCCCAGTGTGCTCTACATATAGGACCATGTTTTATTGTTGGACTATAGATTTATTCATAATGTGGGAATTCATGCTTAGTTCTATGGAAGTTTTATATGGCCTATTTGTGAACATGAGAAGAGAATAGATGCCATGATCCTATTACTTGATTAATTCTGTGATTAGGAGTCATTTATGCTCATCACTTGATCACTTTATGATGTAATTGATACAGTCCAAGCATGATTTGGTATCCCCATTCCTTGTATGTGATAACGCTCAAAGTACCACTCCAATTAAGAAGCGTAAGTGATCGTTGTCAAATATAGAACCCAACAAAGGTTGGGGTCGATCGCACAGAGAATATAGTGAAAGTTAAGTCGTTAGTGACTTAGTTGACTAATGGTCAATAGCTTCCTGTAAATAATGGGGGGGTTTTGTGTGAACAACGTGTAAACAAAACGAACAATAATGTATGAGAATAATCAGTAGGAGAATGAACTAGGGAAGTGTTTACCATGGCATTGGTAACAATGTCGATTCTAGGCTTAACTGGGTTCTTTCTATATGCGTGTCACGATGTGATTGAATTAATTGTATCGTCTAAACGTTTCTCAACCAAATAGACAAATTTACTTTTCAATTCTCTCGAACTTGAAAAGGTGTGCTTTAGATTTCAATCCTAAACATCAAGTAGATTAATCTAGTTACAGCATTAATCATAAGACGAGAGTTAGTAGTCTCGAATCCTCGTTGTTAATCAAGTTTCCCGGTTTTAATCTCTTTACTCAAGCAAATTAAACCTAGGCATGTTCTAATGTTTGCAACCACTAGAAAACGTTAAATAATGACTGATTAACAATGTGACAACACATATATTGAACCTGTCGCTACCCGGAATCTATATCACTACTTTAGCCATGGCTCCCACAACCCTAGTTGTGGGAGGCCTAGTTACTCATGCTTGTAGAAGAATAAAAGAAAGTCATATTCATAATAAAGAAAAGAGATCCTTACAATGTAGTGAGAACAATCTTTAATTATTCCAAGAACAAGAAAACAAGATCCCAAGAACAAATCAAGAACAAGATTGAGGAGGAAGAAAACGTGTATTGCGTGTTTTCCTCTCTCAAAACTCGACTTTAAACTCCTAAAATTATTGGGTAATGTATGTAAAAAGCTTCACTAAATAAAATAAACCTAACATAGGGTATTTATAGGAATCTAGGAAACAAATCCCAAAAACGCTCGGATTCCGCGTAACTGACTGCCCAGGTGTGACGGCCAGGCTGACGGACCGTCACTGGCTTGACGGACCGTCGCCTGGGCCGTCACCACTAGACAGTAGCACTGCCCAACTTGACGGTCACTATGACGGACCGTCACATGTGTGACGGGCCGTCACTCAGGCCGTCACTCTTATCCAGAATGCTCTTTTTCGCGTATTTCCTTCCGTTTCCATGTTTGTCTCTATTACCTGAAAATACAACATAAAAACATCAAAAACGACAACGGTTGCTTGAAAACGTACGATTGTTCTTAGTTTAAAGGAGTCGAAAGTGCCGTAAAATGGCGGCACATCAACACCCTCAACTTAAGACGTTCGCTTGTCCTCAAGCAACATGACACAAAACAATAATACGACGACTCAACTAAGCAAACAAACTCGTGTCTTTAGAAACTCATGGTCATTCATTAGTTCATTAAATCAAGCTCCCTCGTAGCACACAAATGTATGAAACACTAACTTGCAAGGATCCAAACATGTCATTCCGATATGATAAAATAT
Source organism: Jaltomata sinuosa (assembly GCA_003996215.1). Lineage (NCBI taxonomy): Eukaryota > Viridiplantae > Streptophyta > Magnoliopsida > Solanales > Solanaceae > Jaltomata > Jaltomata sinuosa. Next base: position 45,610 of record QJPP01002140.1, on the reverse strand, counting down.
TATGCCTACACATGCGCAGCTATCCTAACAATCAATAGGCAATACAGAAATCTTGGTGCCCTCACCACAAAGAAATCCCACACACAAGATTTGGGACTAGGTAAGCGTTCACACTCACAAACGATTTCAAACAATGCACATGCGATACCATAGGCTTGCCCTTACTATTCTATTTCGGTTCTTCAGAAAGCCGCTCAGGATCACTACAGGACTTGTTTAGGCTTGTAATGAGGCTTCAGGTGCAGGTAGGATACATTTAGGGGTTAGTGACTAAGCCCTCCTTGGAACTACCGACGTCTTATTACCACATAACTTTTTGTCCATCCTTATTCGCCTTTTTATTTCCTTCTCTCTAGCTACAGGTGTGACCTCTTTATTTTGACCATTCTTTTTATTACTTTTTCGATCTTTTTCATCTCTTTTTATTTTTCTTTTCTTTTCTTAGGCATACACCCTAATTTTCATTCTATTCCCAACCAATCTTCTTCATCCTTTTTTTCTTATCATTCACCTCTGTAGTAGCCACCCTCAACTTAGACTGATTGCCTGCGTTGAGGTGCACAATGTCCAAGGGAGGACCAGGGCGAAAAAAGGGTTTACCTCTATAGTAGCCACCCTCAACTTAGGCTGATTGCCTGAGTTGAGGTGCACGATGTCCAAGGAAGGACCAGGGCCAAAATAGGGATTCAAAGTTAAACAGGAATGGTGACAGGTTACTGAAAGAACAAGGTTAATTATGGCTCAAACAGGGATCAAAAAGGGATTATTTATATTTGGACGGTCTTTTAGGTTAAGTGGACTTCATACAAAAAGGGCCTGTGATCCTTTCCTAAGCAACCAAACTTCGAACTTAACAAAATAGACCGGGCAAGTTCTAGATGCATGTACAGAGTAAGAATTTATAACAATAATCTCACACACTCTTGGCACCAAGAAACTATACCGCTACCAACTATCAAACAACCGCTCGGCTTAAGCATACTTATTCTAATCATAATCACACAATGACATACAAGGATCCAGACAGTCAATCGCTTCAACACAAGTACAAAACCAGAAAATTTTTAAAGGAGCCTCATTTTAGTCAAGAAAACGCCATGATGCTTTGCTCTAGACACAAGAAAACAACTAACAAAATTTAAAATAACAACCTAAACATGCCGGTTCTACTAGATAGCACACCGGAGGGAAAAGAAATATGGCAACAAAAACCCTCGGTGGTGACTCACAGGTTTCCCCACACCCTCAACTTAGACTCATGCATTGTCCCCAATGCATCCATATGAAAGCTAAAACTGTGAGAGAAAGGAATACCTGTGAAGTCGATATGACTCAGATTCTGGAATGATGTTGGAGACCGCCAGGGTCTCCAAAATAGGAGAAATCGATGGAGTGTGTGCACGCGACAACCTCATGTTGCGTTCCAGCTTCTTCTTTCATTGGCTCCGCAGCCAGTCGCGACAACTTCTTCGCTCTTTCTTTGCAGATTCTCTTGCGGTGTTTTCGTTTCTTTGATCTATTTTCACCGCCTTCCTCTACATGTTTCCCTTCTCGCACCATCCTTCTCACAACAGCTAGAGATTCGACCGAACCCTTCTCCTCAAGATGCACATCCGCAGGTGCTTTCTCAATAACATTGACGACCGCGACCACCCTCATGTCACTTGGTTGCTTCATCAATTTAGACACATCGAACTTGACAGCTTTATTGTTTAGCCTGAAGGTCAGTTTGTTTCTTTCCATATCAACCAACACTCTTGCCGTGGCTAGGAATGGTCGTCCCAAGATTATGGGAACTTCAAAATCCACTTCGCAATCCAAGATCACAAAGTCAGCTGGGAAGATAAGCTTACCGATCTTTACTAGCACATCTGACAATATTCCCACGGGCCGCTTTACTGAACGGTCAGCCATCATCACTCTTATGGACGTTGGTTTAGGAGCTCCCAAACCCAGTTGTTTATAAACGGCTAGCGGCATCAAGTTGATGCTAGCACCCAAATCACACAAGGCTTTCCCGAAGTTGAGCTTCCCAACAGTGCAGGGAACAGTAAAAGCGCCTGGATCTTCCTTCTTTTCGACTAACGATCTAGAGGAAATAGCGCTGCAATGGTGGAGGTTATTTTCTGGTTCGAAGCTTACCGACCTCTTCTTGGTAATTAAGTCCTTCGTGAACTTGGCATATCCAGGCATTTGTTCAAGCGCTTCGACCAAAGGGATGTTTATTGATATCTGCTTCAGCATGGTCATGAAATTCAGGAACTTACCATCTTCCGCTTTCTTCTTGAGGCATTGTGGGAAGGGAGGTGGTGGTCAAGGCATCATAGTTGGAGGTTTGTCGGCTTCCATGCTTTCCTCTGCGGGCTTTAGCATTTTCTCCTCTACCGCCTCTTCTTCATCCGCAACATCACCTTGAGTCTGAGTTACCGGGTGTGATTTCGGTAACGTTCTACCGCTTCTGGTAGTGATCGCCATACAACTCGCATCCTTCTTTGGATTTTGGACGGTGTCGCTCGGCAAGGTACCCGTCCTTCTTGGATTTAAGGATGCCGAGATCTTCCCCACTTGTTGTTCCAATTGCTTTATCGAGGTGGAATGAGAATCCACCACTTGACTCAATGTTGATAACTCAGTCCTCATCTCCTTTACCCCAAAGTCAGTCGATTCCACCTTCAGCAGTATCTTTCCCATCATGTTTTCTAGCTTGGACATCCCTGCCTCGTTGCTAGCTTTGTCCCGATTACCAGGTGGTACATACAACCCACCTCTATCGGTGTTGTTCATCCAGTGTCCTTGATCGCGATTGTAGCCAGCTTTCTCATAGTAGTTGTCCTTCTGATAGGTCCGACCTTGGTTTCCTTGGCCATTGGCCTGGAAACCCCCCAAGTAATTCGCCTCCTCAGTCTCCAACTCTGTTGCTCTACCTTGGGAACCCACAACTTGTACCTTCTCCATACCTCCTGAGAACAAGTGCTTGGTCAGTAGGTCCAACTGCGTTTTCAGATGCGCCATGTCTTGGTCGCGCTCCTCCTCTTTTCTGCGCTGCTCAGCTGACATACCAACTGCATAAGTGCTAACTGCTACCTCTGAATCCCGTGTATGCCAGGCCCTGTTGGTTTTGGTGAGCCTGTCCAAAGTAGTTGTGGCCTCAACAAAAGTGAGACCCATGAATGCACCACCTGCTGCGTTGTCTAACATCGGCTTGGTAGCCGAATTCAGTGCCCAGTAGAACGTCTGCATCAAAAAGTTATCGGTCAACTGATGGTTCGGGCATTGTGTTATCTTCTTTTTGAATCGCAACCAGGTCTCGTGCAATACTTCGTGACGTTGCTGCCTGAAGTTGCTAATCTCGTCCCTCAACTGTATCATCCGAGAGAGAGGAAAGAACCTTTCTAGGAAAGCTCCTCTCAACTCTCCCCAAGTTGCGATAGAGTCGGGGGTCAGCTCTGTCAACAACAACGCTGCCTCATCAGACAGAGACAACGGAAACAACCTGAGCCTGATCGCTGTCTGACTCACGCCCGACAGTTTGAATGACTTGCATATGCCCAAGAAATTCATTAGATGCTGGTTTGGATCATCCCCAGCGGCACCTCGGAACACTCCTCTCAAGTTCAACAGCTGGATCATCGTGCTAGTGATGTTGAACTTGGCTCCGGGCGCTAGCGGTGGAAGGGCAATGGCGCCCGTAGCGCCAACTCCATCCAAGTCGATTTCCTCATCATTCAGCAGAACATCGTCCTGCAGACCACCGGCATTCAGATTTTGTTGGGCCTGCAGTTCTGCAGCGAGCCTTGCTGCCTCTTATTGTGCGGCCATATTCTGCCTCAATGTTCTAGCAAGCTCGGGGTCGTAAGGTAATGTTGATTCACCCGAGCGCCGGGTACTTGGCATGCACAACTCTGTACCCTATCAAAAACAAAAACAACAAATAACGTAAAAGCAGGAAAGTATGACTAAGAGTCAAATAAACACACCGGACTTAACAAACAACCGTATTCCCCGGCAACGACGCCAAAATTTGATAACGCTCAAAGTACCACTCCAATTAAGAAGCGTAAGCGATCGTTGTCAAATATAGAACCCAACAAAGGTTGGGGTCGATCTCACAGAGAATATGGTGAAAGTTAAGTCGTTAGTGACTTAGTTGACTAATGGTCAATAGTTTCCTGTAAATAATGGGGGGGTTTTGTGTGAACAACGTGTAAACAAAATGAACAATAATGTATGAGAATAATCAGTAGGAGAATGAACTAGGGAAGTGTTTACCATGGCATTGGTAACAATGTCGATTCTAGGCTTAACTGGGTTCTTTCTATATGCGTGTCACGATGTGATTGAATTAATTGTATCGTCTAAACGTTTCTCAACCAAATAGACAAATTTACTTTTCAATTCTCTCGAACTTGAAAAGGTGTGCTTTTAGATTTCAATCCTAAACATCAAGTAGATTAATCTAGTTACAGCATTAATCATAAGACGAGAGTTGGTAGTCTCGAATCCTCGTCGTTAATCAAGTTTCCCGATTTTAATCTCTTTACTCAAGCAAATTAAACCTAGCATGTTCTAATATTTGCAACCACTAGAAAACATTAAATAATGAACGATTAATAACGTGACAGCATATATATATTGAACCCGTCGCTACCCGGAATCTATATCGCTACTTTAGCCATGGCTCCCACAACCCTAGTTGTGGGAGGGTTAGTTACTCATGCTTGTAGAAGAATAAAAGAAAGTCATATTCATAATAAAGAAAAGAGATCCTTACAATGTAGTGAGAACAATCTTTAATTATTCCAAGAACAAGAAAAACAAGATCCCAAGAACAAATCAAGAACAAGATTGAGGAGGAAGAAAACGTGTATTGCGTGTTTTCCTCTCTCAAAACTCGACTTTAAACTCCTAAAATTATTGGGTAATGTATGTAAAAAGCTTCACTAAATAAAATAAACCTAACATAGGGTATTTATAGGAGTCTAGGAAATAAATCCCAAAAACGCTCGGATTCCGCGTAACCGACTGCCCAGGTGTGACGGCCAGGCTGACGAACCGTCACTGGCTTGACGGACCGTCACCTGGGCCATCACCACTAGACAGTGGCACTGCCCAACTTGACGGTCACTGTGATGGACCGTCACATGTGTGACGGGCCGTCACTCAGGCCGTCACTCTTATCCAGAATGCTCTTTTTCGCGTATTTCCTTCCGTTTCCATGTTTGTCTCTATTTCCTGAAAATACAACATAAAAACATCAAAAATGACAACGGTTACTTGAAAACGTACGATTGTTCTTAGTTTAAAGGAGTCAAAAGTGCCGTAAAATGGCGGCACATCAGTATGTTTAGAACAACCACGTTACTTGTTTATTCTTAGCAAAATTGATTTGTCTGCCCCTTTTCTTTTAAGTTCAAATTGTGGACAACTTGATACGTGATTATTCTTGGTAAATTATGATGTGTAATTTATTGACCACAGTATGTCTTCATCCTTTTGATTTATTTTCCTCCTTATTTGGATTGGAATAGCTTTGGTACTGGGTTACCTTTGGCAAGTTATGATAATGCAATCGGTTACTCATTAAATCTCTCATCCTCTATTAATTTTTCTTCCTTATATAGATCCGAATAATGTTGTACTTAGCCAATTATGGTATAATGTTGACTGGATCTTCACCTAATTGACTTACTTTCTTGGCTTTGGGAAAGTTTGTGGTAAATTCACAAATTTATTATGCAAAAAAATAGGACTGATTTCTTTCGAAAAGGAAGGTATATTGCTTTTCTCCTTTTATTATGAAACAGCTCTAGTACTCACGTATTTATGATAAACTTAGCATGATTCTCTACTCCTAATTGAATCTATCAATCTGTTTAAGGAAAACTCTTTTAATTGATTTTTGAAATTATTTTCTTTCCTTATTTAATTTACAATTCACCTACTATATAAGCAGTCCCCTCTTTTCATAGTCTGCTCAGACTTTACACTCATACTGACTACTCTCATATTGTTAAAAAGCCATCAACTGTGAACAAAATTGTTGATTGCTAAGTGTTGGGTCTCGAATTTCTTCTGTTATTTACTGCAAACTGGTACGTCCTTTAATTCATGTATATAATTTATGAACATGATAGAAAACATGACTATAGGGGTTTGAAGATGTTAATTGCTGCCTATTTGATTACGTGATACAAGCTGCTATTATTTGTTGGTTATGTATGTGATCGCCATGAATTCCCTTTGTATTGTATCGGTATATGTTGTATGGAGCAGAGAGCCTTAAACGGTATCCTATACCTTGACATGGGCAATGCCTAGGACCCTTGAGGTTCTCATGAAACTTTGTCATGTTAAGGACCAGTATTAGGAGTCGTTATAAGCCCCTCTGGATTTTGTATGCTTATTTTTGACAGGTTAGTTGCTAGCAAAGCCGTTTGGGAATTGTGAAGAGTTGCCCGGGATTTGAGAGTCTCCAAAGACTTGGATTCTTTTTTATTTCCTTTCTCATTCATTTATTTGGTCTATAATATTTATTGTATAAACTCGGATAAATAAATGAAATTTAGGAGAACTGCTATGGGGGAGGGGCAAACTACGTGCTACTTGCGTTAATTGTAAACCGTAGAAATCATGCCTATAGAATTTCTATTAATATCATTTGTTAGAAATTATGCCTATAGGAGTAGTATTAACATCGTTTGTTAGAAGACATGTTTTAGGTTTTAAAATCTGCTTCGTTTGTTAAAATCAGAAATCACGCCTATAAGTCAAATCCATTTTGGCATTCTCAATTATTTGACAATCGTTTTGGATGTTAAGATCAATTTCAGCATTTTTAAATAAATCAGTTAATGTTTTGGATTCTAAATCAGTTTCAGCACATTAATTACATTCTCAGCATGTTTAAACCAGTTTTAGCATATTAAAATGAAAGAATGTTTTTTAAAACCAGTCCCAGCATGTAGGAAGTAATTCAAGCATGCGTAAATCAGATAAGCATTTAGAAATCATGATTTTCGGATTCATTTAAGCTTGCTTTCAGAATCTGCTCTATTCTAATATGTTAAATAAATTCATCACACTTAGACACCATGTTATTAAGACTCTAAACTAATTAATCAGGATCTAACAATAGACAGCATGTATAGTAGTTGTGAATACTGATCATTTAATAGGTTTATATCTGTTTCAACATTAATATAATCAGTTATTATGTCTAATAAATAATCTGATCTAGCATGCTATAGTTATTAGCTATCATTCAAAAAAAATTCTTCAGCATATAATTCAATTAGTTATCATGTTATAGGAGTTAAATTTGTTTTAGCATGTTAATTCATTTAGATACCATGCTTATAGGATTTAAACTTATTTTAGCATGTTAATTCAATTTCAGCATGTTAAATCTGATTATGGGATTTAAATAATTAATTTTCTGCATATTTTAATCTTTAGAGATCATGCCTATAGGTTAAAAGTATCATTTATGTTTAATCACCTTGTATCTTCTTTAAATAATTAAGAGGCTTCTATGAAACTCTTTTGTGCTACTCGACTTAAAGTCTATATGTTTTGTTTGATGCTAAACTCGAGTCTAATTAGTAACCTTAGGTTTTATTTGTCTAGACCTATATCCAAATAGTAGTCCAATGCCTCTTGGACATTAAGTCAGGACGGGTAGGCATACTAAGGTACGTTAGATTTTTTCATTTCTTTAGTACGCGCTTTAGGTTAATAATAATCTTAATAACCAACTTAGGTGGGTCGATAGACGGACATGATGGAAATTGACCCGAGCAGAATACGATAATGTCTTTGAAATTGTCTTCGGTAAATAAGCCGGGTGCTGATCCGAATAGGTTAAAACTAACCTAAGTTTAGTTCTTGTTTTATTATATGCTTGGGGTAGTTATCTAAATCACTTAGTAATTAGGTTTCTTTTTCTATATTCTTGTGTTAATTCTGTCTTCTCGCTGATCTCCTTTTCGTTTCATTATTTATTTTAATTGCGGTTTATGTGCATGATCTTTTTTTCACTTAGACCATTAGTAACTAATTTATCTACTTGCTTAAAATAAAGGTTTATTTGTTTAATTACTTAGTTAATAATAGGCTAATAAAACTGTTGACCCTTTGTTTATCACTTAATTCTCACATAAATAACGAATCCGGCAGGGACCCACATTTAAGGACCTCGAAAGGTGCTTAACACCTTCCTTTTGAGGTAACTTGAACCCTTACCCGATTTCTGGTGACGTAGACCTCTAAAATTAATTTAAACCGTTAGTTAGTTTAGAACGGTGTCCTAATGCGCCTTTAATTCGTTAGGTGGCGACTCTTCATTCTTCTCTATCTTAAAAAGAGTTGTCACGTCGATGGCCCACTTTTCACGAGAAAAATGGGGTGCGATAGAATGGCGACTCTGCTGGGGACACTTAGGTTCTAACCATTACGGATTTTGTGTTTATGTGGGATTTTTATGTTACCTTGTTTTTTTATGATTATTTTCATGTCGTAATTAATTATTTTCCTTGTCTTTATTTTTTTTTTCCACCCTTTTTTTTCATGTTTAGCATGCTTATTATTTTGTTTTTGTTTTTCTCTGTTTAATATTTTATTTTCATAAATAGTTACTTCCATTCTAAGAGTACTTTCTTTTTTGTGTTTTCTTAAATAATATGTGTATTTTTTCATGTTTAGAATGTTTTAATTTGTTTGTGTGTTCAAATAATATATCTAGTCGTATATATAGTATTTCTTGAAAAATTATGTGTTTTTTGTGTGAGTAATCCTTTATTTGTAAAAGATTTTCATGCTGAGCTTCCTTTCCTTTTCCCCCCTTTTCTATCCTTTTAAAATAATTCTAGTATGTTTTAATTTTATCATGATCATTGTGTCTTTTCGTATTCTCATTATAAATTTTCTTTGTCAACTAACTTGTTTTCTTAGGAAAAAAAAAAGGAAAAAAAAGTACACTTTCTTATATGTCTCCTTAAATGTGTTTAACATGATGTTCCTTTTATCCTTTCCTCATGTTTTCATTCTCTTTCCTGTCTTCTCCTGTTTGTTCTCATAAACAATTTACCTGTTTTATGTTTAGCATATTGTTTCTGTTGATATGTGTTTTATGTTTGATTTCTTCTCACCCGTTATATGCTTTTTGGTTTCTCTATTAATTGATTTATTTATTATTATTTTTTTACTTCTTTCCTTAACAGTTCAATGTGTTACTGCTTTTCCTATATGCTACATGTTACTGCTTTTCATAACTGTCATTCCGCTCATATTTCCCCCACTTAGGAACTTCACACTTTCACACACTATACACGTGAGTTGTGCCTTTGCACTTCTCCAAAATTCTTTCAAATACCCATTTTAGAGAGTTGGCATAGACGTGGGGTGAGCGGATAGTTTTGCTACCGTGTGACCACGTGCCTCCTCGCATAGGAAAACCTTGAGTCCGTGTTAATCCAAATCTCAGAAACTTAGGATAGTGCTGTATCTACCCCTTTATATAAGTCATGCATGCATCAGCCATATGTGGTTTGGCCCTAGGAGTCAACCCGCAAAATTAGCAGCCTCCTTATTGTCAAAAGGTTCCCATCAATCCAAAGACAAATAATCATATTATGTACTAAGTGATCATGACAAATTAATCCAAGCCAGTTTAATATAAAAGAAGTTTAGAAAAGTTTGTTTTGTTTCTCTTTCAGGCTGTAGGATGGAAGGCACACCGGTATTTCCCAACACTAGAATGGTTGTGGGTGTTCCCCACAAATTAAGGAGATGGTGGGAAGATATGAAGAAAGAACATGGTAAAGAGATTCGTCGGTCCTTGGGTTTCCTGACCTCTTTGATTTATGTAGCTCCAGATCGGTATTTGATCAAGGCTTTGTTGCAATTCTAGGACCCTGAAAAGGTAGTTTTTAAGTTTAGCAATTTTGAGTTAACACCGACCGTGGAAGATATTGGAGGGTTCACTGAGTTGCGGTACCAAAATAGAGGGTTGATCTTGCCTCACAAAAAATCTGGGAAAACGTTTCTACATCATCTCGGATTGAAAAACAATCTCAAACTAGCTTGTATGGACTTTGACTGGATTTCTTTGGATTTCTTGTATGAACGTTTTGGTCGCAGGGATGGTCATAAGGTTTTTCAAAAAGAGTTCTCTTGTTCTGCTGAAAAATGGGAAAAGAAGCGACTGAATGCTTTTTCCATAGCCTTGCTAGGCACTCTAGTGTTTTCCAAGGGAGAATGGTAAGATTGATACTTGCCTCAGTTCGGTGGTTCAAGCTTTATGGCGTGGTATTGATAATATGGAGGCCACCTTGGTAACCATGATCCTTGCTGAGGTATTTAGGGCACTGTCCAAGTGCTTTAGGGGTAAGAGGTTCTTTGAAGGGTGTAACCTTCTGCTGCAGCTATGGGCCGTTGAGCACTTTTACAAACGGCCTAACTTGATAGACATTTTGACGGGAATGGGAAACAAGATTGACACCCATTCTCAAAGGATGATCAAGTTCAATTCTCCCGTGGGTACCGAAGATTGGTTTGCTTTTATGAAAGCCCGTTCAGGATACCAGATTCAGTGGAAGTATTCATGGTTACCCGCCCGCACAGCTGTCATAAGAAGCAACGAGCTTTACTACATCGAGCTCATTGGGCTAAAAGGCCTCCAGCTTTACGCTCCAGTTCGAGTGCTCCGCCAGTTCGGACGAACCCAAGTCATACCTCTAAGAACCCACATGGGAGGTTCAGAGCTTGAGTTTGGCTCAAAATATGAAATTCCTAAGGCCAAAGAATTGCTTCAACAATGGAAAGGGTTGATGACTGTAAGCGTGGGCACCGAGCTGGCTTATTGTACACCCGAATACTATGTGTGGCTTTTGGAGGATGCTGAAGATGTGCGGCTTAGCAAATTGGGACAACCTTATGGATTTGAAGATATAAAAGAGGCCACCTGGGCACGGAAGTTGTTGAATCGTCATTATGATATCACTCCTGCAATGTGGGCACAAGTTGATCCAAGATCTATGAACCAGTACAATGGAGGCTTTTGAATTTTGGATTTTCCCTTGTCATCCCGCTTTCCCCTAGCTCTACTTTATTGTTTTTTTTCCATTTCCGCAAAGAATTATAGTAGATCAAAGTTTGATTTAATAAATTGTTTACTTCGTTTATTATCCAACTCTAAACTCTGACTAATATTGAATCTTGGCTTGGATTAAAATGTCATGAATCATATATGTGTTGTTTTAGGCCTACCTCTGGCTCAACGAGGCCCCTTGCATTTAGGACGTTTATTTTTCGCAATCAATGTGTTTATCTTTAGAATAAATATCTTACTAATAACTTGGTTTCTGTTGATTTTGTCTTACTCTTACTCTCTTCCCAAAGGTTGATTTGTGCATGCTGGGATATCATACTAGATCAAAAAGGGACTCCTCCTCTTCCTCCTCCGAGTCCAAATTGTGAAAGGAAAGATAAAATGGGTGACAATAGTGCTAGTAAGAGTAAGGATGTCTCAGAAAGTGTTGGTGGAGACCGTGATGAGATAATCTTATGAATGGAGCAGAGAATCCTTAACTTACAGGATGAACTAGCGCAAGTTCATAATTTGGCCAAGTTGTCCTTCACTTTGAACAGTCCTCGTGACCTGACGGTCGAGGACAATACCGCCGCAAAACTCCAAACCATACCCAATGTACCACAACCACAAAATGACTTGCAGTATACTTACGTTCTTCCAAGAACTAGCCAATGTCCTCCACCACAGTATCCTACCCTCTCAGCTCCACAAAACTCCCAAACCCCTCCAAATATAGTCCATACCCACGTTCCAGGAAATTATAACCTGAACCCCATATACGTGGAAACTACTCCTTTTGTTCAGCACCAGTTTGAGCTAGAGCCTTCAGAAAAAGACCGGTTAATACAGAACATGGTCGAAAAGTTAGAGCAGGTCACCAGCAGACTGCAACATATAGAGGGCATTAGAGAGGTGAAGGGTCTGAATTATGAAGACCTATGTATGCACCCAGACGTTGAATTACCGTAGGGGTACAAACCTCCCAAATTTGAGTTATTCAATGGGACCGGGGATCCCAAAGCACACTTAAGAATGTACTATGATAAGCTGGTGGGAGTAGGAAGAGATGAGAAAATACGGATGAAGCTGTTCATGAGAAGCCTTACCGGCCTTAACCTGGTACATTGAGTAGGATACCACAAAGTGGTCCAGATGGATAGACATGACCTCCGATTTTATAGAAAGATTTGGATTCAACATGGACAACGCCCCAAATTGGTTTCACATTCAAAACCTGAAGAAGAAGCCTAATGAATTATTTTGGGAATATGCCTTGAGATGGAGAGCTGAAGCGGCCAGAGCCCGACCTCCAATGGACGAGGCTCAAATGAAAGATTATTTTATTCGGGCCCAGGAACCACAGTACTATGAAAAGATGATGCTCATCACAAAAAAGAGTTTCCCCGAGATTATCCAGGTTGGGGAAAGACTAGAGGAAGGCATCAAAAATGGTAGCATTATCAATCTGAAGGCTCTACAGGCTACCAGTAAGTCCCTACAATCTGGCGGAATTGCTGAAAATCGAAAGAAAAAAGAAGTGGGGACTGTGATGATGGCATAGGATTTCAAAACCCCACTCATTTCCCAAACGCCTACAACACACCCTCCGCTATACCAACAATCTCCATACCCTATCCCTCTTTATCAAATTCCCACATACTCATACCAAATTCCCTCTCACTTTATAGTGCCCAGCCTTCTCAGTTCCAATCTCCCCCACCTAATCCAAATTACAGGCCCCGATCCAATTTTGAGAAAAGGCCGGTCAAGCAGTATACTCCTTTGGCTGAACCAATTGCCCAGTTGTATGAAAGATTGAGGGTAGCTGGCCTCATCACTCCCGTTATATCTTTACCTATAGACACTCAGGCCAAATAGTACGACCCTAACAAAGTCTGTGCGTACCATTCGGGGATGAAAGGTTCACATACTACTAAAGTATGCCGCTCACTGAAGGATCGAATTCAGAAGTTGATTGATACAAAGGTCATTCAGTTGAAAGACCCAGCTCCGAACGTCACCAACAATCCACTCCCAAATCATCAGGTCAACATGTTGGAAGTTGGAGAGGCGGTGGATCTGGAAGGCTCTATTTGGGTTATCAAGAAAGAAGGGGATGTCGCGATGGTGTCACAAACATCTGCTCCGGCACAGAAATAGGTTATGTTTGAAGTAGAGGTGGCTGCTCCTAAATCCGCATTTACTGTATATTGAGCTACTCCAGTTGCTTATGATCCCCATGCAGTACCATGGAAATATGAACGTGATATTTCGGGAAAGTCAAAGGTAGCCGAGGCTAACGCCACTCAGGGTGTGACTCGATCTGGCAGAATCTACACGCCTGAAAATGTGGCTCAGGGAAGTTCTAGCAAGGGAAAACAACCAGTTGTAGAGGTTGAGGAGAATGGTATTTGGAAGAAGGTACAAGCAAAGGAATATTCCATTGTAGATCAGCTGAGCAAAACTTTGGCTCAAATCTCTATTTTGTCACTTTTACAGACTTCTGAGCTCCATCATAAAGCTCTAATGAGGGTTTTAGCGAGGCTTATGTACCGGCTAATATCACCGGTGGAGAGGTAGCCCATATGGTTGGGCAGGTTTTCGAGGCTCATAAAATATCCTTTCACGGGGATGAATTGCCACCTCAAGGAAGAGCGCACAATGATGCTATGCACATCACCATGCAGTATGAGGATAGGGTGATAATAAAGGTATTGATCGATCCAGGTTCTGGTCTAAACATATCCCCTCTTGCCACACTGACAAGGCTAGAGGTTGACACTTCTAAGATTCAAAATTGAAGGATGAACGTGAAGGCTTTCGACGGCTCTCAAAGAGATACCATTGGCGAAATTACCCTCGATGCATTGATTGGACGTGCCACATTCTCCATTGTGCTCCAAGTAATGGATATCCCAGCCTCCTACAATATGTTACTTGGTCGCCCATGGCTTCATATGGCAGGAGCGGTGTCCTCTACTCTGCATCAATGCCTCATGTTTGAATGGGACTATCAAGCGGTAGTGGTCCATAGTGAAAAGGGGCACTCCATATACGCAGTGGAAGGAAAAGAGAGATTGGATGGAGAAATGTTCCACACACAGAAAGATGTTGACACCCAATTTTGACCTCTCTATACCTCTCTCGGGCTGTTATTATACTAGTTATTGTTATTTTTAAGCTTAATTTTCCTCGCGTATTGCTCTTATCTGCTAAATAAATCACTTGTTTTATCATCGTCGTGATGTTTTTAAATTCGTATATAAGTTAAATATATAATTTATTCCTTATTATTACTATTCTATCATAAATTTTGAATAATATTACGTGTCACTAATTTTACGTGTATGCGTAATTTATTTATAATTTTAAATAATATACATTTTGATAATTATCTATTAATTATTTTTATCTACTAAATTGTATATATATAGTATTTTATGTACTAATTATCGTTAATCATTATATTGTTTATCAAATTATTTATAGTTTTACTAATCAAATAATAGCCCAATTACATGTCTTTCTCAAATATTTTAAATTCTAGCCCTTTTCTACCCAAATTATTTCAAATCTAACCTAAATTGGGCCAATTTGGCCCAATTTTAAAGTCCAATTTCCATTTTCAATTGACTCAAACTGGTTGACCCGTCTTACCCGTTAATCCGACCCACGTCAGATCCAATCTCAACCATTGATCAAACATGATCAATGGTCGAGATCAATCCCCCACCCTTTCCTTTTATTAATTCACCCTACCCCCAAACCCTAATCACTTCTATTCTCCACTTCCACCGCCGCCACCCTCATCTCCCAAATGCTCTCAAAACTCTCTTGCTCTCCGTATCCTCTCTCTTCCCCTACGCTGACGGGTGGCAACCCACTCCCGCCGCTTCACTTCTCCTACCTTCCACCATACCACCAGAAACTGCCACACCCTCTTCTCCCTCGATTTCTCTGCCACCCAAAACCCTGAACAACTGCCGCCCTAGCTTCTTCTCCCTTCTCGTCATTGCGTCACCATCAAGGTGGCCGGCGAAACCAGTGAACCGACCACCATCGCCCCACCGCTCCAGCGAACCCCAAATCAGCCAACACTACCACCAAACAGACCCCATCTATCTTCTCTGTGTCTGCCTGTTAAAATCCCTAAAAAAATGAAGGCCGTGTCTTTTCTGGCGAATATCGGAGGAGGTTGATAAAAGGAATACTATGCATGGCTCAATTTGTTTTCACAGTCAAGTTTTGGTTGATCGATAAGCCATCAAAATCAACCCTCTCGTCTTGGTTTTGGTTAAGGCTTTAAGGCTTACTTCACGCCGGATTATCATGAATCCGTTTCGGGTTTGGTCACTTTTAATTTCATTCTATGTTCTTCTTTTTATCAAATTTTAGATACGAAATTAGTAGAGTGTGGCTGTGAATTTGTGTCTGTGATTTTATGTTAATTGTAGACTTTAATGTGTGGAAAACCCCAATTTTCATGAACCTTTACTGTTAAACCCAAATTCTGAAAGTTTCAAGTATGTGCTTTCTTTGTCGGTAAATTCGATGTCCAAGCATGTCGTAATCATCATGTAGTGTTCTAAGTTTGGAGCATGTTGACATCATCTCTGGTTGAATTCAATTTTTAAGTTGTCGTTTCGCGAATTGGCTTAGCTGCCTCTGTCCCTGTTTGTCCCAGTGTGCTCTACATATAGGACCATGTTTTATTGTTGGACTATAGATTTATTCATAATGTGGGAATTCATGCTTAGTTCTAAGGAAGTTTTATATGGCCTATTTGTGAACATGAGAAGAGAATAGATGCCATAATCCTATTACTTGATTAATTCTGTGATTAGGAGTCATTGATGCTCATCACTTGATCACTTTATGATGTAATTGATATAGACCAAGCATGATTTGGCATCCCCTTTCCTTGTATGTTTAGAACAACCACGTTACTTGTTTATTCTTAGCAAAATTGATTTGTCTGCCCCTTTTCTTTTAAGTTCAAATTGTGGACAACTTGATACGTGATTATTCTTGGTAAATTATGATGTGTAATTTATTGACCACAGTATGTCTTCATCCTTTTGATTTATTTTCCTCCTTATTTGGATTGGAATAGCTTTGGTACTGGGTTACCTTTGGCAAGTTATGATAATGCAATCGGTTACTCATTAAATCTCTCATCCTCTATTAATTTTTCTTCCTTATATAGATCCGAATAATGTTGTACTTAGCCAATTATGGTATAATGTTGACTGGATCTTCACCTAATTGACTTACTTTCTTGGCTTTGGGAAAGTTTGTGGTAAATTCACAAATTTATTATGCAAAAAAATAGGACTGATTTCTTTCGAAAAGGAAGGTATATTGCTTTTCTCCTTTTATTATGAAACAGCTCTAGTACTCACGTATTTATGATAAACTTAGCATGATTCTCTACTCCTAATTGAATCTATCAATCTGTTTAAGGAAAACTCTTTTAATTGATTTTTGAAATTATTTTCTTTCCTTATTTAATTTACAATTCACCTACTATATAAGCAGTCCCCTCTTTTCATAGTCTGCTCAGACTTTACACTCATACTGACTACTCTCATATTGTTAAAAAGCCATCAACTGTGAACAAAATTGTTGATTGCTAAGTGTTGGGTCTCGAATTTCTTCTATTATTTACTGCAAACTGGTACGTCCTTTAATTCATGTATATAATTTATGAACATGATAGAAAACATGACTATAGGGGTTTGAAGATGTTAATTGCTGCCTATTTGATTACGTGATACAAGCTGCTATTATTTGTTGGTTATGTATGTGATCGACATGAATTCCCTTTGTGTTGTATCGGTATATGTTGTATGGAACAGAGAGCCTTAAACGGTATCCTATACCTTTACATGGGCAATGCCTAGGACCCTTGAGGTTCTCATGAAACTTTGCCATGTTAAGGACCAGTATTAGGAGTCGTTATAAGCCCCTCTGGATTTTGTATGCTTATTTTTGACAGGTTAGTTGCTAGCAAAGCCGTTTGGGAATTGTGAAGAGTTGCCCGGGATTTGGGAGTCTCCAAAGACTTGGATTCTTTTTTATTTCCTTTCTCATTCATTTATTTGGTCTATAATATTTATTGTATAAACTCGGATAAATAAATGAAATTTAGGAGAACTGCTATGGGGGAGGGGCAAACTACGTGCTACTTGCGTTAATTGTAAACCGTAGAAATCATGCCTATAGAATTTCTATTAATCTCATTTGTTAGAAATTATGCCTATAGGAGTAGTATTAACATCGTTTGTTAGAAGACATGTTTTAGGTTTTAAAATCTGCTTCATTTGTTAAAATCAGAAATCACGCCTATAAGTCAAATCCATTTTGGCATTCTCAATTATTTGACAATCGTTTTGGATGTTAAAATCAATTTCAGCATTTTTAAATAAATCAGTTAATGTTTTGGATCCTAAATTAGTTTCAGCACATTAATTACATTCTCAGCATGTTTAAACCAGTTTTAGCATATTAAAATGAAAGAATGTTTTTTAAAACCAGTCCCAGCATGTAGGAAGTAATTCAAGCATGCGTAAATCAGATAAGCATTTAGAAATCATGATTTTCGGATTCATTTAAGCTTGCTTTAAGAATCTGCTCTATTCCAGTATGTTAAATAAATTCATCGCACTTAGACACCATGTTATTAAGACTCTCAACTAATTAATCAGGATCTAACAATAGACAGCATGTATAGTAGCTGTGAATACTGATCATTTAATAGGTTTATATCTATTTCAACATTAATATAATCAGTTATTATGTCTAATAAATAATCTGGTCCAGCATGCTACAGTTATTAGCTATCATTCGAAATTTGTTTTAGCATATAATTCAATTAGTTATCATGTTATAGGAGTTAAATTTGTTTTAGCATGTTAATTCATTTAGATACCATGCTTATAGGATTTAAACTTATTTTAGCATGTTAATTCAATTTCAGCATGTTAAATCTGATTATGGGATTTAAATAATAAATTTTCTGCATGTTTTAATCTTTAGAGATCACGCCTATAGGTTAAAAGTATCATTTGTGTTTAATCACCTTGTATCTTCTTTAAATAATTAAGAGGCTTCTATGAAACTCTTATGTGCTACTCGACTTAAAGTCTATATGTTTTGTTTGATACTAAACTCGAGTCTAATTAGTAACCTTAGATTTTATTTGTCTAGACCTATATCCAAATAGTAGTCCAATACCTCTTGGACATTAAGTCAGGACGGGTAGGCATACTAAGGTACGTTAGACTTTTTCATTTCTTTAGTACGCGCTTTAGGTTAATAATAATCTTAATAACCAACTTAGGTGGGTCGATAGACGGACATGATGGAAATTGACCTGAGCAGAATACGACAATGTCTTTGAAATTGTCTTCGGTAAATAAGCCGGGCGCTGATCCGAATAGGTTAAAACTAACCTAAGTTTAGTTCTTGTTTTATTATATGCTTGGGGTAGTTATCTAAATCACTTAGTAATTATGTTTCTTTTTCTATATTCTTGTGTTAATTCTGTCTTCTCGCTGATCTCCTTTTCGTTTCATTATTTATTTTAATTGCGGTTTATGTGCATGATGTTTTTTCCAGTTAGACCATTAGTAACTAATTTATCTAGTTGCTTAAAATAAAGGTTTATTTGTTTAATTACTTAGTTAATAATAGGCTAATAAAACTGTTGACCCTTTGTTTATCACTTAATTCCCACATAAATAATGAATCCGGCAGGGACCCACATTTATGGACCTCGAAAGGTGCTTAACACCTTCCTTTTGAGGTAACTTGAACCCTTACCCGATTTCTGGTGATGTAGACCTATAAAATTAATTTAAACCATTAGTTAGTTTAGAACGGTGCCCTAACTCGCCTTTAATTCTTTAGGTGGCGACTGTTCACTCTTTTCTATCTTAAAAAGAGTTGTCACGTCGATGGCCCACTTTTCGCTAGAAAAATGGGGCGCGACATTCATTTTCTTATTTTTTGTGCTTTCTCTGCATTTTGAGCTTTCCTGCAGTGGCTACAGTTTATTTATGACATATCGGGACTAACGGTTTGGTGCTCGGGCTATTCGTTAGGTTATTATGGTCATTCCCCTATTTGAGAACTTGAACTCAAAAAATATATTTTACTTCAGTCAACTTTCTTGGTAAACGTGCTCAGAATTGAATTCTTATTATTCCTGTAATGACCCTCCAGGTCATTTTCTATTTTTGTCTTTTTTCTATGTTTCGAGCTTTCCCTTAGTGGCTACAAGTCAATTATGACTTGAAAGGACTAACGGTTCGGTGCCCGGGCCGTTCGTTAGGTCATTATGACCATTTCCCTGTTCTAAAACTTGAACTTAGAAAATCTTTGAGTTCGGTCAACTTTCTTGGTAAACATGCTCAGAATAAAATTCCAACAGTTCCATTGGCTCCGAAATGGGGATTTTGGTCTAGTAGGACCATTGGTCTGGGTCTGAGTGCTTCGCTTTGGTTTTGTGTTGCTTTATTTGTTTTCAAGCCAGTTTGGCTGGTAGGGTTGACTTTGGTCAACATTCGGAGAAGACGGCCTCGGATGGAAATTTTGTCCACACTATTAGCTCCATAATGTCGACTTTGGGCTAGGGGAACCTTTTGTTCGGGTCCCGAGGCTTCCAAACTTATTTTGGGTTATTGAGTTCCGAGTTAGTTTTGGACATGGGGCCTACTTTTCCTTAAAATGATCTCCATTGGTAAATTTGTTGATTCCATTGATTCTGTAATATCGTTTTCACTCAAATAACTCTATTTGTTTGTGAGTATTGGGTTTCGATCATGCCAGAAATGCCCTAGAGAAGTTTGGAAAACTGCTGGTTTTTGTTGCAGGCCGTGCCCACGACGACAGCCTGCGGCTAGCCCCTTTAAATTCTTGTTTTTAATGATTTTCATCTTATTTCTTTCACTTATTTCAACTCCAACTTCGTTTTTCTTAACTCTAATTACTTAAGAATAGTGTGGGCTCGTGGGAATTCTCCAAATTATCATTAATCTCGCTCCTTTATCGTTGGTAAGCCTCTTCTTCTTCAAGCCTTGTTCTTCTCTTCAAGCTAAAAAACCTCCATGGTTGAGGCTCTTACAAGCTTTATTTCTCTTGGGTTAAAGCTACATTGGAGAGCTTGATTGTTCATGGTAGCTGTAGTTCTGGTCCGTTGTCGATTCTTGCTTTCAAATTGGTACGTTTCCGCCCTTGAAAATCGCAATTCTCCACTTTTGTTCTCATGAATTAGTAGTACTTCAGGGCTGTTTGGAGCGCCGAAATGAACTCCGTTTGTGCTCAAATTTTGAGCATGGGTTCCTAAATTCACCGCGTACATAATTGTAAAATTTACTTTCTTTTTCGCTGCACGAGCCCCGAGGGTCATTTTCCAACCCGATTTTTGGCCCAATTTTCTGTATAGCAATATGGATGTCGTTATTCTTGTCTTGATACCTAGATTATATTATTGATAGCGTGGCAGCTTTCAGAGGCTGTTCAGAAGGGGAAGGCACATGAGTGAAGGTTCGTGTTTGCAGTTCGGCCCGAGGTAGGTGACAGTTTACTTTCTAGACTGAGTTTAGTTAGATTACATATATTTATATGTTACTGGAACGTTAAGTTGGATATTAGATAGATTTAGGCTTAAATCCTGTTTATCACTTTAATTGGTCATTTTGGATTTTAGTTTAGAATTGTTATGTTAACCTTAGTCTAGGAGCTTGTAGGATCTTTATGGCTAGTGACACCAGGTCCCTATCAGTTCTCATGTATGTTTTGTCTATTCAGTCACTTTATGGCCATTTTTTGTATATTTTGTATGTTAGTATGTATATATGCTATTGGCCTTTTCTTTTCTTTATATCTTCCTCTTTTTCTTAGTTTTATTATTATTATTGTCTTCCGCATCGTTGGGTTTGGCTTGCCTACTAGGGGTTATGTAGGCACCATCATGGCCTTGTTTCAGGTCATGACAAAGTTGTATCAGAGCTCTAGGTTCACCAGTCTCACCAGTATAAAGGTAAGTGTCTAGTAGAGTCCCGTGGATCGGTACGATGACGTTTGTATCCTATCTGCGAGAGGCTATAGGACATTCCTAGGAAAGATTCCATCTTGGTTAATTCCTGATCGTGCCTCCTTAATTCCATCAACTTCTAAAACTTTAGTTGTTTCATTCCTCCTCAGATACCTAGAACGAGTACGACAATGGGTGACGATGAGGTTCATATGCCTGTTACTCCAGTGCTTCCTTCAGCCCCAGGATTTCAGAGTGTGGGCTTATTGCTTCAGTTAAGAGGGGGTTTGGGGCTATCCCAACTTTTGGTATGATATATGGCTACCCCAGTTCCTCAGGGCACCATGGCTTGGACTCCGAGTCTTCCAGATGGTGTATTGGTATCACTGGTAGGGGCAGCACCCGATTCTTCAAGAGGTGCATTGGATAGGTTTAAGGTTATGGTTTCTCCTACCTTAGACTTTGCGTTTATCGGTTATAACTATTTTAATTGGCATCCTTGGATTGGGTATTCTAGGTTGGCACCCTAGACCTTGCCCGCTTCTTCCACCATCTTATTTCTTGCTTTGGTTGTAGTATTTGATCTAATGTCATAGTATTACCCTTATGGCCCCGTGTGGACCTTGTATATGTCTTTGGACCATAGATGGTGGGATATTTGGGGGTGTCCACGGGTCTCGGACATCGATTTATGAGTTTAGGTTGGTTATGTATGTTGTAGATCTGATTATGCTTGTGCAGGGCCAATAGGATGATTGTGAGCCATTGGACTATTGTTTGTCAGCGATCATATCGTTCATGCAAAGGGGATTTCTGTATATTTTACTATTGTTTTGGCTATGAGCCTACTATTAACGGTTTTCAAAAACTTGCATGGCCTCGAGGGCCCATTTTTCAGTAAAATGATTATAAAAAGGATTGGGAACTGACTTTGTGGATGTTCTTTGAGTAAAAAGGGATTTTATGATGATTTTATCACTGATTTTCATACTGATACTAGGCTCGGATATGCCGTAGCACTAGACATATTTTTATTATTGATTTAGTCCCGGATACGCCTCGAGCACCCTATTTAGGGTTTGAGATTTACAGTTACTATTTTTAACCTAAAGGGACCCCGGACAGTTATACTTTTAGATTTCACAATTTTTTTGTATGTGGTCGAGGACTTCCACGGATCTTGTCGATCTGAACTGGGGGCCACGAGTTGTGAGTGCCGGGGGAGGTACATATAGCGCTACTATTACACTTAGCTCCATCATATCATTCATATTGTGTTTGGATCCTTATTTGTTATTCGCTCAGTGTGTGCTCTGGTGGTATAGGACACCAGAGCGATCGTTTCTTCTTGTGTATGTTCCTCGAGTGTAGGGACGTCCATGGGGACTATAGGTGCATTAGCATGTGCTATCTTCTTGTAGTGCTGGTTAGCAGCTTTTCGATCAATTGTGGATTTTCTATTCTATACTTTGGTTGTCCTTGTGAGTTTAGTGTTTTTGCATGTGTTTTCTCGGTAGTTTAATTCTTTAGTAGTTGATGGGGGTTGTGGATTTTGGAAGGTGTCTACCTGGGGTTTTGACTCGTGGGCAGGTCTTGTTAGCTTTATTTCTGGTTTTTGCCATAGTTCTAGAATTGGGTTGAGTGTTTCTTATTCTAGAGACCTTAGGTGGTTGTTTCCTAGGTTATTATCTAGTGTTAAATGAGAGCCTTTCTGTTGGTATGGTGTGGTTCCGGTAGCTTTGTATTAAGGGAGGTTGTTTGTCTTAAGCAGCGTGGTGATGGTTGAGGGCAGTGGGTATTAGTTGGATTTGATTTTCTTGAGAGGTTAGGATCGACCTTCGTCAATAGTTGGTTTAGGGAGTTAGCAGGTTTATGGGTTGTTCTCAATGTTTTCTTCAGTTTTCTATCTGGTTGAGTTTGGGTCGTAGCCTTCTTGTTGAATTTTGACTCTAGCATGGTGGGTAAGTTTTGACTGTGGAATGGTGGTTAAGTATGGACTGTAGCGTTGTGGTTGAGTTAGGCATTCAGCCTATTCTTTTCCTGCCCTGTTGTGTGTTTACACTATAGAAGCGGAAGTTAGGGGAATAACTTTAGGCTTTATTTGAGAGAGAGTCTATCAGGTTTGGTGTATCTTTAGAAAGGGTTCCGTTGGGTTTGAAAAAGAAAAAAGATGACTTTTTGCATATATATATGTATGGGTTACTAGTAGCTGACTGAGGTGATAACTGAGGGAATGCTTGGTTTGCGGGTTGATGACTTGATTCGACTGACTACAGAGTGTAATGGCATTGTACTTAAGGTAAATCCGAGGGAAGGGTTCCTTCTAGTAGTGGTCGAGGTGGTAGGCTTTTCCAGTGCTACCTTTGGGGGCTTGTTGCATGAGCTGTGATTACCTTGATACATTCTTGGGAGGACCCAAGTTTTCATAGCATCTACGGGTTGGGTAAACTTTACATTCATATCCGAGTGGACTCTGATTCCTAAGTATTCATCGATAGCGTACGAGTCTACTCATGGGTTTGACAGAGTCATTAGTAGGTAAACTCGATTTGGGTTTCAGAATCGTGGGCCAACAGCCTACTTTAGGTGGTTCGTTGATAGTTCTCTTCGGTTGCAGTTTTTTGTGTTAAAAGGTAGTGCGTGCGGACAACTTAGCTTCCCTATTTAAGTTCTGGAGTGGTGGTTGGTCGTGGACATCCACTCTTTGGCTAATTATCGCATTGGGTTGGACATTTTGGACCTCAGTGGTGTTCTTATTAGTACGAGGTTCATTCTACTTCGTGTAGACAAAATCAATGGTGTTGTATTGTATGTGATCATGTTGTGTGGGTTGAAGTCGGCAGGCTATTTTAGGTTCTAGTGGTACCTCGTTATTGATGGTCGCCTTGGTGATTTTAAGAGTTAGAGGTTGGAATGGGTTGGTTCTCTGAGAGGTCATCTATTGTATGCGATTCCAGTGTTGTTTGGGCTCTTCTAATGTGGGTTGGGAAGTTAGTATGTTGTATGCTTCAGAGTTATTGGTTTGTGTACAGATATAGTAGAGCAGTTGTTTTGGGCCAACGGGGTGAGTTAGAGGGATAAGACTTTGCCAATATCTAGGTGGCGACCCTAGACTTCAGCTACCCTTCCTTTGCCTACAGGGTGTTTGACTTGATATTCGCGGCATGGTGGACTGATCCCTGAGGTGAGACTAGTAAAGTGATCTTAAAATTTGAATAGTGTTCGAGTGTTTGGAGCAGCAGCGGTATTTTAGAGAGTCTGGAGCATAGTTGATGGCTGTGGACTTTGTGGTAGGCTTACCATACTCCTTGCAAGTTTTGGTTTTAGTTTGGGTCTTTTGGGTAGGTTTTCGTTGTCCATTCGATTTCAGTCACTTCATACTTGGAACGGTTCAGCTAGGCTGGGACCATTCTACGGTCAGAAGGTTCTCTGTCGACACAGGGTGCTCCTACATGCCTTTTTCCAGCGCTAGTATGCAAGCTTTAGTCAAGTTCAGACGGTTGGTTCATATGGTTGGTTCAGATGGGTTCAGATAATGAGGTTGGTCTTAGCAAAAGGGTTCATACGATGGTTGATGGTCGTTTTGGGTAGAACTACTATGGTTTTCGAGGATGCACTTCGAGTTATTATTTTGGGTGTCATAGAATAAGCTATAACTTTGTTGGATTAAATTTAAGTATAAAGGTGTCTTCGCTCGTGGTTGAGTATAACAGGATCTAAGGATCTCCAGTATAACTATTGATACTTTGAGAGGGGCTCGAGGGTTCTGGTTATTTGAAGCTTCATGATTGCGATGCAAAAGAATTCAGGTAAGAATAAAGAGTTTTTGTGGATCATCAGCTTCATGAGTTAGAGTTCTCGTTGGTGCTCCTATGGGGTGAACTTGTTTGTGGTATCGATAATTCGGGTTTGGTGTGTCGATCGCCTTGGATCTCTGGTTTCAGTGTTGTGTTTCTGCTTCCGGTTGATATTCTTGAGGGTCAGTTTGGTTGGGAGATCTTTAGAGGATTTAGAATTAAAGGTTGGTGTCTAGTTTGGCTGGTGAGCTGTTGGGGTTGGTAGTTTTCCTTGGATTTAACTCTGTGGGGTGCCGTCCGGTTGGGGAGGCTCCCCGGGTTTTTGAGAGAGCGGTGTTGGCTTAGTATCCGTCTTCGTTTGAGTCTTTTGGTACTATCCTTTTTCTAACTTTTGCGAATGAAAGTTCTTTTAGTAGTGGATGTTGTAATGACCCTCCAGGTCATTTTCTATTTTTCATCCTTTTTCTGCATTTTGAGCTTTCCCTTAGTGGCTACATGTCATTTATCACTTGCGGGGACTGGCGATTTGGTGCCCGGGCCATTTGTTAGGTCGTTATGACCATTTCCTTGTTCTGAAACTTGAACTTAGAAAATCTTGACTTCAGTCAACTTTCGTGGTAAACATGCTCAGAATCAAATTCTGACAGTTTTGTTGGCTCCGGAACGGGGATTTTGGTCTAATAGAACCATTGGTCTGGGTCTGAGTGCATTTGGTTTGGTTTTGTGTTGCTTTATGTGTTTTTAAGCCAGTTTTGCTGGTAGGGTTGAGTTTGGTCAACATTCGGAGAAGACAACCTCGGATGGAAATTTGTCACGACCCGATTTTCTCGGTCATGATAGCACCTACAACCCCCGGTAGGTGAACCAATCCCCGTAGCCCAGGACCGTTAGTAATGGAATACTATCTAACAAGTAAGGGAACAAGATGAAGAGAATAGATAACAGGGATATAAATATATACATATGCGGAAACTAAACCAAACCCCAAGACCTGGCATCATAGTATAGAGCCAAAACTGCATACATGGAGTGCACCGATCCAAACAATATATACAAATGTCTCTGAATGGTAATAGAGTACATAAAGCAAAAGATAAACTAAAGCTAAGCTCGGATCGCCAAGAGCTCACCCTCAGTCTGAAGTAGTCCCCAATAGATCTCCAAGCATGAATCACAGCGATCTAACGACGATGGCCCACGCTAGGATCTGCATCAACAGATGCAGGGGGTAGGGTGAGCACCAAATGCAAAGCATAAGGTACCCAGTAGGTATCATAGGCCGACTGGGCACATATAAGATAAAAGCGTAGTAACAGACAAAATAGAAGCAAGCAGTCACAGAAATCAACGAAAGGTACAGAGGAACTAGCCAGAGGGAAATCAACAGAACCACATGTGAGGCCAGTAAGCAGAATATACACACCATAGGCACAAGTGAAAGTAAGAAATAACGCACCTGGGGTCCTTGCAATAACAGTGTATACATAATAAGTTTATGAAATGGACGGTATACCGGTAACCTCAAGTGTAAGAAGAGGGAAAGAGTAATGATAGACATGCTCAGGGACATGAATCAAACCTAACTAATCATAGCATTCTCAAATCCAGAAACTAACAGTCTAGCAGTAACCAATTTCATACTTAACCGTAGCAGGGAACAATTCTGTAAGTAAATAGCAAAAGTCTACCTACAGTCCCCCGGCCGCCCATACAACCGAGGAACACAAACAAGTGAAAACAAATCCTCCGGCATCCCATACTACCGGAGCGTACAATCAACAAACAACAAACAAGGGTGGAGCCTCAAACGATGAATGATATGATGCATGAAGATCTCAAGTGAAATGGTATCTCTGTATGTACCTCCTCCGGTGCCGATCCGGCCCAGCAGGTAGGTTCCATGGAATGACACTGCCCGTATACCTCTACTCCACCGTATACCCTTCCTCCGGCACACGCAGACCGTATCCCCTGGCCCGGATGGCAAGGTCCATGGAGGTCCCAGACCCCATACTAAAATTCAGTATCAAAACATGTCGTCCGGAAGCAAGTCCGGGTTCAAGATAGAGACCCAGTCTCGAATATGCATTCCCAGACCCTGTCCAGGACTAAAGTAGTAGGAAAATATTTCAAAAACCCCTCCAAGGGTGCCCGGGCATAACCGGGTCTAAACAATAGAAAGTCATCTCAGGTGCTCGGTCCGACCGAGGCTAAAAATCATCTCAAGTAGCAAGAAAACTCAACTAGCCCCCCGGCCCTGCCGAGTCTAGCGTTAATCGTAAAACTGGTGTTTTTAAAACATAATTTTACTTTCTTTTACCCAAGAATATTCACAAGTTAAATCAACCATTTCCAAATTATTTTCATCAAAAACGGGCCCCCCGGGCCATGCAAGGTTTAGAAAATAGTGTCCGTAGGCCCGAAGCCCAAACCGTAGTAAAACATGTATAAAACCCTTTTATATGCATGAAAATGGTATGATCAAACACACTAGCTGCCCAACAGCTCACAATCAACCTATCGACCCTGCATAGGCCCACAACTACTCAGCAAGCATAACAAGCCTAGAAGGATAATTTTATGCCCGAGACTCGCGGACATTCCCAAAATCCCACCTTCTATGTTGCAGAGTCAACAAGGCCTCACAGGACCACAAGGGTAAATAAAATATATTGGCAAGTACTACAAGTAATGGAGGAATAAAAGTAGGCGGACATGAATAAAGCGGTCGAGGTCTGTGGTACCAACCTAATAAACCAACCCAAGGATGCCCATTAATATAATTTTATTCTATATATGCGGAGTCTAGGGAAAATAAACCGTAACCTACCTGTCGTCCGATGACAAGCTTGAACCTCTCCAAAAAAAATCTCCAACACGAAATCAAACTCGAACTCGGGCTTGAATAACTTGACGTAGATAATTGATTTCCTTCCAAAGATGGCACATCGCATCAAATAATTTTTCCACAAATATTCCTCTAATTGTAAGCATAAGTATATGCGAATATTAGGTAGTGCTAATCCTCAAATAATATTGAGAGACTTGGCAGAAGCATATATAGATGCAACATATATATAAATATAGCAAGGATTAAAGTTTGGCCAACATCACCTATTAACCAATTAGAGGTGCTTGGTGATGTGCTTAGTGGCAGCACTAATGCCTAACTCACTTGCTGTCCACTCCCTCTACTTCCACGTGGAAGTAGAGGTGACACACCATACCTATTTTAACCCCATAATGTATATATTCGGGTATTGCATAAGTTCGTGATAAAATAAATATAATATTTTAAATATATCCCATAAAATAGAAAATTATTTCCAATAAAACTTACTATATTATAATAATAATTTTCAACATAACTAAATTTACTATCTCCGTTAAAATATTACAATGTATAAAAACCTTATAAAATAAATACATATACAATTATATCGTAACAAAAATATTTTTCATAAACTTTTAAAATATTTTTAAAAGGTAATAATAATATAACTTTCTACCAAATTCAACTTTCAAATAAAATATTTTCAAATACACGCGATGTTAATAAATTCTCAAACTTAGGCTCGCAATTCACCAACGCACGATTTTGATACTCAAGAACTCTCTTGGAACCCTCCCTTATGTTTTCTCACTGTTTCAGAACTGAAATGGCTTTTTAAAACGTGAAGTTGAGGCTTTAAATCGATTTTGACCTGACCCAGTTCGCGACCCGGTTCGCAACCCGGTTCCTGCCAGACAGTCCGCGGTAAATTAGTCATAACTTTTTACTCCGAGATCAGTTGGACGTGAAGTTTTGTGTGTTGGAAACTAGACTCGTAGACCTTCGATTTGGTATTTCGGGGGACTTCAAACTCTTTATATATTGAGTGAAAATCTCCGAGACATTTTACCCAAAGTTTAAAAAATTTATTAAAGAACTTACGATAACTTTTGCCGACTTTCTTGACTTCAAAACTTATCATACGACCAAACAAATGGACCCGGCACCGAACTACCGGTCCCGACAAGCCTTAAATGACTTGGGTCCGCTACAACAAGCTCTAACGGCACAAGGAAAACGTGTATGTGGAAATGACCGGAAGGGTCATTACAAAATTCCATCCGTAGTTTTATCTCCGGAATGTCGACTTTGGTCTAGGGGAACCTTTGGTTCAGGTACCGAGGCTTCCTGACTTGTTTTGGGGTATTGAGTTCCGAGTTAGTTTTGGGCATGGGGCCCACTTTTCTTTAAAACGATCTCCGTTAATAAATTTGTTGATTCCATTGAGTTCGGAATGTCATTTTCACTCAAATAGCTCTATTTGTTTGTGAGTATCGGGTTCTGATCATGCCCGGAATGCCCCAGAGAAGTTTGGAAAACTGTTGGTTTTTGTTGCAGGCCGGGCCCACGGCGCCAGCTTGCGGCCAGCCTCTTTAAATTCTTGATTTTAACTATTTTCAGCTTATTTCTTTCACTTCTTTCAACTCCAACTTTATTTTTCTTAACTCTAATTACTTAAGAACAGTGTGGCCTCGTGGGAATTCTCCAAATTATCGTTAATATCGCTCCTTTATCGTTGGTAAGCCTCTTCTTCTTAAAGCCTTATTATTCTCTTCAAGCTCAAAAACCTCCATGGTTGAGCCTCTTACAAGCTTGATTTCTCTTGGGTAAAAGCTGTGTTGGAGAGCTTGATTATTTGTGGTAGCTGTAGTTCCGGTCCGTTGTCGATTCTTGTTTCCAAATTGGTACGTTTACGCCCTTGAAAATCGCAGTTCTCCACTTTTGTTCTCATGAATTAGTAGTACTTCAGGGCTGTTTTGAGCCCCGAAACGAACTCCGTTTGTGCTCAAATTTTGAGCATGGGTTCCTAAATTCACCGCAGACATAATTGTGAAATTTATTTTCTTTTTTGCTACGCGAGCCCTGATGGTCATTTTTTGACCCGATTTTTGGCCTGATTTTCTGTACAGCAATATGGGTGTCGTTCTTCTCATCTTGACACCTAGATTATGTTCTTGATAGCGTGGCAGATTTTCGAGGCTGTTCGGAAAGGGAAGGCACACGAGTGATGGGCCTGAGGTAGGTTACTGTTTACTTTCTAGACTGAGTTTAGTTAGATTATATATATTTATATGTTACTGGAACGTTAGGTTGGATATTAGATAGATTTAGGCTTAAATCATGTTTATCACTTTAATTGGTCATTTCAAATTTTAATTTAGAATTGTTATATTATCCTTAGCCTAGAAGCTTGTAGGATCTTTATGGCTAGTGACACCAGGTACGGGTCGGTTCTCGTGTTTGTTTTGTCTATTCGGTCACTTTAGGGCCATCTTTTGTATATTTTGTACGTTGGTATGTATATATGCTATTGGCCCTGTCTTTTCATTATATCTTCCGCTTTTCCTTAGTTTTATTGTTATTATTATCTTTCGCATTGTTGGGTTTGGCTTGCCTACTTAGGGGGTTATGTAGGCGCCACTATGGCCCTGTTTTGGGTCGTGACAATTTTGTTATCTCCAAAGCAAGAATTTTGGTCTAGTGGGACCCTTGGTTTGGGTCTGGGAACTCTTGGTTTGGTTTTGTGTTGTTTTCTGTGTTTTCCAGCTAGTTTGGTTTGTGGAGTTGACTTTGGTCAAAGTTTAGAAAAGACAGCCTCGAATGGAATTCCGTCAGTGCTGCTAGCTCCAAAATATTGACTTTGGGCTAGAAGGACCTTTGGTTCGGGTCTCGAGGCTTCTGGACTTGTTTTTGGCCCTTGGTTTTCATTTTGGAAGAGTTGGCCAAAAGTTTGTTTTGGGCGTGGGGCCCACTTTTTGTTAAATTGACCTTTGTTGGGATTTTTGTCGATTTTGTTGAGTCTGGAATGCTGTTTTTAGTTGAATAGCTCAGCTTGTTTGTGTTCGCGGCACCCCAGATGTGTTCCTAAGGGTCCATCGGAGAAAAGTTTCATATTGGCATAGCTGTTGGCAGCTGGTTGCTATCATGGTACCAGCAGGCCATTTCCTACGCGGGGGAATGGCTGCGTACGCACAGCAGCACCAACTAACCCCTCCTTGTTGGCCATCTCCTAGGCAGCAGACAGGCTACTTGCGCGGTGGCCAGCCCACGTACATGCTGGCATGCCACTGGCTTGGGCCTCCATCTGGCCATGTGTGCAGGGTTGCATACGCAGAGCTTGGCCGCATATGCCTAGGCATCGCTGGCAGCCTTTAAGTTGCCATCTCCAACTCTTTCTCTTTCATTTCCAATATTTCCCATGCGTTCCCCCATTGATATAGAACTCCAAAGCTCCAAATTAGACTTCAAACCTCTGCGAATCTTGTGGTAGCAACTCTTTTGTTCCGTGATCATTCTTGTACTCAAATTGGTAAGCTTTTGCCTTTAATTTCCTCTCTTCTCTTTTTAAAATTCCATTGAACTATTGGCCTTCGGGGCTGTTTTGGACCCCAAACTGAGTCTCATTCGTGCCCAACTTTTGGATATGGATTTTTTAAGCCGTTGCAAACATAATTATGAGTTTTATTTTTTATTTTGTTGCGCGCGCCCCGAGGGTCATTTTCTGACCTGATTTCTGGCCCAATTTTTCATTTAGCAATATGGGTGTCATTCTTCTCATCTTGACACCTGGTTTATGTTTTTGATAGCGTGGAAGCTTTCTGAGGCCGTTTAGAAGGGGAAGGCACATGAGTGACAGTTCTGTTTGCGGTTCAGCCTCGAGGTAGGTTACAGTTTACTTTCTAGATTGAGTTTAGTTAGATTTTATATAATTTATATTATTGGAACATTAGGTTGGATTTTTAGGTAGAAATAGGCTTAAATGATGTAATTTATATTATATCATCCATTTTGGAGCGTAGATTAAAATCTTTTACTGTTATCTGTAGTTTAGGAGCTTGTAGGATCACCGTGGCTAGCCTAGAATTGTTAGTATGCTTATAGGAGGTTTTAGAGGTATAGTAGATGCTTGTAGTGGTTTCTGTAGTTATATTCCTGCTTTAATGGTTGGTTGTGTGTAACTGTAGGCCCGAGGCCATAGCTTGGATTTGGACGGAGTTTCCAAGTCAGTTTTCTTGGTTGAAGGGTATTTATCCCTGTTTTACCTTGTTGTGTGCTATATTATCTGAACATGGAAATTACATACTCATACTGTATTCTCATGTCTATCGGTACAAAAAGAAAGATTTTCAAGGCTTTTCATTCCAAACTTGAGATTTACTGGGTTGTCATGGTTTTCAGCCTTTTAAAGGAATTATCTCGGGTTTTTACTTATTTTGGAAAGGAAAGGCAAAATACTGCTTTTATGCATTTGTTGATAAGCTCGATGTTCATTTTTGGGTGCCCCAATGCACTATTTTTGGGTTTTACCTTTATGCATTATTGATAAGCTCGATGTTCATTTCTGGGCACCTCGATATGTTATTTCGGGTTTTACTTCTATGCACCTGTTGATGAGCTCGAGGTTAAATTCTGGGTGCCCTAGGTATCGGATACCGGGTTCTTACTTTATCATGCTATTATGTCCTTATACATTACATAATCTCTCATCTCATTGTATTGGCTTGGGCGTACTTAGTTTGTCGGTTTACTAGGATTGAGTTTGTTTTTTGTTCCTTCTTGTTTGTTCGGTTGGTTCTGTTTTTGGTTTTATAACTAGATTTAGGTAGATCCCTATATTTTAATTGCTTTCATGTAATTTAAATTTTATATTATCTTTCTACACTCGGTTGGCCTATGATGCTTACTGGGTATCCATTGTTTTGGTACTCATACTAGACACTGCATCTTTTTATGATTCAGCACCTAGTACGAGCCACCCCCGTTGATCCTCCCATCATTCGAGACCTGTTGCAATTTGGATCGCGGTGAGCTCTCGGCATCTTGGAGACATTACATATTTTCCATCTTGTATTTCTATCTATATTTTGTATTTTTGATAGACAGAGTCTGTTGTATAGCTACTTCGTATTTTAGGCGCTCTTGTACCGGTGACTGCCGAAGAAAGCCAGGTGCCGTAGGTAAGCTCTATTTGGCCCGGAGCATTGATTTCCCATAACGAATAAGCTAGCTCTATCTCTCAATTACTTATCCTGTGCTCGAGAAGGTCCCTCAGTTCCTCGGCCTCGAGAGACACCAGGTCCGGGTTGGTTCTCGTGTATGTTTTGTCTTCTTGGGCACTTTAGGGCCATCTTTTGTATATGTAGTACAAGTGGTATGTATATATGCTATTGACCCTATTTCTTGTGTATGTTTATATCTTCCGCTTTTATTACTTAAACTGCTTTTATTGTCTTCCGTATTATTAGGTTTGGCTTGCCTACTAGGGGTTGTGTAGGCACCATCATGGCCTGGTTTCGGGTCATGACAAAGTGGTATCAGAGCTCTAGGTTCACCGGTTTTGCCAGTATTAGAGCAAAGTGTCTAGTAGAGTCTCATGGATCCGTACGATGACATCCGTATCCAATCTGCTAGAGGCTATAGGACATTCCTAGGAAAGATTCCATCTTGTTTGATTCCTTATCGTGCTTCCGTGACTTGATTGACATCTATGTATCTTTGTTTCACTCTTTCTCAGATGGTTTGGATGAGATCACCAGTGGGTGATGATGAGGCCCCTGCGCCTTCAGTTAGAGCCCCAGCTAGGGGACGGGGTAGATATCGATCCAGAGGGCGATGTAGAGGTCGAGTTGTCGTGCCATCTTGGGCCCATGCTAGGATACCATCACTAGAGCATGAGGTTAGGGTTGAGGAGGTTCAGTATAAGCCGGAGGGTGTGGGGACATTACAACATCCGATAGGTTTCATGGCTACTTAAGTGCTATAGGACACCTTATTTTGGTTATTTGGGTTTGTCGCGGGTATGACTCCACCAACAGCTTCACCAGGTACTCCAATTGGCTCTCAAGTTAGAGATGAGGTTCAGACTTCAGCCCAGGTAGTGGCTTAGGGTTCAGGAGCGCGACCTGCTACTGCGGCTCCCAGATTAGAGGAATTGCCAGTCCCTGCAGTTATTCCACCTCTTCCAACTGGGACCATTATGTCTTTTGAGGAGCATAAGATACTTGGTAGGTTTCTGAGATTAGGTTCTCCGAGGATTTTAGGTGCCTCCAGGGAGGATGTGCACGAGTTTCTGACTAGCTGCCAGGAGAGATTAAATTAATTGGGGTTAGTTAAGTCGCATGGAGTAGATTACACCACATTTCAGCTGGATGGTCCAGCAAAATAATTGTGGAGGTCATATGTAGCTTGCAGGCCAGCTGGTTCACCTCCGCTTACTTGGGCCCAGTTCTCCGTAGCTTTTTTGGAGAAGTACGTACCACGTAGCATGAGAGAACGGTTGATAGATCAGTTCTCCATGTTGGAACAGGGCTCCATGACGGTTTCTTAGTATAAGGTTCGCTTCTATTAGTTGGCTAGATACATCACTATAATTTTGCCCACCAAGCATGAGAGGGTGCATCACTTTGTTCGAGGGTTGACTCTATAACTCAGACTATCCACAAAGGGTATGTTGGCATCATGTTAGTTTTCTTTGGAGGTAGTAGACCATGTCCACACATTTGAGGTCATACTTCACGAGGCCCAAGGATTATTCCATATCGGATGGCACCAGCTGAGTTGAGGGAGCGTAAGGACCAGCTCCAGGATCTGTTGAGTAGAGGGTTCATCATGCCTATATGTCTCCACGGGGTGCTCCAATTTTATTTATGAAGAAGAAGGATGGGTCCATGCATATATGTATTGACTATAGACAGTTGAATAAGGTAACAGTGAAGAACAAATATCTGATGCCACATATTGATGATTTATTTGACCAACTACAGGGGACAGCGGTGTTCTCTAAGATTGACTTGAGGTCCCACTATCACTAGTTGAGGATCAGGGCTACGGACATACCAAAGACAGTATTTAAGACTCGATACAACCATTATGAGTTCCTAGTCATGTCTTTTGGGTTGACTAATGCCCCTACAACATCTACGGAGTTGATGAACCGTGTGTTTAGTGCCTACTTTGACTTATTTGTGATTGTGTTTATAGACGATATTCTGATATGTTTGAGGAGTAGAGAATAGCATGGGAAGCATCTTAGAGTTATATTCTAGACCTTGCAGGACCATTAGTTATATGCCAAATTCATTAAGTGTAAGTTTTGGCTTGAGTTTGTGGCATTCTTAGGGCACATGGTGTCCAAGGATAGGATTATGGTGGATCTGGCAAAGATTACAGTAGTTCGTGATTGTGCTAGGCCTATTTCTCCTACCAAGGTTCGTAGTTTCATCGGGTTGGCAGGTTACTACAAATAGTTTGTGGAGGGGTTTTCTTCTATAGCAGATTCATTGACTAGTTTGACTCAGAAGAATGTTCCCTTCCAGTGGTCAGATGAGTGTGAGGCGAGCTTTCTGAAGCTCAAGGCCTTGTTGACTTCATCTTCAATTCTTTCTCTTCTATTTGAGGTTCAGGGGTTTATCGTATATTATGATGCTTTAGTTATTGGTTTAGGTTGTGTATTGATGTAGCAGGGATGGTTTATTACTTTTGCTTCCATAGAGTTGAAGGTTCAAGACCACACATGACTTGGAGTTAGCAGCAGTAGTCTTCGCATTGAAGATTTGGAGGCATTATCTTTATGGCGTGCATTGTGAGATCTTCACTGACCATCATAGTCTTCAGTACATTTTTAGCTAGAAGGATCTAAATCTGAGGCAGCATAGGTGGTTGGAGTTACTGAAGGACTATGACATCTCTATTCTTTATCATTCGGGAAAGAAAAATATGGTAGCGGATGCCTTGAGCAAGAAGGCAGTGAGTATAGGTAGCTTGGCTTTCTTAGCGATAGAGGAGCGACCTTTAGCTTGGGACATCCAGTTCTTGACTAACAGATTAGTTAGACTTGATATTTTTGAGCCGAGCTGTATTCTTAATTATGTTGAGGCTACATCTTCCTTGTTAGAGCAGATTCAGGCCAACAGTTTGATGATGATAGATTGAGGATCATTCATGACAAGGTGTCGAGTGGTAGGGCTAGGAAGGCGACCTTGGATTCAGAGGGTGTTGTGAGGATCGAGGGTCATATCTACGTTCCTAGAGTTGATGACTTTGTTAGACTGATCTTGGAAGAGGCTGATTGTTCTAGATATTTCATTCATCTTGGGGCAGCTAAGATATACCATGAGTTGAGGCAGAACTACTGGTGGTGTAGGATGAAGAGGGATATCTCGGCTTTTGTGTCTAGGTGCTTGAACTATCAGCAGGTGAAGTTTGAGCACCAGAGGCCAGGTGCTTTGACTCAGAGGCTACCCATTCTGGAGTGGAAATGGGAGCGGATAGCTATGGACTTTGTTGTTAGTTTTCCACATACTTTGCAGAGATCTGATGCTATTTGGGTCATTGTGGATGCGTTGACGAAGTCTGCTCACTTTCTACCAGTTCATACATCCTACAGTTCCAGGAGGTTGGCTCACATCTACATTCGTGAGATTGTCTATTTGCATGGTGTGCTAGTTTCTATCATTTCTGACTGTGGCACTCAGTTTACTTTGCATTTCTTGAGGTTTATTCAGAGAGAGTTGGGTACTAGAGTTAAGCTTAGCATCGCTTTTCATCTGCATACTGACAGTCAGTCAAAGTATACTATTTAAGTTCTACAGGATATGTTGCAAGCCTGTGTTATTGATTTCGAGGGCTAGTGGGACCAGTGCTTAGCTTTGGAAAAGTTTATATATAATAATAGTTACCATTCTAGCATTCAGATGGCTCCATTCGAGGCTTTGTATAGTAGGCGGTGCAGATCTCTGGTTGGTTGGTTTGATGCTTTTGAGGTTAGGCCATGGGGTACCAAGTTGCTTTGTGATTCTATGGATAGGGTTTTGGTTATTCGGGAGAGACTTCACACTGACCAGAGTAGGCAAAAGAGTTATATTGATCGGGAGTTTTAGATCTAGAGTTTATGGTTGGTGACAGTGTGTTCCTTTAGGTGTCACCATGAAGGGCGTGATGAGGTTCAGGAGGAAAGGTAAGCTGAGTCCTAGGTTCATTGGGCCATTTGAGATCCTTCATCATATTGGAAAGGTGTCTTATGAGTCGTCCTTGCCTCCTGCTCTTTCCAGTGTTCACCCAGTTTTTCAAGTCTCTATGTTACATTGTATATCCCAGATCAGTCTAACGTGCTTCATTGGGATTCAGTTTAGTTAGATTAGTCTTTAGCTTTTGAGGAGGAACCTGTTGCTATTTTGGACAGGCAGATTAGGAGGTTAAGGTCCAAGGAGATTCTGACAGTTAAGGTTTAGTGGCGGCATCATCCTATCGAGGAGGCTACTTGGGAGATTGAGACCGATATGCGGATCCGCTATCCTTGCCTTTTTTAGTCTTCAGGTACTATCTTTTCTCTAACTTTTGAGGATGAAAGTCCTTTTACTAGTGGATGTTATAATGACCCTCCATGTCATTTTCCTATTTTTTGTGTTTTTTTCATGTTTTGAGCTTTCTCGCAGTGGCTACAGATCATTTATGACTTGCCGAGACTGATGGTTCGGTGCCTGGGATATTAATTAGGTCGTTATGGACATTCCCCTATTTTAGAACTGAACTCAGTAATTTTTTGACTTCAGTCAACTTTCTTGGTAAACGAATTCAATTCAATTGAATTACAATAGTTTTGTTGGCT
Organism: Jaltomata sinuosa; assembly: GCA_003996215.1. Lineage (NCBI taxonomy): Eukaryota > Viridiplantae > Streptophyta > Magnoliopsida > Solanales > Solanaceae > Jaltomata > Jaltomata sinuosa. Next base: position 8,026 of record QJPP01002140.1, on the reverse strand, counting down.
CTGAAGCGGAGATTTTGGTCTAGTAGGACCCTTGGTCTAGGTCTGGGTACTCTCGGGTTTTGTTTTGTGTTATTTTTTGTGTTTTCAAGCCAATTTTGTTTATGGGGTTGACTTTGGTCAACATTAGGAGAAAATGGCCTCGGATGAAATTAACGTCAGCGTTGTTATATTTGGAATGTCGACTTTAGGCTAGAGGGACCTTTGGTTCAGGTCTCGAGGCTCCCTGATTTGTTTTTAGCCCTTGGGTTTCATTTTGGGTGTGGGGCCTACTTTTTGTTAAATAGACCTTCATTGGGATTTTTGACAATTCTGTTGAGTCTGGAATGCCATTTTTAATTGAATAACTCAGCTAACTTGTGTTTGCGGGACCCCCGATATGTTCTCAAAGGTTCATCGAAGAAAAGTTTCACGTTGGCATAGTTGTTGGAAGCGGGTTGCTTTCATGGAACCAACAGGCATTGCCAACGCGGGGGAATGGCAACATACGCACAGCAGCACCAACCAATCCCTCCTTGTTGTCTATTGCCTAGGCGGCTGGTAGGCCACGTGCATGCGCCCGTGCGCACATGTAATGACCCTTCCGGTTATTTCCACGTATACATTTTCCTTGAACCGTTAGAGCTTGTTTGTAGCGGCCCCAAGTCACTTAAGGCTTGTCAGGACCGGTATTTTGGTGCCGGGTCCATTTGTTTGGTCGTATGATAAGTTTTGAAGACAAGTAAGTTGGCAAAAGTTATCGTAAGTTCCTTTAATAAATTTTCTGAACTTTGGGTAAAATGTTTCTGGGCTTTTCTCCTAATATATAAAGAGTTAGAAGTCCCCCGAAATACCAATCGAAGGTCTACGAGTCTAGTTTCCAATGCACAAAACCTCACGTCCAACTGTTCTTGGATTAAAAAGTTATGACTGTTTTACCACAGACTGTCTGGAAGAAACCGGGTTGCGAACCGGGTCGCGAATTGGGTCGGGTCAAACCGATTTAAAGCCTCAACTTCACCTTTTAAAACGCCATTTCAGTTTTGAAATAGTGAGAAAACATAAGGGAGGATTCCAAGAGAGTTCTTAAGTATCAAAATCGTGCGTTGGTGAATTGCGAGCTTAAGTTTGAGAATTTATTAACATCGCGTGTATTTGAAAATATTTTATTTGAAAGTTGAATTTGGTAAAAAGTTATATTATTATTACCTCTTTAAAATATTTTAAAGGTTTATGAAAAATATTTTTTTGGTTATGATATAATGGTATATGTATTTATTTTATAAGGTTTTTGTACATTGTAATATTTTAACGGAGATAGTAAATTTAGTTATGTTAAAATTTATTATTATAATATAGTAGGTTTTATTCGAAATAATTTTCTAATGATTATGGTATATTCAAAAATTATATTTATTTTACCACGAATATATGCAATACCCGAATATATATGTAATGGAATAAAATGAGCTAATATTACTTGACACCTCAAGGAACACGTGTGACCTTTTGCATACAATGGGTAATGGCTAAGTGATTAGTGGCATACATTAGTTAATTAATTAATTAATGCAGTAAAGGTCATTTACCTTGTTTTGTTTAGTAGCTACATACGTGCATACACTTATATATATACATTTAGCACTTTATCCCATTACTGATATATATAGAACATTAGAGGAGTTTGGTAGAGCAATTATATTGACGAACTCCGAAAGAAAATCGGTTATCTACGTCAAGTTATTCAAGCCCGAGTTCAAGTTTGATTTTGTTCCGGAGCTTCTTTTCGGAGAGGTTCGAGCTTGTCATCGGATGACAGGTAGGTTTCGGTTTATTTTCCCTAGACTCCGCATATATAGGATAAAATTGTATTAATGTTCATCCTTGGGTTTGTTTATTAGGTTGGTACCACAGACCTCGATCGCTTTATTCATGTACGCCTACTTTTGTTCCTCCGTTGCTTGTAGTTCTTGCCGATATATTTTATATACCCTTGTGGTCCTGTGAGACCTTGTTGACTCTGGAACATAGAAGGGGGGATTTTGGGAATGTCCGTGAGTCCCGGGCATAGAATTATCCTTCTAGGCTGGTTATGCTTGCTGAGTAGCTGTGGGCCTGTGCAGGGTCGATAGGTTGATTGTGAGCTGCTAGGCAGCTATTGTGTGTGATCATACCATTTCCATGCATATAAAGAGGTTTTATCCATGTTTTACTATGGTTTTGGCTTCGGGCCTACTGGAACTATTTTCTAACCTTGCATGGCCCCGGGGGCTTTTTTTAATGGAAATGATTTGGAAATAGTTTGATTTAACTTGTGAATATTCCTGGGTAAAAGAAACTAAAATTATGTTTTAAAACACCAGTTTTACGATTAACGCTAGACTCTGCAGGGCCGGGGTGCTAGTTGAGTTTTCTTGCTACTTGAGATGATTTTTAGCCTCGATCGGACCGAGCACCTGAGATGACTTTCTACTGTTTAGACCCGGTTATGCCCGGGAACCCTTGGAGGGGTTTTTGAGATATTTTCCTACTACTTTAGTCCTGGACAGGGTCTGGGCATGCATATTCGAGACTGGGTCTCTATCTTGAACCCGTACTTACTTTCGGATGACATGTTTTGATACTGAGTTTTAGTATGGGGTCAGGGACCTCCATGGACCTTGCCATCCGAGCCTGGGGCTGCGTGTGCCGGAGGAAGGGTACACGGTGGAGTAGAGGTATACGGGCAGTGTCCTTCCATGGAACCTACCTGCTGGGCCGGATCGGCACCGGAGGAGGTACATATAGAGATACCGTTTCACTTGAGATCTTCATGCATCATATCGTTCATTCTTTGAGGCTCCACCCTTGTTTGTTTTTTGTTTATTGTACGCTCCGGTAGTATGGGATGTCAGAGGGTTTTTTTTCACTTGTTTGTGTTCCTCGGTTGTATGGGCGGCCGGGGGACTGTAGGTAGACTCTTGCTATTTACTTACAGAATTATTCCCTGTTACGGTTAATTATGAAATTGGTTACTGCTAAATTGTTAGTTTTTGGATTGAGATTGATATGATTAGTTGAGTTTGATTCATGTCTCTGAGCATGCCTATCATTACTCTTTCCCTCTTCTTACACTTGAGGTTACCGGTATACCATCCATTTCGTAAACTTATTATGTATACACTGTTATTGCAAGGACCCCAGGTGCATTGTTTCTTACTTTCACCTGTGCCTATGGTGTATATATTTTGCTTGCTGGCCTCACATGTGGTTCTGTTGATTTCCCTCTGGGCTAGTTCATGTGTACCTTTTGTTGATTTCTGTGATTGCTTGCTTCTTCTGTCTGTTACTACGCTTTTATCTTATATGTGCCCAGTCGGCCTATGATACCTACTGGGTACCTTATGCTTCGCATTTGGTGCTCACCCTACCCCCTGCATCTTTTGGTGTAGATCCTAGAGTGGGCCCTCGCCGTTAGATCGCTCAGATTCGTGCTTGGAGATCTGTTGGGGACTACTTCAGACTGAGGGTGAGCTCTTGGCGATCGGAGCTTATCTTTAGTTTATCTTTTGCTTCATTTACTCTATTACCATTCAGAGACATCTGTATATATTATTTTGGATCGTTTGTACTCCATGTATATAGTTTTGGATCTATACTATGATACTCGGTCTTGGGGTTTGGTTTAGTTTCCGCATATGTATATATATACTCCTGTTATCTATTCTCCTCATCTTACTCTCTTACTTTTCCTTATTAAACTATTCTTCTGCTTATTTGTTAGATAGTAGCCCATTACTAACTGTCCTAGGTTAAGGGAATTGGTTCGCCTACTGGGGGGTTGTAGGTGCCATCATGACCGAGAAATCGGGTCGTGACAACTTGGTATCAGAGCTTTAGGTTCACCAGTTTCATCGGTATAGGAGCCAATGTCTAGTAGAGTCCTGCGGATCGGGGCGGAGACGTCCGTACTCAATCTTTGGGAGGCTACAGTGACATTTTAGGAAATTTGACTCTTTTCTTGCTTCTGTGTCGTGCGTGAAACCCTTGAAATTTCTGGAAATCTCATTTGTTCTACTTCATTCTTCCGCAGATGGTTCGTACGAGATCATCGGCATCACGCGGAGATGAGCCTCCCACTCCAGCTAAGGGTCGAGGACACCCTCGATCAGTGGCACCTGCTAGAGCTGCTAGGGTGGAGATAGAGCCCGAGCAGCATGTGGATCAGGGGGCAGCCCAGCTACCACCAACTCCATTACCAGCTCCATTGCCCATTTTTGTGCCAGCTCCAGCCGCAGCTCAGTCTCCAGATATTCGGGGATTACTATTACAGCTTTTAGGTATGATTGGAGAGCGGCCTTCTGAGGTAGCGCAAACATCTGCTCAGGGGGAAGCCCTGGGTGCACAGAGTTCAGGAGCACAGCCTGCTACTATGGCTCCTCGTGCAGAGGTCATTCCGATCCCATCTGTTGCACAGCCTCTTGCTCCTCGCGCAGCTATGACAGAGTCAGAGCAGAAGGCGTTGGGTAGGTTTTTGAGGTTAGCACCTCCGAGGTTTGCTGGTACTTCTGGACAGGATACACATGACTTTATTACTACATCTGAGGAGATGTTGCATCATTTGGGTTTGTTGGAGACTCACGGGGTTGGTTATACTACCTATCATTTAGAGGGCCCAGCGAAGTTATGGTGGAGGGCTCATGTTGCTTGTAGACCACCATCATCACCTCCTTTGACCTGGTCTGAGTTTTATGAGGCCTTTATGGCCAAGTTCCTACCTCAGAGTGATCGTGAGCATTGCAGGGAGCAGTTTACTCACCTTATACAGGGGTCTACGACTGTCTCAGAGTATGAGACCCGTTTTCATCAGCTAGCACCGTTCGAAGCTATGATCATTCCTACCGAGGCAGATAGGATTCGCAGATTTGTATGGGGTTTGAGGCCAGAGATCAGGCAGCCAGCTGAGATATTGATCGCCAGTGGTCGGTCATTTCAGGCTATCGTAGACTATGCCCGCACTGTGGAGGACTTACAGCGACATGATCAGGGGTCCAGAGATAAGAGGCCTCAACATCAGGGTGTCTATAGTGGTTCCAGATATGGTGGTAGAGGTCCTGGCTAGTGGAGCCGAGGTTATCAGCCACAGCAGCACCAGGGTCAGTCCAGCCGACCGGTTCAGGCTTCCCTTCAGACTTTTGGTAGTACCCAGTTTGAGCAGGGTCAGAGCAGCTATCAGGGCTATGGCGGCCAGTCTTCGAGGGGTACAATTTTTGGGGCATCAGGCCGTGGTGGTTATACGGGATCTGTTGGTTCATCTCGACCGAGTAGGCCGCCAGGGGCTTGTTTTACTTGTGGTGTGATTGGTTATTTTGCTAGAGATTGCCCTCAGCAGGGTATAGTTCAGTTGGCCGAGCCTTTACGAGCAGTTCAGCCCCCGGCTAGAGGGGGTGGTCGTCAGAGTAGAGATGGCACTCCGCGCGGTAGAGCAGGTGGTAGGGATGGCGGTCGGGCAGGTAGAGGTCATCGGCAGTTTTACGCGGTCCCTAGGAGACCAGAGGCAGAGTCCTCAGATGCTGTGATTACAGGTACAATTTCTATGTGCCATCAGTCTGCTATGGCTTTATTTGATCCTGGATCCACTTGTTCATATTTATCTGCTTACTTTGTGCCTTGTTTGGGGTTGGCTAGTGAGCCATTATCTGTTCATGTTTCTGTTTCGACCCCAGTAAGAGATTCTTTAGTAGTGGATCGGATTGTGAGATCTTGTATGCTATCTATTGGTGATTCGGAGACTTGGGGTGATTTGATGATTCTTGATATGCTAGATTTTGATGTGATACTGGGCATGGACTGGTTATCCCCTCACCGTGTGGTTTTGGATTGTTATGCCAAGAACATTACCATAGTTGTGCCCGGTGTATCCCCGGTTGTGTGGCAGGGTTCTGTTAGCCATGCACCATCTGGGATCATCTCTTGTCTTCGAGCTAGGAAGTTGATTTCCCGTGGGTGTTTATCTTATCTAGCATATGTCCGAGATGTTAGTGCTGACCCTACTTCTCCTGCGTCTGTTTCCTTGTGGTTAGAGACCTTCCTCGATGTGTTTTCGCTCTACCGACCCTGCCAGGCCTTCCACCTGAGAGAGATATTCAAATTTTCTCTTTTGAGCTAGAGCCGGCACCAGGCCCATTTCTATTTCTCCTTACCGTAATGGCTCCTCTGAGTTTTGAGGAGCTTAAGGAGGGCAGCTACGGATCTGTTAAGCTAAGGGGTTTTATAACCTTAGTGCTGTCACCTTGGGTGCTGCGTGTTCTCTTCGTGAAGAAGAAGGATGGGTCGATGCGCATGTGTATTGATTATCGGCAGCTGAATAGGGTGACAGTGAAGAATAGGTATCCGATGCCGAGGATTGATGACTTGTTTGACCAGCTTCAGGGTTCAGTCATGTTTTTTAAGATTGATTTGAGGTCTGGCTACCATCAGTTGAGGATTAGGGCGGAGGACATCCCTAAGACAGCATTCATGACACGTTATGGCCATTATGAGTTCTTGGTGATATCTTTTGGGTTGACTAATGCCCCCGCAGCCTTTATGAACTTGATGCACAGGGTTCTTGGCCCGTATTTGGACTCATTTGTGATAGTTTTTATAGACAACATCTTGGTATACTCGCGTAGTAGAGATGAACATGAACAACACTTGAGGGTTATACTCCAGACTTTGAGAGATCATCGGCTTTATACCAAGTTCTCAAAGTACGAGTTTTGGCTTGAGTCAGTTGCATTCCTAGGGCACGTGGTGTCTAAGGATGGGATTAGGGTTGACCCGGGAAAGATTTCTGCGGTTTGTGATTGGCCTAGACTTACTACTGCTACTGAGGTCCGCAGCTTTATTGGGTTAGCAGGTTACTACAGACGGATCGTTGAGGGATTTTCCTCCATAGCAGCACACTTGACTATGCTGACTAGGAAGGATGTCCCATTTCAGTGGTCGAATCAGTGTGAGCATAGCTTCCAGAGGCTTAAGGCCTTATTGACTTCAGCTCCAGTTTTGACTTTGTCAGTTGAGGGTCAGAGCTTCTTTGTGTATTGTGATGCTTCTGGGGTTGGTCTTGGTTGTGTGTTGATGCAACAGGGTCGAGTAATAACATATGCGTCAAGGCAGCTGAAGGTTCATGAGCGCAACTACCCCACTCATGACTTAGAGTTGGCAGCGGTAGTTTTCGCGCTTAAGATCTGGAGGCATTACCTATATGGAGTTCACTGTGAGATCTTCACTGATCACCATAGTCTTCAGTATATTGTGAGTCAGCGAGAGTTGAACTCGAGACAGAGGAGATGGGTCGAGTTACTGAAGTACTATGACTTCACTATTCTGTATCATCCGGGCAAGGCAAACGTGGTAGTGGATTCCTTGAGCCGGAAGGCACTGAGTATGGGTAGCCTAGCTTCTCTTACAGTTTCAGAGCGACCATTGGCCTTGGACATCCAGTCCTTGGCTAACCGTTTGGTTAGGCTTGACTTGTCAGATCCTAGCAGAGTTCTCGCTAGTATTGAGGTTCGTTCTACTTTGATTGATCAGATTCAGAGCCGTCAGTTTGAGGATCAGCAGTTGTGTGACCTTCATGATTGGGTTGTTCAGGGTGAGACCAGTCGGGCTACTGTAGATTCAGATGGGGTTTTGAGGTTTGATAGTCGCCTTTGTGTTCCGAGGATTAGTGATTTGGTTCAGTTGATACTTCATGAGGCACATTGTACTAGATACTCCATTCACCCTGGCACATCAAAGATGTATTGAGACTTGAGACAGCTTTACTGGTCGAGTGGTATAAAGCGGGATATAGCAGAGTTCATATCTCGGTGCTTGAACTGTCAGCAGGTTAAGTTCGAGCACATGAGACCTGGTGGTTTGATGCAGCGACTTCCCATTCCTGAGTGGAAGTGGGAAGGGATTACACCGTATGGGAAGACTTCGTTGTTGGTTTGCCTTCGTACTTCTCTGGGTTTGATTCCATATGGTGATGTTTGATAGGGCTGACTAAGTCAGCATATTTTCTCTGCCGGTTCAGACTTCT